>JARHVA010001440.1:0-352500 GCA_037957365.1 Torreya grandis | reverse complement strand
TACTTTCTAGCCCATGCCTTCATAAATGGATATTCTCTTTGCTAGTCGATATGGTGCATGGTGACTCTAACTTAGTTTTATGGTTATTTCTAAGACAACCCACCTCTCTACATAGGGCTCAAGGTAAATGTAATTAATGGACAAGTTTATAATTCTACCAATAGGAATTCTAGACATTGGTGTTGGAGAGTTATTAGTGATGTCCTAGTGAGTGGATGAAGTGATTTGATAGTCTATATGATAATGACAAAGTGTGAAATGTGCTTGTCCTAGTATTATTGGACAAGGCTTGGTTGATATTCAAAGTTTTCTTGGTTTGAGATGTTTAAGGATGAGTCTGAAGTATTGAGCATGTGAAAGAGGTCTGATGAGAAGTGTTCTATACTTTGAGAGCTTGTGTGCATGAGTAGTATTCACCTGGTTCATCATTGTTCTCATCTAGGCACTTTGGGTCTAGTGGTATAAATTTAGAGTAGGTAGTTTTGTGATGTCACCATTACCATGTGGGAATGAGTCAAGGGGAGTTGGTCATATGGTTGTGATCATATTAGTCCCTAGTTGTTATGTGCCAGATCTCAAGTCATGCGATGAAGTGTGGTTGAAGATATGAGGATGTAAAGTTGGTTTCTCAAAAAAATTCACTATGTTCCCATACTTATCCAAATTTACAAAAGGGTTCAAGTAGAGTTGAGTAAGCATGTTGATGAGGTCAACATTTGCACACCTAGAGGTGTCAGGACAAAATGATCATATGGGTTTGTTTATTCTTGTGTCTAATTTCTATGTGCTAATTTATAGATCATGTAATGAAGTACATCAAAATAAATGCTTGTGAAAATTTAGGCCCCTAGGTAGTTTGATTGTGTTTTTCCATACTTTGTCAAATTTGCATATGGAAAGAAAAGCCAAGTAGGCATTTTGATTGTGTTATATATCGCATGTGTGGATGTTTCATAATAAGATGATCATATGGGTTTGTTTTATTTTGAGCCTAGTTTATGTATGATAAATTTTAGATCATGCACTGAAGTATGAGAAAAGTTATGCATGTTTAAATTTGGCCTCTCAAGTAGGTTTTGACATAGTTAGCTCTGTGTTAGAAGATTTTGAGAAGGCATATTAATGGTGTTATATCTCACACATGCAAAGGCTTTAAAAGCAGTTTGATACATTGTTAGATTTTCCTATGTAAGGAGATCATACAGTTCAATTTATAGATAATGCATACAATTGTAGAAAAAATATATGACTATGCAAATTTGACCTTCTAGGTAGATAAATAAGGTTTCCATAGTCATTTCTGCATAAGTTAAAGTTTGAGTAAGATCGATAATGCGTGTTGTTCTAAGAAGTTAGGAAGCAACAAGAAGAGGATATGTGCATGATGTTTAATGACTAATAAAAGGTAAAGGATAAGTATTTAATAGTGAATGGGTATTCATATAGATTTATTGAACAATGAGAGTTGATAGTTAAAGACCTGGTTGATTTGTAGAGATCAATGGTGCACGATGAGTCAACATTTCAATATTACATGAGATGAGGTCAAAGTGACTAAGGTTTAAATGTTTGATCATTGAAACCTATACATTAAAGTTCAAACATGGTCAATTGTACATAATTGATCTGAATAGTGTGGAAATGAGATGCGATCAAAGTGGTCAAAGTTTAACTGTGATTGTTGTCATTTAAATATTCAAATTTAACAAGGGAAAAACTAGTGTCTAGTCCTTGGGCCATATCTTTCAATCTAGATAGAATTTGATTTTGCTATATAAGGTAAAGATTAAGAGGACCCCATGGTGCATCTAATGAAATCAATTTTAAGATATAGAAGTTTATATAATTAAATATATTAATGTCCAAGGTTGACTGTGTGTTTGTGCTTGTTCTACAAGTGACTCACGAAGAGTAATTGAGCTTATATATATATATATATATATTGGTTTGATATCTCTTGATGAATTGGCTATTGGGGAGTGTTGTAGACTCTATGAGGATGCTTTGTGTGGATTTTTGAGGTGTGATAAATCTATATTGAGTATGAAAAATGCTTAAAAAGTTGATTGCGTACTCATTCATGATGTTCCTATTCATCAGGTTAGTGTTTGAGTTATTTGAGCATACATAGAGGTGAGATAAGATGACTATGATCATTTGAGGATGTCAAAGAGGATATAAATATTGGACCCATTTATTTGGAAGTGGTCCTATGCTCTTGTCTTACTTGATGATGTGCTAAATGGGTGAATAGGTTTCCATGAGACCTATAAGAACTACAAAGGCCTTATTAAAAGGTGTAACTGCATAAGGGTGACCCATAGATGATATGGCCAACCTGTGAATATTATTTTTGAGCCATGTCTTCATGTTATAAATTCCTTATTGGATAAGGCATGCCTAATTTCTGACCAAGGTTTTGATTATCAAGTATGCTCTATAAATAGTGAAACCAAAGATGATGGTTTCTAGACTTTAAGTGAGAAAGACTTGGGAGAGATTTTAGAGAGGCTTGTATGTGTGAATTGGGGAGAGAAGGAGGGGTAGAGTTCCCTATGGATGAGTTGATGAGAATATCAATTTGAGTGTTATTTTTATGACCTATTGGTCATAATTCTATTAGAATAATAGTGCTCTTGTTGTTTGAGTATGTGCAAATGTGAAGAGTGATAATAAGAGGTCCATCATCAGGTGTTAAAGACATCAGTGCAAAGGTGGATGTGTTCATAGGTGTTATTATGGGTGCTTAACATATAAGGGGGTTATTTAATCCTTATAAGGTAAAACTTACTAAAATTCTAGTTGTTATGTGTGCTCATCTAGACAGGTGCAGTAGCTCCTTGTGGGATTACAGTCTCACTAAAAATAGGAATGGTATTCTTTAATCGGTAGCTTGCTAGTTTAAATTGGATCTTGTTATTATAGGATAGTAGTCTAATTATATGTTTCAGTGGGTTTTATTCTCCAAGAGGGTTTCCCATGTATGTCATGTGTTATGTGATTGATCTTGCATTGTCTCTCTTGTTCCTTGCTATGAATGATGTGTATGCTTCATGAATGCTTGTGGTAATTGATTAAGGTTTTGTAAAGATCAAAATTGAAGTTGGATTATTTGGGATCATTCATTCACCCCACCTCTCAATGATTATACCTCTAATAATTGGTATCAGAGTAGGTCTTTTGGTCAAGTCTTAACATATTGAAGGTGATCCAAGGTACAATATGAGTAGTCATTAATGAGGTTTCTCTTCTAAGCAAACACCGATGTTCAATGGATATTGATGTATGTTAATCTATTATGGATGGTTATGTTGCTCCTACTATTCCTCCATCGAGTGATGTAGACAAGAAGTTGTTTTAGAATAAGTTCAAGGCAATGAATGCTATCACTTGTGGTCTTTTAGAGACTAAATACACAAAGGTAATCCATTATATTTTTTCTAAAGAGGTTTGGGACAAAATGCAAATCATTTTTGAAGGAGATTAAAAAGTCAAGCGTGTTAGGTTATAAACTCACATACGGCAATTTAAAAGTCTCAAGATGAAGGAAGAAGATTAGGTGGCATCATTTATGTAGAGAGTTGATGAGACTATGAACATCATCAGAGGTCTTAGAGAGAATCTTGAAGAGGCTATTGTAGTACAAAAGGTATTAAGGTCTCTATCTCTTAAGTTTTATCCAAAAGTATCTGATATCGAAGAAAGTCATGATCTTATTCAGTTGAAGATGGATCAATTGCATTGCACCCTTACTGCATATGAGATGATAGTAAATGATGATATACCACCAAGGAAGGAAGCATCATTCAAGACATAGATGAAGCCTAAGAATAAGTTCCAAGGTAATAAATCTAAAGAGGATGACATATTTGACATTGGTGAGGATGAACTAATTGCTTTGATTGCTTGGAAATTAAACATAGGCTTAGGGAAGTAGAAAGGTAAACTACCCTCCAAATGTTATTATTGTGGATAGATAGGACATTTTGATAGTAAGTGTCCTCATAAGCATGAGAATAATGGTGATGAAGATCATGGTGAAGGTCAAGATGAGAACAAGAAGACATACATGAAGAGAGGATTTAGAAAGTTTAACAATAAGAAGAAGTCCTTCAAGAACAAGAAAAGTTTTTACATCAAAGAAGATTGTAGCTTATCAAATGAGAGTGAAGATAATAACTCAGAATATGATCATGAAGATGATGGTCCTATTGAAGATGAAGCTCTGTTCATGGTTGAAGAAGGAAGTTGTTCAGATCAGAAGGTGTCTACTTAGAGTGATTTGGATGATGATGAAGATGAGGTGGACTATGAGACTGTATTGATGAATGCTCTTGAAGAACTAAATATTGAAAAGAAGATCAATAAGAAGATGAAATCTAAACTCAAGGACTATGAGGAACAATTTAGTGTGTATGAGGCAATATTGAATGAAGACACCAAAGAACACAAAGATATGATCAAGCATCTCAGTTGTTCATTGGAAATTCTATTTACAAGTATAAAATCTAAAGAAGATGAATGTTTAAGGTATGTTTTTGAAAATGAATCTTTGAAATTTGAGCTAGAAAAGATAAGTATTAAGGTGAAGACATTTGTGAGATTTTAAAAGAGCTCATGTGATTTAGACAACATTCTAAGTGGTCAAAAACATGCTAGTGATAGAACTAGTGTTGGATATGAAAAAGAATAAAAGAATGTTACTCAAGACAAGATGACGACTAATGTGAACCAAGACAATCATACTTTGAATACAAATCATCAGACAAGGACTAAAGATGTTGGTAGAATAAAGACAAATTAGATCAAATAACCAAATGCCATGAGGTATGCAAGATTCAATGGTTACTATTAGACATGTAATCAATTTGGTCATAAAGCTAGAGAATGCAATAGACCTATTAGAAATGAGTTTGCATGGAACTATGATGGGGTTCATTAGTCAAAAGGTATGAATAGAGTTAAGTGCTTTAATTGTCATGAAATAGGATATGTTGTAAATTTCTATTGAAATAAGGTAAGGAAAAATATGTTTCTTGAAAAAGGTATGGTGTGCTACAATTATGAATAGAGATGTCACATTACAAGGTTATGCAAGTAAAGGTCTATAAGTTAGAATAGGTTTAATTAGGCTCGTAGAGTGTAAGGAAGAAGGCATGTTAACACATGGAAGCCAAAGGTGAAAAGTGTGAGTCATGATGAGACTGTAGGTCCAAGTAATTTGTTTTCTATGGTGGAGAATGCTTTATAAGTTGAAGAGTACTAAGAGGTCTCATTATCTGCTCATGTTGAGAATGAAAAAATCAAGCTCAAAGAGAAAACCAATATACTAGTTGAAGCTAGTCTTGAGGTATGTATGGATCCAAGTGAACATCCTACTATTGCTAAGCATGTATCATATAAATAACATCAATTATTTATGCCTAATAATGAGGTTCTAAACTATAAGGAAGATTCTTCAGATGAAAAGGTATGCCATGAATCTATGTTATCTCCATGTATTGTCAATCCAATCATATAAGAAAAGGAGAATGTTGTAGTGGATTAGGAAGTTATTTATATTAAGCCAAAGAAGAAGAATAATAAGAAATATAAGTATCAGATGGCCAAGGAGGAGAAGGAATATGAGGAGTTGTGGGAAACTCCTAGTTTCACACCATGGTAGAGCATTATGGTGTAGAGGGTGTCTCTGCCTATGCTTCTTAGGAGACATATTTTCTTATGGAGAAGCAAGTTTGTGTGCTCAAAGCTGATAATGCTAATTAGAGAAGGTCTATTTTTAAGGGGGAACAACAAGATCATGTGTTTACTCCATTAGTTTATGAAGGAGCTGTAGTGTAGAGTTAAAATGGATGGTTCCAGGTGGCTTAATGACATTGATGCAAATGTCAAGAATATTTTGATGCTCAAAAGGGTATATAATTTTTTTTGTGATGTGATCTAGGTGTTTTTGTGGTCTAAAGGTATGTTTGTACCAATTGAAGATTTTTGAAGTGCTCTCAGTTTTCTCATCTTTTTGGCTTAAGGACAAGTAAGCCTAAAATGGGTTATAGGAATTCATGGTTCCCAAAGGTGTGAAAGCTTAACTTTTTGGTCTAGAAGTGTGTGATGGGTGTCTCCAAGTGTGCAAGAAGTTTTAGATATGTGCATTGATCAGAAGGAGGTTTTTTGACCCTATTTGTTTTGAGATTCTAGGGTTTTGGGCTATGCTAAAAAAGTGGTTTGTATTATGAACTGAGGTCTAAGTCTTCTTAATATGTTGAATGGGCCAAATATGTGGTCAAATAAAGCTTCATAAAGAACTAAAGGTTTGTGGTTCTCAAATATTCAAGTTTTTGTCAATATGAAGGGCTAATTAGCTAGTAGGTTTTTAAAAGAGGTATGTTGCAGAGGATGAGCTTAGTGATGAAAATTGGTGTGATTGAATGGGCATAAAAGAATGATCTAGATATGAATATTTTAGTCTTGATTATGTGTCTACTAAAAATTGTGGGCTCTGCAAGTTTTAGGTAGGGCTACAAGGAGGCCAGGCAGGCCTAGTTTGAAGAAGAGTGGTTTTTGCGTAGTTTATCCAAAAGAATAAGGTATGTGTGTTTCAAGGTGAGTTCTCAAGTTTTTTGAGAGAATGTTTCCTTTTTTATGAGTGGCATGAAGTTATATTGGTGGTCCTTATGGTAGTTTGAGAAATAAGGCTAGTAAGCATGTGTGGTGGTTCTTCATGGTATGTGGAGACATGAAGATGCTCATTAGGTGCAATGGATCAGAGTTATTAAGGAGAGTCCCTCTTATATTCTTATTAGTGAGGTCCATTAGATTTGAGTGTTTTTATGTGTTCTTTCTTCATTGGTTGTAGTGATTTTTTTAAGAGAGTGTTAGAATGGAGAAATAGGAAGTTGCAAAGGCAAGAAGAGGTAGGCTTAAGGTAAGGGGGAGTTTGTATCATCTTTCTAAGATGGTCTTTTCTTATTTTTTGTATTTTTAGGTCTTTGGGATCAGTTTTTTCCCACTTTATCATTGTGTCAAAGGGGGAAAAATTTCCTATTATAGGAGTGATTAAAGAGAGAGAAGGTGAGATATATTTTACATATATGATGGTTGTTGATATCAATAGTAAGTGGGGAAATTATTTGAGAGTTTTTAGTGATGTTATTATGATGTCATGGTGATGTACTTGTGAGTGGATGAAGTGATTTGATAGTCTATGTGATAATGACAAAGTGTGCAATATGCTTGTCATAATATGCTTGAAGAAGGCTTGGTTGATCTTTAGAGTTTGCTTGGTTTGAGATGTATAGGGATGATTCTAAAGTATTGAGCATGTGAAAGAGGTCCCATGAGAAGTGTTATATGACTTGAGAGCTTATGTGCATGAGTGATATTCACCTGGTTCATCATTGTTCTCATCTAGACACTTTGGTTCCAGTGGTATAAATTTTGAGTAGGTAGTTTGGTGATGTCACCATTGTCACATGAGAATGAGTAAATAGGAGTTGGTCATATGGTTATGATCACATTAGTCCTTAGTTGTTATGTGCTAGATCTCAAGTCATATGATGAAACATGGTTTAAGATATGAGGATGCAAAGTTGGCTACTCAGAGAAAATTCACTATGATCCCATACTTAGCCAAATTTGCAAAAGGGTTCAAGCAGAGTCGAGTAATCATGTTGATGAGGTCAGCATTCACACATATGGAAGTTTCAAGATAAAATGATCATATGGGTTTGTTATTTCTTGTGCCTAGTTTCTATATGCTAATTTTCATATCATATGATGAAGTGCATCAAAAGATATGCTTGTGCAAAGTTAAGCCTCCAAGTAGTTTGACTGTGTTTTCCCATACTTAGCCAAATTTGCATATGGCAAGAAAAACTAAGTAGGCATTTTGATTGTATTATATCTCACATTTGTGGATGTTTTAGAACAAGATGATCATATGCATTTATTTAGTTTTGAGCCTAATTTATTTTTTATAATTTTTAGATCATACGCTAAAGCATGACAAAAGTTATGCATGTTCAAAGTTTGTTTTTTAGGCAGGTTTTGACATAGTTGGCTCTGTGACATAATATTTTGAGAAAGAATTTTAATGACATTATATCTTGCACATGTGAAGGCTTAAGAAGTAGTTTGATATATGGTTGGATTATCCTATGTAAGGAGATCATATGATCCAAATAGTAGATCTTGCATCCAAGTGCAGAAAAAGATATGACTATGCAAAGTTGGCCTTCTAGGCAAATAAGTAAGGTTTCCATAGTCATTATAATCAATATCAATGATGTGCATTGCTCAAGAAGTCAGGAAATAATGAGATGAGAATAGGTTAATGTTGTTTAATGATTGAGAAAAGCTAAAGAATAATGATATAATGGTGAAAAGGTGTTCATACTGATTGATCGAATGGTGAGCATTGATAGTTAAAGCACTGGTTGATCGATAGAGAATGATGGTGTGTAATGAGTTGACATTTCAAGATTACACGAGATGAGGTCAAAGTGATAGAGGTTTAACATTTAAGCATTAGTGCCTATGAATGAAAGTTCACACAAGATCAATTATGCATAATTGATCTAATAATCAAGGACATGAGATGCAAGCAAAGTGGTCAAAGTTTAATTGTGATCATTTTCATTTAAATATTCAAATTTAACAAAGGAAAAACTAGTGTCTAGTCTTTGGGCCATATATTTCAATCTAGATAGAATTTTCTCATGATGTAGAAAGTAAAGATGAAGAGGACTCCATGGTGCATATAATTAATGTAATTTGAAGATTTGAAAGTGTCTAAAATCAAAGATATTAATAATCAAAGTTGATTGTGTGTTCATGCTTATTCTACAAGTGACCCAAGCAGAGTAATTGAGCTTATATAGATACTATTTTGATGTCTCTTTATGAATTAGATATTGGGGAGTGTTATAGACTCCTTTATACTACTATATGTGGATTTTGGATGTGTGATAAATCTATCTTGAGTATGAACAATGCTTAAGAAGTTGATAATGTATGATGTTCTTATGCACCAGGTGAGTGTTTGAGTTATTTCAGCATACATAGAGGTGAGCTAAGATGAATGTGATCATTTAAGAATGTTAAATGGGATATAAGGAGTGGACCCATGTATTAGAAAGTGGTCCTATGTTCTTATCTTGCTCAATGATGTGCTAAAAGGGTGAATAGGTCTCCATGAGACCTATAAGAGCTACAAGGGCCTTATTAAAAGGTGTAGCTGCATAAGGGATACACATAGATGATATGGCCAACCTATGAAGATTATTTTTGAGATATGTATTTGTGTGAGATATGCCTTAAGGGATAAGGCATTCCTAATGGCTGACCAAGGTTTTGATTATCAAGTATGCTCTATAAATAGTGGAACCAAAGATGATGGTTTCTAGACTTTAAGTGAGAAATACTTGGGAGAGATTTGAGAGAGGCTTATGTGTGTGAATTGGGGAGTGAAGGAGGGGTAGAGTGTCCTATGGATGATTTGATGAGTAGATCAGTTTGAGGATTATTTTTATGACCTATGGGTCATATTTCTATTATCAAAATAGTGCTCTTATTATTTGCTTATGAGCAAAGGTGAAAAGTGATAATCAGAGGTCCATCATCTGGTGTTGAAGACATCAATGAAAATGTAGATGTGTTAATATGTGTTGTTATGGGTGATCAAGATATAAGGGGGTTATTTTCTCCTTTCAAGGTGAAACTTACTAAAAGTCTAGTTGTTGTGGGTGCTCAACTAGAGAGGTGTAGTAGTTCATTGTGGGATTGCAGTCTCACTAAAATTAGGAATGGTAGTTCCTTGATTAGTAGCTTGTTGGTCTAAATTAGATCTTGTTATTATATGATAGTATTATAATTTTAGGTTTTAGTGGGTTTTATTTCCTAAGAGCGTTTCCCACATATGTCATGTGTTATGTGATTGATCTTGCATTGTCTCTCTTTCTCATTGCTATGAATGATGTGTATGCTTCATTAATGTTTATGGTAATTGATTATGGGTTTGTAAAGATAAGAATTAATGATGGATTATTTGGGCTCACTGATTCAACCCCTCCCCCTCTTAGTGATTGTACCTCTAAAAATTGGTTTGCTTCATCCTCATGTATTGAAGATGACCAACCAAAGGTTGTTAATACCAACAACATAATAGTAAGATGAACATTTGAATATATATGGAAGAATGCATTTCAACCTAATTAGGAATGATTGATGGTTCAAGAATTAACATTATTTTTAATAGAGTTTTATTACAAAAATAAGAACTTTCTCAAAAAATTTCTCTTATTATGTAAGTGGATATAGTTTTAACTAATTATTGAATATGGATGGAAAGGAGTGAAATAAAATGTCATCAATTTTTTAATTTATGAAATGTGCAGAAAATATTAACTTTTATTTGTATAGGGAAGATAAAGCTACATTGATAAATTATTTTATGGAAACTAGAAGCTTAAAAACATACCTAGTGACTAAATTTTGGAGGTCCTCAGTTTCTTTACTGCAAAAATATTTTACATACTTCCTCTTGCAATGAAAAACTCTATGTTTTTTATCAGCAACTTATCCTAAATTTTCATCAAGTTGAGCAAGCTCTTCACTATCTTCATCTTTGGATAGGGATTCAAAAATCAAAGGTCTAAGGGAAGTAACCCTTGGTGGGGTCAAGGGAAAGTACCCCTTACATATTCCCTATCATCATATAGGGTGGGTTGAGGGGAAGCACCCCTCGAAGCCAAGCCTAATTTACCACTTTTGTAACCATAAATCTGCTTATCATTGAAGACATAGTTTGATGAAAACATGTAATTCCTAATAATTTTTAACATTTACATTCCTTAGAAATGATTAAATACTCAGTCTATGATACTATTTAAAAATTCAAAATTTTGATGTTCTGGTTTGTATGCTAGTGTTTCTTGGGATGAAAGTCTATTTATTTTTGGACTGTCATCATTTTTTTTGAATAATTTAGATAGTTTCTGATAGCCATGCAGACTAACAATAGACTCAGAACTCAGTAAACAGTGAGAATTGAGACCGTACTAATTAAATTTATGATTATTCCTGAAGAATATTACAAATAAAATATATTTCTAATTTTTGTCAAACATCACATGCTATAGTTCAACAAGAAATCCAATAATTTTGCACAAACTTAAAAATTAGTTAAAGAGAAAATAGAAATTACACATGCTAAAAAGTAGTGATTTTATAATAGAATCAACATTTATGTAAGATTTACCATTATTTATTAGGACATGGTTATCTCACCCCTATAAAATCTAGAGTAATATTTCTCTTTTTCTACATGTAGTAATGCTAAATAAACTGCATGTCTTATTTTGATATTTGTGTGATGCTTCCATATATTATTTCACATCGACTATCCTAAAAATATGTGTGAACCAATTATGTTTTTTTCTATTAAAAATAGGATCTTTTTTTTCAAAAAAAATTCCACTTTTACTGTAATCTATATTGCATGTAGTTTTTATTATTTTGAACTTGTCAGATTTGTTTGACCCACCTAGAGTCCATCCAAAATAAATATCTACATGATGATATATTTGCATGCGATAGCCTGAGAGGCTATATTTATGCATTCTATCTAATATCTAAATGAAACTTTCCTAATCATGAGATGAATAAATATAGAATAAAACCATTGAAACCATTATCATGCATAACAATTATTTTTATTAACCACACTAAATTCAGAATGGAGTCAATTCTAAATACATAATTACCAGATAAAATCATACCTGTTTGCTTAGATTGACCATTTATTTTATATCATATAGTTTTTTAGATTTAACCTCTCAAATGTAATATATTTATTAGCTATTTTTACATCAATAATTTTCTGAAAATCAACTATTCTTACCTAGAAGATTGAATACCTAACATAATTCTAGCGCAAGAGTCTTACTTTAACAACTACACAGATTAGATTGCGGACCATTTATTTAAGTAGAGATCATCAACATGATTATCTTGTGAAAAATCACTTTGTAAATTTTTGATTATCACATTTCCATATCTTTCAACCATCCCTTTTAGTTGTGTTATAATTTCATTCCCAATCTACACCAACCACTAAATCTTCCCTCATGATGTTAGCAATTATATTTTCTACACAACAGTATTAGTATGTGATGGGTTTTTTTTTTTTTTTTTAATCTAAAAATATTAATTATAGAAAAATAAATTCTAATTTATTTTACAATAAAAAAATCTTAATTTATTAAAAAAAAAATGCTAAAGAAATGTCTAACTAAGTAACTCCTGTCAGAAAATTTACAAAGAGACATTGCCTCTCACTAGGAACTTTGTTTATCTACTACCACTAGATAAGTCTCATTAGAAAATTATGAATCTCCTAATAACACCATGTTCCCTAGTAAAGGTGCCGAAAATGATGAGGGTCATCAATCCTCTTCTTTTAATAATGTCGACCAAAGACTGGTGTCTGAAGCCTGTATGCGATAAGAGAAAGATATCTTTGGCAAATGGTTCCTTCTATCACAATCCACACTTGCATAAATTGAAAATAACACTTACAAAAAATAAATCACACTTAAAAAAATTAAATAACTAAATTAAAAATATATGAAAAATAAATAAAACACATGTAGGTTCACAAAAAACTGTATGAAATCAAATGTTTACAATAACAAAGAAATAGAATAATAATTTACAACAAAATGATAATTATAGAATAAAGAAATAAATAAAATACATTGATACATATTCTTTAGAATGAAGGGCCAGCTCATCCCTTGTAAGAGGATTTCACTCAGAACAAAAACTTTCGAATAGACTATTCAGAATGATGGAGAGAAAAGTATATTGATTGATTCATTCAATTATGGAAGGTTATATTTATAATATCATGCTTCAAACCAACACTTTATTTAGGAGTAACAACCTAGATATACTATCCTATCTCAATCTCCACAAAATATGGAGAGAGATATTTATTGGAATAAAATTACATAAATCTATATTTGGATACAATCTATAAATAGAAAGTCTATATATATAAATCTATACATAGAAAGAGTTCAAATGGAAAGTGTTCTTATGATAGCTAGAATAGATGAAATAATCATTAGAATACATTTAGAAATACTTTATAAACAAGTCTATAATGGTTCTATTAAAATGTGTAGCAGTCTTGACGCGGTCTATAGCAAGTTTGATGAAGTTTGTAGCAAACTTGATAAAATCTATAGCTAGTCTAATGTAATCCATAACTAGTATGATGTAATTTGTAGCTAGTCTGATGTAATCTGTAGCTGATCTAATATAATCCATAGCTAGACTGATATAGCTACTCTGATGTAATCTATAGCTAGTTTGATGTAATCCATAGCTATTGGGCATAGCTATGGACTAAGTGTAGACCTATTGTAGAAGACTCTAATACTACGCCAACATTGTTCTTAAATGGTTACTCTTCATAATTTGAATCATTATAACTTAGCATGAATTATATATGCACATATTGACATATTTTTCCAAATAATAATTATAAATATCTAAAAAAGAGGTAACAATGAATTTTAAAGGAATAACCATGATATATAGTTTTTATTTTATTCTAAATAAACCATAAGTTTGGAGACTAAATTTAGATTCACTTCCTATGCAAGAAAAAGGATGTTATTTCATGGATATAATGAGCCATTTTATGGTCTCATCATCTATGTTATAGATCACATATGGTTGTCATCAACTTGATTAAAACCTACATACAAAATCCTTTAATTTTTTTTTAATTACCAAGGCTACTTTTGGATTCAGTTTTATGATTTTTTGCTTGATTGTATTGAAATTTGGGTATAGTAAATAAATAAATCGATTCAGTTTCCTAAGACAATATGAAAAATATTAGATAATCATGGAGAAATTGATTAAGAGTTTTATTTTCATCCTTATTTAATAGGGCCATAAGAAGTATTGGTTATGGATTGTTATTTATTCCATATTGATATACTATTATATCTTCATTAAGTATTTTTTGTATATGACATTGTAGGATGGTATATGGACCATGTAATTTAATTTATTATCAATGTATTTACTTTATTCAAGATATGATTAGTTTTATTTTGAATGAGGAAGTATATTATTATGATATAATGAAGGAATGTATTCATATGGTATTATAGGAGGGATTCATCATTTTAAAAAGCATCTAATTTAAAAATTTATAGATAAGTTGTATATTCAATCATTTCAAGATATACCAATTGTAATGTAAATGTATTGTGAACTTCCTATGCAAGATTAGGATTTGATTTGAGGAAATGTGTATAAAGAGTAGTTGGTGTAAGGTTTCTATCTTTTATTTTCCTAATTCATCAAAGTAACCAAGTCCTTGTCATATGTTTTGATGGACTACTTGAATGGGGTTAATAATGCCTTGTACATGTGTTACCAATACTTGTCCTATATATCCCATTTAAAAAAATATTTAATCCCATATACATATTGACCATAATCTATTGATGATGATGAAATTAGAGTGGAAGAATAAACTAGTGGTGCTATTGAGATGAATTGTTATGCATGTAGTTGTATATAAAGAATGTAATGATCTAAGGTTCTGTTAATACATAATAATGAAATGATTTTTGATCCAAAGGGCACATATATATGTATCATTGATGACTAAACTTTAAACATTCATGTAGAGTATATGTAATTTCATTTATCTCATGTATCTATGGTCTTCCTAAAAGAATATAATAATTGAGGTCATTAAGCATGCCTTGAAAAATGGTTGCTATCATATGAGGGCCAATATTATGTGTAATGTAGTTTTCCTAAGTAATTTTCATGTAATATTATTAAAGCCTTAATTTTTAATCTATGAATAAGTAATATACCCAATAGGTTTAATAAATATATATTGCATATGTTTAGTCTTTATTTATTATTGATAAGAACCTTTTGACAGCTTTATTGTGCAAATAATATTGGATATATAATGGTAGTTTTTGACCTATGATATTATTGGGAGGTAATTATTCATTTTAAAAATAAATATTTTCCTTTGTCCATAATAAAGTATTTATAATATAAGAATCATAAGGTGAATTTGCATTGATGGGTAAATGTTTGTTACATAATTCTTCATAAATAACATCTTTATACATTGGTGTTGTTTGGAATAATTTGAACATTAAAATATTAGAATGAGTATTTTGTAGTTGATCCATGATATCGTAGCCTTTGGATTATAATTATTTCCTTGTGGGAGGTGGAGGGGGTTGAGGACGAACATTTTTGAAACCTTATTTCTATTACAATAGATGATATTTTTAATCTCATTGAGTGTTGACAATGTGCAAAAATAGAATTTAATATTTGGAGTAGGAGTAATGAAATGATTCATGCATGCCCTTTAGTGCTTGGTAGTGACAAGTAATAACTAGGATTAATATTATAATAATATGAATTGAGGGATGATTGAGATTATACATTGTGTATTTTAAACTTGTTATAAATTTTTTATTTGATTAATGTAACATTATTTCACAATATATGTTATTAATCCTAGATGCATTATAGGAAATATTTTTTCTTTTATTGAAAGATAAATATTCATTCATAGGAATATGAAGAGTATTTTTATAAGGTGAAATGAACAACCATTATTTGGATTTATATATTATAATATTTATTATTTCTAATGTAATGGGAGTACAATTTTGGGTTGCACATAATATTGTCTCTTGTCATTCCATTATTACCTAACCTAACATTGGTATCAAAGAATAAGATTTTACATAAATTTTAATTCATTGATTCTTCCTCCTCATTTATAATTGTGCATCCTACTATTTTTTCTCAAGTAGGTGCAATTTTCTATGCAGAATTACATGTTATTTTTCATTCTTAGATTGCTCAAAATCATTAGACCAGTTGCATGGCACATAGAAATACATGCATAGGAGTTAATTGGTTGAGTTATCTATTTATATAAGGGTGTTTAGCTAGAATGTGTTCCTAATATATTTTTGAAAATATTTATGATATTTTTTGGCTGTGTGTGGGAGTTAATTGGTGATGTTATATCCTTCAAACCTGTCAAAATACCACTATATTGTCTACTAACTCTGCTACGTGGATACTCAAATTTATTAAAATACAAATTTTTATTCACTCTTGTGTGGTACTTAAACTAAAAATATTAGTATATGGTTTGAATAATAGCAATTAAATGACATTTCTTTGACTGGGCTATCATGCTTAGTGCACTATTTTTTCCCCAAATGTCTCAACCTTGCGAACCATTCCATATGGAAAGAAGCAAATATTGGTTGAAAAGTGGAGCATAAAGTGATTCATGCTTTTGTTTCTAATTTATTACTCAACCATCACCCTCAAAATTCTACATGGGAGAAAGCCTTCAAATAGGCTCAACTAAGTTATTTGCTTTTATTAAATTTTTATGATTTTCAATTTAAAAAGCATACCTATATTTGATTTTTTTTTAATTATTTAATTTTTTTGACTTTTAAATAAGTCATATTTGTTCACATCAATTTAAAAAAACATTTTTTTTTAAAGGTAATATTTTAAATCTAGTCCAATTGTGAAAATAAAACATAAAATAAAAACATAATGTTTTGTTTCAGTAATGCCTCTAGTTCACATTTACGAGTAAATTTTATATGATTTAACTAATACACTTATATTCTAACATAAATAAAAAAATGACATATGTGCCTTAATACCTATAAATAACCAGGGATAAATGAGGAAAAACTCATTTTCCCATATCCTCCATTACACATTTACAACTATATTTAGATTTAAATCTCAACAATGAGTAAGAGAAATCTGATTTTTATGGTTATCACACCCACATACAAGGAATTATCATTAAGTAGGTGTCATATATAGAGAAAATTATTTTCACTTACTGCCTAGGTACTGCATACCATTATGATCTGACATGATTTAATGTCTCTTTCACATACTATCAGGTATATATAAAGGATGATATTCTTCCACATACTAATGAGTATATAAAAGGATGAACATATAGAGAGGTTTGGTGTATAATCCAAGTGTATATTGAAAGGGGAACCTTTTTGGAGTGATAAAGAACAATTCCATCTTTTAATACAACAAAAATGTATTCTTTGAAAACAATTATTGGCACAACCCTATCCAGATAAATAAACTTGGTTAGAATGGTCTAGATAGGTTGAGAAGACACTCATATTCAATGAATTATGGTTTAACATATATGATGATGATGATCAAAATTTTAAACCAAAGGATGCAAAGGATATTTTGTGAAGAAAATAAAATAACTCTAAATAATTAGCCTTGATGTGGGACTCAATTGATGCAGAGGTGTTTTATCACATTAAATGTTGGAGTAAACCTTGGAATATTTTCAAAAATTGAATGAACTGTATAATTCCCATTCAAAATTAGAGTTCATATAGTTATAGTTGAAACTCTTCAATCTAGAGGTGAAAAATGAGGATGTCACGAGTTTAACTTCTAAAATATGTGAAATCAAGCATGTTGTTGATGTCAATGGCATTAAAATTTATGTATATATGATAACCTATATAAAGTATATTATTCCTACATACTCAACCTATTTAGAGTGATTAAAATAAAGAACTTTTTTGAAGACTCACATTTGATTAGTTAGTTGAGAAAATCGCTGAAAGAGAAAAAGCCTTTGAAAGAGAAATAGAGTCCAATAGAGAAAGTATTTTTTATGAAAATAAAAATGGAAATTATTCCAATAATATAGGGAATGAAAATGGAATAAAAAATTAAAGGTTTAAAATCAAGAAAAAATAATCAAGAAAAGTTGATTAAAAAACAAGACTTGCATTACAAACACTGTGATAGTCATGGGACCCATGAATGCAAGACACCATGGGATAAAATTATAGAATACATGAAATAGAAAAAAAAAATGGAGAATAATAAAAACTCAAAATATGATTATGCTCAAATATTTTATGATTTCATGATTTTCATATCTAACAAAATGAATAATAGTTTAAAGAGTTCAAGTTGGGATAATGCTTGGATTTTAGACATTGGTTCCATTCAACACAACTTTTAGAAGGGACTTATTTTAAGAGTTTCATGAAGAAATTTATGGTCTAGTGAATTTGGAAAAAAAAATACTATGACCTCAATTCAAGGGTATAATGTGACTCAAATCACCATGACATCCATATTTCATTCTCCAAAATTTACTATACCTTCTTTAGTTGAAAATAAACTTGTTGTATATTGTGTTGATTTGTAAACAAAGCCACTCCATATTAATTGGTGATAGAGAGGTGAAAGTCACAATAAAATGTGATAACATTATAATTTTTACTAGATATGAGGAATTAAAATTGTTGAAACTTAGGGATGAACACTAAGTGCTAAGGAATTATTCTCATCTCATAAAAGATGGAATGTCGTCTAGTATTATTTGGCATGCTATATTTTGGAACACACACTATTAAATAATTTGCACAATGCATAAAAATGGTGTTGTAGGGTTTCTAAATCTACCTAAAAACATTAAATTATAAACCTTTCATATGGGTAGAACATGAAAGAGAACCCTTTAAAAA
Organism: Torreya grandis; assembly: GCA_037957365.1. NCBI lineage: Eukaryota > Viridiplantae > Streptophyta > Pinopsida > Cupressales > Taxaceae > Torreya > Torreya grandis. Next base: position 333,868 of record JARHVA010001440.1, on the reverse strand, counting down.
TAAAAAATGGAAAGAAGATAGAAATTTTCAACTAGTTATCTCCCATCTTATCCACTGGTGGTAAAAAAAAATTCATGTTGTTTATTAATAACTACAAGAAGATGACATGGATATATATTTTAAACAAGAAATTAAAATCCTTTGAAACATTTCAAATTTTTTGAACCATGGCTGAAATATAATCCCAATCCAAAATTGGCACACTCAGGACTAATAATGCTAGTGAGTTCACTTAAAAGGTGTTTGAAACCTATCTCAAGTAGAATAGGATCAAACATCATCTCACAGTCCTTTACACTCCACCATATAATGGAGTATTTGAGCGGATGAACCAAACTATCATGAGTATGGTTTGGGCAATGCTATTATTCAAAGGGGTAAATCTACACTCATGTGCAAAATCAACTCAAACAATAGTCTACCTCTACAATAAGCAACCATCAACATTACTATAGATGAATATTCCATATGAAGTTTGGTGTGGTCATCTCCCCTCAATGTGAAATATTAATAGTTTTGGATTTATATGATATGAATTGGTTACAAAGGAGAAAAAAATTAGAATATAGGAGTCGTAAATGCATCTTTTGGGATATTACAAGTCTTCAAAAGCATGCATGTTATATGATGATAATGCCAAGAAATTTATCATCACAAGGGATGTCATATTTTTTTGAAAAATAAAGGACAATAAAATCATCAATGGGTAATTGAAAAAAATGGAAAAATATGAAACATTCAATGTTTTAAAGGAGTTTTATATAGAGGTTACAAATAATGAAGTGGGGACTTGTAATTAGGAAACACTTAATCTTTATTGAATCTTAAAAGTTAAAACAACACTCCCACTACATAATACAATGAGAATTCATCGAAGGATAGTCCAATGAAATAAAATTAATGAGATTGAAATTTATAAACTAAGGCACATGAAATTAAGCAAGCTACATAAAAAAATATTCCAAAATGGGCCGAACAGACATTCAAAGATGTCAAACCTAATGAGGTTGGGAAAATATACATAAGAAGTGCACACATAACTACATATAAATCATAAGAGTTACTTGATTAAATTCATGGTAATATATAAAATATTACTTTAGAATACCCTACAGAAGAAGAAGTCAATTTTGCATTTGACTCTAAACCACTTCTTTCAAATAAGTTGAAAAAATCAAAGCATGGAAAAATGTAATGAGAAGTGAGTGTGATGCATTGGTGTAATCACATATAAGTGGTATTTGAGTGATAAGAATGATGCTTGAGACAACCTATTCCTATATTATCCCTAGACCTATATCAGAGCCTATTATCACACTTTTCTAGCCTTTATACAAACCACAAACATCCCTAGTTATCTTAAATATAGTATTAAACCCTCATTTCACAATCTTGGCCCTTCATGCCCAATAGTCTACAAGCTAGAAATTAGCACCACATTAAGGACACTAGATCCACATGGCACTAGAGTCCCCAAAATTATACTAATGTCCTTTACCCTATCTTTCTTGAATGAATATATTTTTAAAGGTAAAACCCTCATAAGGTCAGGCTAAGATATTTTATTTTCTGTAGAATCTATATAAAACTATAAATACATGAATTTTACCTCTATCCATTATATGGAAATTATATGAAAAATACATATTCAAACACAAAATAAGTTGAGAAAAATCAAGGTTATTAATCCCTATTCTTCCCTACTTCTGCATACTACCATCTACATCTACCCTAAACTTAGATTTTATAGATTTCCAATCTCAAGAACACTTAAGGAATTCAAGACCACTATCATTTTAGAATCACTTACACTTGAAACAACTCTTAGGTGGGGAGAACTATATTGGTCTTGATCCCTCCTCAGAGTATTGGTATGTAGGCAACTCTCTTCATAATGGGGTGTTGAGTATGTCTAGCCTATCCTATAAATGATCACACTTTTTAGCTCATGTCTTACTTGCAAGGATGATTAAGGTTTACATCATAAATAAGCTATCATATGCACAATATATAATTTTAGACTTTTCACATGTAGGAACAAAAAGCATAAATATAGACATAGGTACACCTAAAAGTTTAGAGTAGTCCTACATAGATGACACTAATGCCATTATCAAGACACTAGAGCCATATGGACCTACTATCTAAATGTGGTGCTACTATCCAGGAGGGAATTTGATATAGGGATCTAGTTGATGACACTCATACCTATTCATACCTCAATCTCTAATACTTAGATCTTATGTATCAAGTGTTTTATAGATAAGTATTTATTTTCACATATTTATTACTATTTTTAGAAAGTCAAAAGCTAGTCAAAATTTATAACAAATTAATTGTTATTTTATGCATATTATTTCACTTATTTAGACTACTCAAATTTTAATTAAACATATGATTTACATTATTAAAATCCTAAAAGGTTAAAACATTTGGTGAAGTTGACTTACTTTAAACATTGCATCAAACCTTAACCTTAAATACTCTTAGGGTTTATATATATTTTTTGTTTATGCTTAGATTTTAGTTCAAAATTTTTAGATTTGTTTCAAAATTTATTTTTTAAAATATTTCTTAGATTAAAATTCTTTAAATATTCCATATATCCAATAATTTTTTTTCCTAATTACCAAACTAGAATGATAGAATTTAACAATCAATTTGATGATACTGATAAGAAACAATTGTAATATTTTTTGTCCAAACATGCAGATATACAAGATGACATCATCACTATTATTCAATAAGAATTCCAAAAATAAAACAATGGTCAATCTTCAACTCCCGTAGCGAACAAAATTATTACACCTACAATGGGGCTAACTTAGCTAGCACGACCTAACATTGTAATTCAACATCCTTTAGTGACAGATACACCTCTTGTGGCTAGTTCCTCCACTCTATATGTATAATCCCTTATGCATGAGGTTCATACTCTATAGGATAAGGTGTTTCATATTGATAAGGGAGACACTAGGTAATCACATGCCTTGGATTATAATATTCAATTATATACACATTTGTCACATCACATAGCAGTAGCTCCCTTGCCATCTAGTTCATGGCACCTAAGATTACATTATATGATGGTAAGGGTGACCTCGAACACCATCTTAGATATTTTCACACAACATGTTTGGACTATGTGTCCAAGGATTGGCTTCTCACAAAGTTACTTCCATGCAATTTAAAGGATTATTCCCTAAAATGGTTTTATGACTGACCAAATCAATCTATCACAACATTCAATCCTTTGGTAGACATTTTTTTAACACAATTCTTCATAAATATTAATGACAAGAATCATATGCATAAGTTGCATAATTGAGACAAAAGTCAAATGAACTTATCATATAATACAAGACTATCTTAGATAAATTGACTAGCCCCATGGTAGACATAGATATTTAGGACATCTTCAAATGAAGTATTTTACCAATATTATATGAAGCTATCTTGTTTAAGAAGTATTCTATATTCATAGATTTATGCCACACTATAAAAAAAAGAGAGGTTAAGATTATATCAATGGGAAAACTAAAGTATGCCAATGGATCATAATAAACTATTAAGAATTAAAATAAGCCTCCATACAAGGTAAGGGACACTAAAAAAAAGAATGATCAAAAGGCCATAATTAACACAACTTCTAAGTCATCTCCTAGATTGGTTTTATTTGCTCCTTAATGTCAAATCTTCGCCAACCTTCCAAAGTCACCAGTACATGGTTTATAATAGCTCTTACAATAAAATGACATATATCTCCCTCCCATTAAATAGGTTGATTACATGACATCTTCCAAATAACTATGATTCTAACACATTCTAAGAGTATCATAGGGTGTCAGACCATAAAACAAACATATGCATAAGCCTAAAACATAAGATATAAGATTTGATTGAGGCTAACATTATTGATGTGGGCACACCCACATAGGTACCAAAAGTATAATAAATGGAAGCTAAGGTATTAAATATATTATTATATCTATTTCTAAATCACACAGTGAATGAGGCAAGGACCACATCAGGTGTTCACTACACTATCAGGCACATCCACCAACAACTTCATATCATACTATTATAGAGGAGGCACACCCATTTCACAACATCATTATCTTGTAACACACTATATTTATAGCTAGACCACTCATTACCTTCTTATAATAAAATATTTTTGATGATGATACAAATTTACATGTACTTTTTATATGATCATATATAGATTATCATCCTATCTAGAATGTTATGGTTAAAAATAGTTCAAGCATTAACATGTGAACTATGACACTTTTTTAGAATTTGGCATATTTAAATAAAGATATATCCCCTATAGACATAGTTATTAGTGGTTTCAGTGGTCATGTTTAGAGCTTTATCAGGGAGATTGTGCTTCCACTATAGGTTAGACCATCACATATAGCCACTCAGTTCTTAGTCATACCTAGTGTAAGTGTGTTTGACATGTTATCAGGTAGGCCATGGTTAAAATAGATATTTTCCATCCCATCTAGAGTGAAAATATGATTGAAATACATACATATAAATTAGGTGGTTAATGTTGAGGGTCTCTTATATGAGTATCCTCTACCTATCCCATAGCCAATTACAACACAGTCACCAATTATAGTTTTTGAACCATTACCAGATATAACATAGTTATTAGTTACATCTCAGAGTACATTTATTATGGATATAACATAGATTTTAGTAGAGCCACCAGGGTAAGTTAGGTCTATTCTTACCATATTGACACATACACATGATCTCCCATAAAGACCATTATTAGAGAGACCCCTATGTTAGAGATATCCCATAGATTCTTGAGGGCCTTTATCCACTCAATTTATGTTGAGATCAATATTATTGGGTTATCAGGGTTATCCTCAGAGGGCACCTATGTCACCTATATCTTCTTATACCCAATATATTCCTAAGACCCTTATAGTTCATAGGATACCATAGTTAGTGACACAGATTCCTAGCACCACTACATAAGCATATATAAATACAAATTCCTTAATATAGTAGAGTATGGGATCATAGTTGTCATTTCATCTAGAATGCATGATCATAGTTTCTTTATTTGACATAAGTCATAGTGATAGTGAGTCTCTCATGAGACTCATTGGTTAGTATGGGTCCTACCCTCTTTTACATACTTTCCTTCTCTCTATCTCTTCGTATATAGTTCATTTTTATATTTATTGTACACAACTTCTATCCAAAAAATTCAAAAATAATATAACATGTCAAAAACACAAAAAAAATTCAAATATTACTTAGAAAACACAAATATTATAGATTGTATGCATTATTATGTTACATTTCTTATGTTTTCTAGACACTACATTGTCTACATATGTTATTATCTTTGATTTTATCATACTACATGCTTCACTTGTTCTTTTCAAGTGCTTGTAGATTGTTTACATGACTTAGGTCTACTACCTTGATCCAAATTTGATATTATCTACCCACTAGGGGCATATACATTGATTCATGGTTATTCAATTGACACATCCACCCACTTGGGGGCATCCTATACACACTTTATATTACCATGTTTTATCCTTCCATTTTATACATTCTAGTTTTAACATTGTTATATCTTGATATTAATCATTATTTCTCATACTCATAATTTTTTTTAGATTATCACTACTTTAGACTCAACATATATAAATCCTATCTCTTACACACATTTGTACTATATTCATTCATGATTTCATTTATAACTTTCATAGTTTAGACTTGATTGTATTTTATATACTTCTTCTATTCGAGGGCATTTGAATATGCCATTGTTCTTTGGCTATATGCCACTTCTATGCACAATATGTATGCTTTAGGCATTTTCCCATGTCCTTGTGTGTGTTTTCCTAATTTTTTATGCAAACATTTGAATATTTTATTCTAATCTAAGCCAACTTAATTGTTGCTTGTGTATGTGGACATTTAAACATGTCCTTATTTGTCTTGTTTTCTTAGATTTAGTGACATGTGCCTGTGTCCCTTATATTATGTCCCATTGGACTACATTGTATGCCTCATGTGTTTTGTATGTATGCTTTATTATATGAATCATGGCCATTAATCTTGTATTTACTTGTTACACATACTAGTTATTGATGTCATGAGGGGTCTCATGCATCTACCCTTCCTACTTGGGTGTTGTGATGGACATCATGCCCCATCTCCCTAGGTAGCTACTCAATACTAATCATATTTGTTATTAGATACATTGATTACATCTAGATTTACACCCTTGTGTAATGTTAGACATGACATACATCTTACATTACATACTTATGCTTAGATTCTATTACATTTCAATGTTATATTTGTACATTATATTGGATTATCATGCAGTTGTCTTATATTCTCTAAATAAAACACATTCTACATAGCTATTTATTTTGAGGAAAGTTCTTTCACACATTTAATAACTACCCTCAAAAGAAAGGGAATTCATAGGGGTTTGTCATAGAGAGTAGGCTCCTGTATATTGCATTCATAGAACATTTTTCAGCACATAAGCTCAGTTTCATAAAATTAGACACATGTAAACATAGGAAAAGCTAGTGACATGAAATTTAAACTAGAAAAACATTAACACCCAAATAGGGCTGGTAGTGCCATACGGAGGTAATGTCTAAGATGTGGTGCTAATATCTAATAGCCTTAATTTTAGGATAATTTAGATTAAAAAGAATAGTACACTAGGTATAATATAGGTTTATACAAATCTAGTTAGATTTTTGATAGCTATACTCAGATTTTACTCAAATTCACACTAATTTAACTTAGATTCATATCAATTACTTAGATTAGGGGCATCATGAGTGGCATGATCATTTACATACCCATTTTAAATATATAGATATAGTTATTACAACTCAGTGTAGAATCAATATACTTAGATATCAGATTGGGGGCATGTGCTTATCACATTGTTCCCATATGCTTAGTTACACATAGGTTGATTAAATGGAATGGAAAACTCTATCATTCTATACATTAAATACACTTGACATCATATTCAAGGTTATAACTAGTTTCATGCCTTACTCCATCTACAATGGTTGACATTTTTGAGTAGCCTAGAGATGCCTAATAAACCTGAATGGCTGCAAAGTTGACATACATAGTTAGATATACTCATCTATATATTTCCAGCACTTTGAATAGTTTAATTTTAGATGTATATACTACACATGGGTGGGTAATGATAGAGTCATAACCTACTTGAGTTATTGATCCACCCACAAGATAGGGTTGGACACACTATCAGTCCAATCCAAGCTATTCATAGGTCATGATCCACCAAGTAAGGATGGGCAATGATGGATTAAAAATTAGATTGAGTTCTTGATCCACCCACACATGAGGATTGAGAAATCTATCAGCTCAGTCCAAAATCTTCAATGATTTTATCACTATACACACACACACATAATTTGTCACTAGGTTCATGCATTAGTTTGCATACCCAATGAGGTGTATTCATTCCTTTCCTCTTCCCCATATCTTTACTTAGTTATTTATTTACTCAACATAGTATTTTAATTTTGATATATCTTAAGTAAGGACTGATTCAAGAACATTTCCTTTGTAGGTCATGCTTCACATGCATAGACCCAACTTCATATACTCAGACTCAACTTCATGGAATTTACTTCCTAGGTAACTCTAGGTACACTTATTTTTCCTTTACACTAGTCATTTCACTTTGCTATATTTATAGCATAAAAGTGGGAGGGAAAATTTAATCACCTAAAAATGGTATTTGAGTGATAAGAGTGCTACTTGAGACAACCTATTCCTAGATTAGCATTAGACTTATCTTACAGCCTATTATCATAATTTTCTAGCCTTTGTGTGGACCATAAGCATCTTTAGTCACCTTAAATGTAGTCTCAAACCCTCATTTCTTGATCTTGGCCCTTTGTGCCTAGTAGTCTACCAGTTGGACATTAGCACCACATTAAGGACACTAGAGCCACATGCCACTAGTGTACCCAAAATGGTGCTAATGTCCTTTACCCTATTTTTAATGAATGAATATATTTTCAAAGGTAAAACCCTCTTAAGGTCAACATAAGCATCTTTTATTATTTGCACAAGCTACATAACACTATAAATACATGATTTTTTACACCCATATCCATTAGATGGAAATTAGATGCAAAATACCAATTGAAACATGAAATAAGTTGAGAAAAATCAAGGTTATTAATCCCTATTCTACACTACTTATGCATACTACCATATACAACTGACCTAAGATCATATTTTCTAGATTTCTAATCTCAAGAAAACTCAAGGCATTCAATACCACTATTATTCTAGCATCACTTACACATACACCAGCACTTAGGTAGGGAGAAATACATCTGGGTTAATCCATCTTTAGAGTCTTGGTATGTAGGAAACTCTCTTCATGGTGGGGTGTTGAGTATGTCTAGCCTATCCTACTAATGAACATGCTTTTTAGATCATGCCTTGTCAGGAGAATTAGGGTAAATGCATCATAAATCAACTATTATAGGTGCAATATAGAGTCTCATACTTCATGCATGTAGGAACAAAACCTAGAAACATAAATGTAAGTGCACCCAAAAGTTCAGAGCAGTCTTACATAAAGGACACTAGCACCATTTTTAGGACACTATAATAACATGGGTGTACTATCCAAATGTGGTGCTACTATCTAGGAAGGGTTATGATATAGGTATCTAGGTGACAACACCCAAACCTATTCATATCTTATTCTCCAACACTTAGATATTTCATATCAAGTGCTTTCTAGATAAGTCTTTATTTACACATATTTATTTTTATTTTTATATAGTCAAAATTTAGTCAAAGTCTATAACAAATTAGTGGTTATTTTTGGCATATTTTTTCACTAATTTAGACTACTCATCCCTTTAATCAAACATAAGATTTACATTAGTAAAACCCTAAAAGGTTAAAATAATCAGTCAAGACTGAACTTGGAAATTGGTTGATCCTGCAATAAGCTATAAACTAATTGAATGTAAGTGGGTATTTTTAAATAATTACAAAGCATATGGTTTAATTGAAAAACATAAAGTAAGGTTTATCACAAATGAATTTTCATAAAGAGAAGGAATTGACTACAATAAAATCTTTGCACACATAATAAAATGGACTACCATTTGAACCATGTTGGATATGGTAGTTCAAAATGGATGGAAAGTTCAATAAATATATGTTAAAATTAAATTTATAAATGGTTGTCTCGAGGATATAATGTACATGACATATCCCAAAGGTTGTGTGGTAAATAAACAAGAGAATAAAAGTTGAAAAGTCATTGTATGGTTTGAAACAAACCCCACAAGCATGGTATGAAAAAAATGTTGAGCACATATCAAACATGAAATTATAACATTTTGAGTTTTAAGATGCAACTTTTTTTGTCAAAAAGTTGACCAAATTATTGTATTTATAGTGATGTATGTATATTATTTTCTCATCATAGGAAACAATGAAAGATACACTACAAAATTCAAATCAAAGTTGATAAAAGGATTTAAAATGAAAAAAATGGGTTTTTTTAATTACTATTTGGGTTTTGAAGTAATTCAAATACCAAATTATATATTCATCAGTCAAAAAAATTACATTAGAATTTTTTTGAGCAAGTTTGGAATGATAGATTAAAAGCCTCTTAGTATGCCCATGGAACAAATTTTGAAACTAATATCAAAAGATACCACAAATTTAGTAGATGCTAATAAATACAAAAACTCAATGGAAGTCTGATCTATATTACCAAAATTAGATCAAATATTTATTTCTTTATTGGTGTTATTTCTTAATTCATGCAATAAACTAGATAAAGTCACTTGGTATCATTAAAAGAGTCTTTCAACATGTCAAATCAACATAAAATTTTGGACTCAAATACTTTAGGGTAGGGGACTTCAAACTAGTAAGATACTCATATTTTGACTATGTTAGTTATTTTGAAGATGGAAAATATAATTTAGGTTTTCTAATGAATATGGGAATAATATTTATTAGATGGAATTCAAAGAATCAATTAGTGTTGAAAATTTATTCAAAAAAATAAAAATACATGGTAAATTTAAAGGAAATTAGAGAGATTTTGTGGTTCAAAAGGGTTATTTATTATTTTAATGAATAACTTATTTTGCCAAAAAATCTCATGCTTATAAACACATCTACAAGTTGAATGGTAAAGAATCCAATTTTTCACTACTAGACCAAGCATATCAATACCAATTTCATTTGATTTGGCACTATGTGAAATATTGTATTAAAATGTTGTAACATTTACCTATAATATAACAACTAATATACATCTAGAAAAAGTGATTTGAAAATAAAAATTTAAAATTTAGAGACATGCTTGGTCTCACATTGACCCCTATAAATTAATTTTGGGGGGGGGGAGACGTAACATTATTGTGCAATATATGTTATTAATTCTATGTGTATTTTAGGAAGGCTTTTGTGTTTTAGTGATAGATGAATAGTCTTTTGTAGGTATTCAAATAGTATTTGTATAATGTGAAATGAAAAACCATTGTTTGAATTTATATATTATAATAATTTATTCTTTTTAATGTAATGGGACAATAATTTTAGCTTGCACCAAATATTATCTCTTGTCATTCCATTAATACCTAGCTTAACATTTAATGCATATATAATGAATACCAACTTGGAAATTAAGACACCAGCTCTTAGATATACTGATCCCAATTGTAAATAGTGAACATGACCGTAAAGGAACTATGGAAGATTCCACTATTCCATAATTACACTATCCTATCTCTATGGTAAATTAAGATTGACATTCTAGGGATAACCACTTACTAGTTTAGTATAATAACAAAGGGTTAAAGGCTTCTTATGGATAAAAAATAAAATTATAGTCATATTAGATATACTGTGATGTATGTGAAAACTAAAATCCATATATAATGTTATCTAATGGATTGAGATTGGGGAAGAACCCCTCACATGATCTATCAAGTAAAATTGAAAACTTCTTTGCATATAATGATAACTCCTATGATTTTAAAATTACCAAAACATAATTTATAGGAAAGAAAAGAAAAAATAAAATGATTAAAAAACCAAATTAGAAGAGGCTCGAAAATAACGATTCAAGTTTAACAATTATTTTAACCATGTTTTTGATTAAAAAATAATTTTTAGTGATTATAGGTGTAAAACTATAAAATATTAGAATGATAAAGATGTAGGAATATCAATGATGTTGATTTTGTTTTTTTTTTAAAATTTGGAAAAATGCTATTTAGGATAACACTAGACAATTTTTTAGCTCAAACAAGGATATATTTTATTTATTTTAGATGCATGAAAATGAAAATTAGTGAGAGAAATAATTGTGTAAGTTTAGAATCAAGAACATAATAAAAACTATTTGTAGATAGGTTTTCTATAAGTGGACTACAATGTAGGACACTCTTGTTTATTGACAATGAACTTATCCCATTTAATTGTGATGACTGATTGGTATGAACATATAAAAATAATCATAATTATGGAAATTATATATCAAAGGTGTAATTATATAATATTCTTAAACATAACCACTATAAGTAGATAGTATCACAAGCCACTCCAGTTTGTTGACCATAAACTTGTATTGGTTGAATGTGATAGAAAATTAAGCATTGCACCTTCTGTGTCTACGTATGTTGAGTAATCTAAGATATCACACTACCACAAAAAAAATATTTTTTTATCTTATTTTATGTTTAAAATCCTAAGGGCACTTTGATATCTTATAAACATACAAAAAATAGGGGAGTGTAACAGGATGAGATGACCTCAATCACCCCTTGATGATTGACCATTAACTATGCATCTAATACTCTGAAGAGGAAAATCAATCTCATGTAGTTATCCCACATAGAGTGAATGTGAAATTGTGATCCTTTAATATTATGTATGAAACTATAAAATTAGATTTGATAATTAACAATGATAGGTATTAACTTGATTTGAGGTGATATTGCCTTGGATTATGGTTGCTCCTTATGAATGATCTTGAATTTGGAATAAATAGGGCATATTTATCCAATGTGTATAAGTATGTAAATTTGACCCAAATGAATATAAATTGGATAAAATGAATGACTTTATGTGTTTATTTATAGGCTAAATTTTTTACAATTTCCTTTATCCAACCTTATGAAATGTGTGAGAAGACCCAAAATAATGTTTTAAATTTCAAAACTAGCCATTATTTGGTGCGAGACACTACTAATCTAAGTGGAAAGGAGTGTGGTAGTGATTTTATCTACCTACGTCATAGTTTTATTGGAAGATTAGAGACATGTGTCTTAATATAGAGATAATAATAAGGTTATTTTAAAAAACTTGAGCAATTGACATAAAAGGTTATGTATAACAATGACAAAAAATGAAGGGTCAAGCACACATATGGATTAAAAGATTAGAGGAATGGAAAATACGAGTCATGTAATTATATACAAGTTATGGTTTAGGATTTGTTAACAATTAACATTCTAAAGTACTTATGACCAAATTTATGTGTAAAATTCCCTAATGAAAAATTAAGAATAATGATTTATGTAAAGTGGTTCAATATAACAACTAGAGAAAAGGCTAGTACTAATGTTTTCACATGTTAATTGTTCCTATATATAATGAGTATAAAACGATATATAACTTAAATATATTAAATCTTATGTAGTGAAGTATATCATGATAAGCACATGTGGAAACATGGATTTATGAAAACCTCTAATATAGGTTAGATATGCATGATAAGCATAATATAACCAAGAAAAAAGTAAAGTTTTTTTAATCTATTATGAATGTTTTTGTATTTGGAGATTGCATGCAAATAAGAAGCTATGTATAATTATGTATCAATGAAGCACTAGATGCATATACAACTAGGTTAAATGTTTATAACAATGTATGTTATATGTAAAGCATCATAGTCATCAATGTATAAATATAATAGATTAATTGCCAATATAGGCATGCAATAAGAAAAAATCCATAGACCATGAATAAGATATTTACCATAAATAATGAGGTATTATATAGATATGGTAAAAATCTCAAGTATATTACTAATTATACTGAAACTAAATGAAAGAAAACAAATCAAATAAAATTAAAGTACAAGAAATGACATAAGATTTATGTGTTGAAGCCTATGATATGCATTGTGAGACATCAATCCATGTAGTTAGGGTTGTCAACAAGGAATCTAATAGAGGGGAGGTTAGTATAGTGTTAGTAAAATAAAACTAAATCAAAATAACACACTAAAATACTTAACACCTCTAGATTAGACACTAGGGAGAGCATAGGTAATAAGAATGCAATGAAAACATAACTAAAAAACAAAAGAAATAATAATTTTACTTTCCTTGGAGCTCCAAAATAGCTTGTTGAATTGGCTTGCTCGACTTTGTGCATAAAAAAATATTTAACAACGAAGATCCTTTTGCTCCACCTTTCCTTGCCACCTTGGCTTGGTTATGTTGGCTTATAAATCTAGCATGATAACACTACTTGAAAGGATTCTTTCATCTATTTGAGAATAATAACTTTACACCAAGATAACTTATTGATTAATAGGTATGGCCTTGTACTTATAGCCTCCAAAGTTAATTCTCACCCAAGGTGAGTTAAGGTTGAGTTTAAACATGGAATAGTTCAAACTAACCCTAGGTGAGTTGAGACTAACTCCAGTTGACTTAAAAATTTGTTATGTAATTATGATTTTCAATTACTAGGCATGTCTCTCAAATTAGATATTTTTGGAGAGCTCTACAAGTCATAAATGCAATGATCAAAAGGCTTGATATTTTGGTTTTTTTAATTTCTAATTTTAAATATTCATTAATTACAAGTGCATAATTTAGATGAACATTTAATCTTGTTTAATTATTTGATTCAATTTGATTAGCATTTTATCTCTTTTAATATTTGTACAAGTGCCTCACTTAATGGGTCTATAGGCCAAACTTCTAGTTGTTAGGTTGCAAGGTGACTGAGGATGAATCTGTGAGAGGCTATCATTGCATACAAGTTAATATCCCAAATTAGGATGCCTCAACATGATTTTAAGCATTGATTAATGATGCAAGGATGAAATTAGGACATTCACTAAATCCTAGGCTTAATTTGTAATGTTTGGTAAAAATCAGTTTAAAGTCTAGTTAGAATCTAATTGTGACCAAAATGGGGTGTTTATAGTTTTCCCCTATTTTGGAAGGCATTGCAAGCTATAAGCATAGTAACATATTCTCAAATAATGAAAATGTCCTATATGTTTAATGCCACAATAGGTGATGGATGATCCCTGAATGACCCCTCAAAAGAGTGGGTAGTAAGGAAGGTTGATGACCATTGCAATGAAAAGAAGGAAATGATGGGACCTAAAGGTAAAGGGAGGTGGAAAAGACTAATTTACCCAAAGGAGGTTATAATCAGTGACACAAGGAGATGCCCTAGTTGTGCAAATAAAAATGATGATTTTCCCAAAGGTAGTTATAATCATCATCATAGAAAGGTAAAAAGATAATGATTTTCCCAAAGGTAATTATAATCATGAACTAAAATGAAAACATTCCCTAGTTGGGTGGATAGAGATAATGATTTGCCCAAAGGTGGTTATAATCATTAGCATAATGAAAACATGCTGTAGTTGGGAAGATATAGATAATGATTTGCCCAAAGGTGGTTATAATCAACATAATGAAAACATGCCCCACTTTTATAGATAAAGATAATGATGTGCCCAAAGGAGGTTATAATCATTAACATATTGAAATTAATGATTTACCTAAAGGTGGTTATAATCATTAGTATAATGAAAACATGCCCCAGTTGGGTGGATAGAGATAATGATTTGCCCAAAGGTAGTTATAATCATTATCACAATGAAAACATGCCACAATAAGGTAAAATAATGTTAATGATTTACTTAAAGGAAGTTATAATCATTAACATCGAGATAGGCTGAAACACAATGATTTGCCCAAAGGAAGTTATAATCATTGGCACTATGGTGTGGAATAATATGAAAATTTGGTAAAGGGGGATTACATACTAAATCCATACTTATAAAGGAAGATTAAACTGGGACAAAGGATAAATATGAATTTGGGTAAGTTGCTAATATGGAGATGCATGTCCTAACTAACAAGGATTAAAATTATTTCATGATTTAACTACTCTACATTTGGGAAATGATTAGATAAATCAAGACTATTTCAGGTGACCAAGGAGAAGTACTATGACAATATTGATTGTAAGATTTATTGAGCTAATTTTTTTTATAACACGTGATGTTATGCATCATGATATAAAACACCATGATAATCTAGCCATAATATACATAATAGCTAACACGTGATCTAATAAGCACTCAAAAATAATGGACTAATGATAAAAACCATGATGACAATGTTGACGTATGAGTATGGATGGACTTAAGTATAATTTTTAAAGAATCACCCAATGAATGCATGTATAGTAAGTCAAGCCAAAATAATGAAAACAAATAAACATAAAGATAAAACACCAATCAACAAAAAACACATCAATACACAACAAAACAAAAATGGAACAAAATAACTAGAATAAAAATCAAACAAAATATAGATAATTTGGAAAATAATAATGTTATTTGAAATAAGAAATAAAGTATTTGTGCATGTGTAATAGAGGCGTGACTCTTAGCAATAGGGTCACCCCTAAGCTAGACAGTAACTATGCAGATATAATAATGCAAGAACAATGGTAGAAGGGTGTCCTTAGGCTATAAGGAAGCAACGACACAAGGGATGATAAACATTTCCCTAGGATATAAGAGACAATGAGATAAACAAACAAAATGAGGGGGGAGAGAAGAAAAGGAATGGGGTAGCTAAGCTGACTCTAGATGCATGAGGCAAGTGGACATTGCCCACATAGTTCCATGTATTAAATATCTAACATGAACTTCAAGACAAATGTAGTTTTCCCAAGATATGGGATAGAATAAAATTGAGGATAAGAGAACATGATTGATAACATATAGGAATATGAGAATGGTCTCCTAAAATGATGAGTGTGTGGAAATGGTTTCTCACAAAATAGTGAGAGTGTAAAATAAATCTTAGTAGTCATTAATGTATCAAATTTGAATACATAATTCACATAATAGAGACTCAAAAAATGGTGAGAGCATAAGGCTAAGTCAAAAAAAATTGAGTAAACTAAATGAAAAGTGGCTACTTGTGAAATATATAGGGGTCCCATAATCCTTAAGGCAAAGAAGTGGTCAAAAAGAAAGGAAGATACGACTGATGTAACTCGAGATACCCCATGTATCCAAATGCTTCCTACATAGTCTATACAAAACTTAGACCAATGTAGTTATCCTAGAAATGGGAGGAAAAAGAACAAGGCGTTATTAGAAAGAAACTGAACAAGCAAGATGGCCCATACCAAAAAAATTGATGACTTTATATCTCGCATTAAAATTCTAAGCCAATTTTCATGATTTTGTGTTTTTTAGGATTTTGTAGCTCTGTTTCAAATGTTTGTGGAAATTTTAAAGCATCTCAACTTGATTGAGAATTATGAGATATTAAATGGGCCAACTCACAAAATAGTGAGCACATTCAAACTTCAAAAAGTTTGTAAAATGGTGAGAGCATGGAAAAGGGTGACTGAGCTAACCTCAACATAAATCAAACACTACCTACATAGTCCCAAAATGGGACCTCAAGTAGCCTTATAATAGAGGATGCAACTAAGTAGTAGTAAGTGCATGAATTAGGCAAATGGCATAGTATAACATAGGAATGACAAATTGATATGAAAATGCATGGTAAAGGTGTTGTTCCTAAAAGCAATTATAATTTGGTAATAATGACATAGGTCAATGATAATAATTTGCCCAAAGTTGGTTATAATTAGTAACACTAAAAATGAAATAGAATGTGTTAAAAATGAATAATTCAATTGCTAAACCACTATCATACTAGTCTAAGATACTACCTCTATCTATAATATAGAATCAACTACTAAAACTTCATATGAATCTCCTCACTGAAGGTGTATGAAGAACTAATGGAATGGAACCAAGGCTAAAGGGGCTGGGTAGGGAGAGTAAAAACAACTATGGTTAATAAAGAAGGTATGGTATAATGATATATGGTATGGTATAAGTAATATTATGATATGACATAATGTAAATGTGCTTCATAGAAAATAATTTAGGTATCTTAAGCAAAATAATGCTTGAGGTGTATGATGTTCATCAGCTCATCAAGTTCATCTCTATCTGGTGTAGCAAGCATGTATGCTCTGGATGCATAATTTGAAATAATGATATATGGGCCTATCTAATTGGGTTTAAAATTCCCTTTCTTTTTCTTCTCATTCATAGTGTTTTTTTGGTTTTTTTTTGAGCACAAGATCCCCAATGTCAAACTCTGTATGTTTGACTTGCTGGTTACATTAGCTACAAAGTCTATTTTGGTATGCATAAAGGTTGTTAACAGTGGCCATATGTTTCTCATCTAGTAACTCTATCTCTTGCTAGTAATCAACTCTATAATCTTCATCATATAGGACATGTTTCAAAAAGATACATAGAGAAAGTAACTTGACCTTGATGGGAAGAATGGCTTCAGTGCCATAGACTAGGGAATATGGAGTGGATCTTATTATATTATGATAATTAGTAGGATATGCCCAAAGGGCATGAAATATTTGAAGGTGCCAATCATGGCCAACATCATTGAAAATCTTTTAAAGGATGTTGGTAATGTTTTTATTATATGCCTTTGCTTGGCTATTACCTTGTGGGTAATATGTAGTAAAAAATTGTTGGGTAATATTATACTCGACAAAAAGCATTTTGACATCCTTGTTCTTAAATGATCCACCATTATCAAATATAATGTCAAATGGGATACCATATCATTAGATGAGATGACTAAAGATGAATTTGGATTTTTTTTTCCAATCACGTAAGTGAGGGGTATAGCTTCAACCCACTTAGTGAAATATTTAGTAATAATAAGGATGTGTTTATAGACATTAGATGAGGTAAGGTTAATATTTCTAATTAGATCAAGTCCCCATATTGAAAATGGCCATGGTGTAAGCATTAGTTTTAGTGTCTTGGTTTAGGCATGAAAAAAATTGGCATGCCTTTGACATTTATCACACCTTTTAACATAAGCAACTACATTTGCATCCATAGTTGGCCAATAGTAATTGATACATATGAGTTTTTTGGCTAGGACAACCCTGATAGTATGGGATCCACATACTCCTTCATGAACTTCCCATAATTTTAATGTTGATTTTTCCAAATTTAAATAATGAAGTAGAGTTCCATCAAAGCTAAAATCTTAAAGGTTATGCCAAGTAAGGTATAACATGAGGCTTGATGTATAAAGGCATTTTGTTCTTTACGTGATAGGTCTGGTGCCATGATATGGTTATGAAGGTAGGTAAAGAGGTCTAAATAATAAATAGACATGGGACCAACAATATCACAAATTATTATGATGGTCTAAGGTTCATGAGTAGGCACTAAAATATTTTTAATGAGGAATTGATATTCTTTTATCTTATCAATGTGGTGGATTAAAGAACCAATGATGGCCATGACATCCACTGTCTAATTACTAGCCCTAGTTATGTGTTCAAACTATATGTTGGCAATCTATTATTTGAGAGTGTTGACCATGGCCTTTTATAGTAACCAACTTATCATCCTTCATCTAAAAATTGTTTGTAACTTGATTAATGGTTAATTAAGAATCACCATAAACCATTAGATGCTGAATATTCTTTTGTACTACCTGACTAAGATCTACAATAAGTGCTTCATATTATGCCATGTTATTATTACAAGGAAAGTTGATACAAAATTATTTAGGGATAAAATCTCCCTATGGAGTAATAAACAATAGGCATGCCCCTAATCCATGTGATGTAAATGACCCATCAAAATATAGCTTCTAGTGCTAATCTTTAGGAGGTGTTTCAATGATGGTCATAATGGAATTATCTAAGAATTGAAAAGTTAATGGTTCAATATCTATAAGGGGAGTTTCAACAAGCTAATATGTAAATACTTGGCCCTTTATAGCCTTCTGATTGACATACTCGATTTCAAACTCACTTAGAAGCATGATCCATTTAACCATGTGGCCTTGTAAAGTTGTCTTGGGTAGTAAATACTTGCATGGATATACTTTGTAAATAACTATGGTCTTATTGTTAAGCATGTAATGCCATATCTTCTAGGTTGTAAAGACCATAACTAAATAAGATTTTTATATTAGTGTATATTTGTGTTCATACATGACTAGTGTATGGCTTAAATAATACACAACATGTTATTTTACATTGTCATCATACTAAGCTAGAAGTGCCCCAATGGATTTGTCTATGGTATATAGATACACGATAAATGGATTTTTTAGAATTGGTGGTAAAAAAACAAGTAGATTAGAAAGACATTCCTTTAGATGCTGAAAGGATTTATGATAGTTTTCATTCCAAAGAAATGTGACACCTTTATTTAGTAAGTGAGTGAAGGGGTGGCACTTATTCGCCAAATCCAAAATGAAGCATTTGATAGATTAGATTTTTCCCTATAAACTATGGAACTACTTCAAGTTGGAAGGTAGTGACATATTGATAATGGCTTATAATTTAGAAGGATCAAATTCAATGCCACTACAAGAGATGATGAAGCCCAACAATTTTCTTAAAGTGACACCAAATATGAACTTCTTAAGAATGTTTATAACTTTGTATTCGTGAAGCCTCTCAAATATTCTTGGTAGTGCAACTGAGTGATTGGCATGGGTCTTTGATTTACCCAATTTATCATTGACATAATCTTCAACACTATCATGCATCATATCATGAAATATGATGGTGATGTCTCTTTTATATGTGGCCCCAACATTATTGATACCAAACGACATAATCTAATAAAAACCATACCATAAAGAGTGGTAAAAACTATCTTGTGTTGGTGTTATGACACAATCTAGATTTGGTTGTATCCTAAAAATCCATTCATAAGTGAAAGAATTGCATACCCCACTGTGGAGTTAACTATCATGTCAATATTCAAAAGAGGAAAGTCATCCTTGGGGTAGGCCTTGTTTATTTCTCTAAAATTAGTGTAGATTTTAGTTCCTTCAAGATTATTACTAATAGGCACAACATTTGAGTTCCACTCCGAATAGTCAATCGGTCAGATGCATCTTGCTTCAGGGAGTTTATCTAATTTTTTATTTACTAGTACAATAATACAAGGATGCATCTTGCATAATTTTAGATTTATAGGTTTGGAATCAAGATGTACAACAAGGTGATGTACAACCAAGGTGGGGTCCAAACCTGACATGTCTAAGTAGGCCCAAGAAAATATGTCAACAAATTCCCTCAAAAGGGATGTAAAGATTTTACGTTCATCTTCAATTAGGGATGCACCTAATTTGATCCATTTTGGGTCATCAAGAGTCATGCTTTTGATTTCTATAGTATCTTCTATGAAGAGAGTCAATCCATCTTCCAAAATGGTTGATAATGAATTGAAAATGCCTGTAACTACAAATTCCTTTGGTTAGACTAGTTCTTCAAGCTCACCTAAACAAGATGAATTAGAATGTCCCAATGGTAGGCATGGAAATGTTACGAATAGTGTTGGAAATTCTTGGGAAATTTGATCAAAGGCATGTTGTTCTTCATAATTAAACTCAAACTCAAAAGTAAGTTCATCATTGGTAGTCTCCTAAGCTTCATTCAGGGAAAGGTGAATACCCCCATTTAATGGGACCTAAAATAGGTTTTCACCAAAAGACTAACCTTTCTCTTTACTTTTATCTTGGTCCAAAATTGCCTCAAAGAGGTTTTGAATTTTGGACCTTAATATTTTATTATTTTGTTTGTGACTAAGGGTGTTTAACCAATCTCTAAAATAGGCTATAGGATCCAATTTGATTGAGAACCCTTGTTTGTGGTCTCCTAATGGAACATTATCTCTTAGGCCTAGAAAATTGTAAAAGGCCTCATCATTCTCAAACTTGTATATAAGCACTATGGATTTTTGTTGGTCTCAAGATATAATTTTAGGGTGATATATAGGAAGTGGGTTATGTCAAATTACTGGGGTAATGGTACAAAAGGTATGGGTGTTAAATAGGTTGATATTGGAAAGGTATTCATAAATGTTATGATTAGACTCTGCTTTGTTTACAACATCATTACCACTAGACATTGGTGTTGGAACATGAATAAGATATGTGGTGTCACCCCCAGGTAATTTAAATATGAGACCATAAGTTACTTTGTACTGAGTTATTGGCTCAAAAGTACCATGCTAATTTGGCCTTAGGCCTCCTCCTTCATAGGCTTGGTTCTCAATGATCCTGTTATAGATGGGTTATTTGGAATTATTGTAGCAATTGACCAATTTGTCTTGTACAACCATGATTCATTATTTGCAAGTGGGTCCTCCTCTTGGCCAGTGGCTAGTGTGAAAATTATAGGAGTTATATTATGAAGCTTGATTTATCCTTTTCATTTCCATTCCATGCAAGGTGGATTGGATTTAGGTCTTCCATAGGACTTGGGGTTCTATAGAATCTTGGAAATGTGGAATGTATCGTGGGTCAAATACTCTCTAGGGACATTGGCCAAGATGGTAAAATGATTATAAATTTCTAGAGGAGGCATGTGTGAAGATGAATTAAGGCTATTTGGGTCTATATAATTGGCTTATGATAATTTAACAAGTATTTATTTATCTTTGTCCTTTTTAGAAACTAAATCTATGCCAAAGTGGTAGTTGTAACTTTTGTACTTTGCCTCTAAATTTTTTAATGTTCATAGGGCTGTCAATGTCCATTGATGGTGACCTCTATACCTGAGTGTGAGAACTTGAGACACTAGTGTAACATAGAAGGGATCACATGAATTTCATGTGTCTAAGGCTTACCCAAGAGCAAATTATAAGATAAATCTAGGTCTAACACATGGCAAAGTGTCTCATGGGTCAAAGGCCCAATGATAATTGATAATATTATAGTGCCTTATGATTCCTATTCTTCTTTTTCATAGGCCTTAATAGTAATTATTTCTAGTTGTAGATCAGTTGTTATATATTAGAGATGCTTGATGAGCTTCAGAGATATAATATTTAGTCTTAACCCATTATCTATGAGGACATGTTTGACTTTGTGCCATGTGATGACAACTTCAATGTACATAGTATTGTTATGGAGAGGGCCAAGGGATGACATATCACTTTGGTTAAAGGTCAACTATTGGCTTGGGTCTAGATGTCTAACCAAATCTTGGAATTTTTCTAGGGTTATGTCATTAGGAACTTTAGATTGGCCTAGGAATTCTGTTAGGATTTTCTTGCAGATAATAGATGTACACAAAAAATATAGAATGTATATTTGTGAAGTTTTATTTTGAAGTTGTTCCACAATATCATATGGATTTTCATTAACAATGGTATATGGCTTGTTCTTAGCCAACATAGTGGGTTGGATTAGTTCATTAGTAGGAGGTTATGGGCCTAGAATGGTAATCTTAGACCGATGAATTATGATTGCATAATTGAGATTGGATATATGAGAATTGTAACTTTAAAATGATGGAAATGGGCTATATAGGATAAGTCTTGATTACTGGTGCATTTGGTTATAGTCATAGGGCAATGATGAGTTATCAGTATAAAGCACAAAAATAGTAATCCCTACTTTTTGTTACACTTGATTATGGTCCCAAGTCAAGGAAGGATTATTGGCATAAGTGGATTGATTAGAACTATTTGTGAGTGGTGTTGGTCTATTATCACTTGGTCTAGGATTAATGGTGATGTTTTAAATGTGGCCTCTCACAATATGACCTAAAAATTTGGTGTAGTCATGTGAGACTATGTGGTAAGTCTGTTGGTTATTGGAATCATATTGGTCTTAGTTTCTCCTATTTAGTTGATGTTATTATTATTATTATTGTTGACATTGCTGTTGTTATCATGATGATTGTTAATACTATTATTTTTGTTGCTCTATCCTTCATTATATATATATATATATTATGATGTGAAAAGGGGTTTTGATAAATACCCATGTTTTTATTGGACGTAGATGTTTTATCATCCAATGTAATCTCCTCATTTTCCAACATATTTTCAATGAGGTGTTTTATCTACACACAATGACATAGATTATGTCAATGGAACTGATGGTATTCATAGTAATCATGCTCTTTGTACCAATATATAAAAAAAATTTCCCTTAAGATAATGCTTCAGAATTGGCTAACTAATCATATTAACTATGGCTAGCTTGTGAAATACTACTTTGATAGGTTTGTCAAGGTTGTTGAAGAACCAAGGAGTGGATGTTATTCTTGGAGGAGGGGTTAATTATTGGAATCTAAATAAATTGGAGGTGGTGACTCATTCCATTAAAAAATTTCTTTAAAAATCTTACTTAAGCAATCATAGATCATTTAAACAAGCATGTACATCTTAACAAGCATAAGCATCAATCCACAAGAGCATGAAATACATGAAAATAGAATATATGTGGGAAAACCTTAAGGGGAATAAAACACACTAATGATGCAAATGGAATATAGTCCTATAATAAAAACATGAACTTTAGTGAAGCACCCACTTCACATGGAGCACCAACCCCAACTAGCTAAGCACCAACTCATCTAGGCTTTATAAAACACCAACTTGCAAGGAGGCACCAAACCCCTAGATGACTCAGTACCAAATCAACCACTTTAAACACTTAATAAAATTAATAATATCTTGTTTTTCATATAGAATATGATGATCTTACTCATCTCCTTGAAAACTTCTATCCCTCTCAAAACTGGTCTCTAGCCTTCTTTGCTCAACTAACCCTCTTCTTGAATTGATTAGGTCATATGAACTTGTTCCTCATACATATAACCTCTATAAAACCTTAATAATATATCCTTTACACTCTTTTTATGGTTTAAAATACCTTATTATACTCTATGATATCTTATGTTATTCTCTTACATTCATCTCTCTATCATAGGCCTAAATTTGCCTAGTATTTATACAAGTTTCTATTTCATATAATTCTTTGTCTGCCAAACACATCTAACCTCTTAGTTTAGAAATGAAATGAATCTTAGGAAATATCATATATAAATATTGAATTTTATTTGAGTCTCTTCAGGTCTGACCTTTCTTAAATAGGCCTTATCTCTAATTTAGGTCTCATGAAGACCTAATCCCATTAGGCCTACTTAACATATGTTACCCTTTGATCTTATTGGATAACATTAAAAAAATTTACATGGTATAAAAACATAATATTCCATCCTAAAATAACCCTTATAAGCTCATATATGATCCATACCACTTTTATGTTTAAATCACTACTTAGAGCACATCATTATTACTGTTCATATTAGGCCTGTGCATACCCAAAAAGTCTTTCATGAACAATTGAAGCATAAACACAAATTTTACAATCAAGTATGGAAAAAAAATACATATAAAAAAGATACATGACCTTAGGGTCATCACCATGTGCATTAGACTTCATAACCTAGGGCAAAATTACTCAAACCCTTCTCTATAAGTAGCCCACTCAAAACTACCAATTGACCTCAAAACATAATCATGAAGACTTGAACTTATGATACCTGAAGGAAAAAATCAAAGGTATTAAAATTAATAAACATTATATTATAACTTCCTTATATAAACCTCCATAAAAAATATCATAATCATTAATGAAAACTATTGGTCTTGGAGACCAATCTATTGATCTTCTCTCTCATAGATCTAACTCAGTCAGAAATGCCATTTTAGTTTCAATATTCCAAATTATTACATTGAATTTAAAGATTATAAAAATCATGGATAAATAATTCAAGTCCAATAAAACATTAGTATGTGCATTATATATATCATCTCATGACATAGAGTCTCAAACCCATTACTGCAACTTACTTACCCAAAACTACTAGTTTACCTTAAAGACTAGTCACGCTGATAATGACCTGCAACACATGTGTAGACACTTTTAGAGACATAAAGTTCATGTATATTATCTTATAGGATAATTATAAAAATATAAAATATATGTATAACATGTGCATATGGAAATATTGGTCTTGAATACCAATCTCACAACCTCACACCTTCACTATCTTATCTGCATTAGATTGGTCATCTTATGAGTAACATTTTCATCATATCCACTAAACTCCAAAAATTATATCTAAAATTAAAATGTATTAAATGTATTTAAAAACATATTTATGCACTTTTATTCATCTATAATCCATGGCAACACATCCCTATTCAACTTTTCACTTCTACCTAGTTTTCTCATTGTCTGCACCATTTGGTCTATTAGCAATAGGTCAACTTTTATGACTAGTTTAGAAAACTTGAGTTATATAACCTAATCAAAAACCAACATAGACATATAATATAAGCCTCAATATTCAACCTTCATATATTTACTAACTTTGACTGCTACAATAAATTTTCTAGAAATAAACACTTTCTTATAGGGTTTGCTCACTCTCCTAAGAAAATAATCACACCTGGATGTGCCTAAGATAGTTGGATACATGCTATAATAACTTAAAAAGGAAATCTTTGTCCAGGAAGATATTCAAAACATGGAGATGGAAATTGAAGATGGAATCAATGAGCGGGAACAAAAGAGCCAAGAAGACTTCTTTGAAGAAGCTAGGAATAGCCCAAATAAAAAGTCTGAGGATTGGAGAGGGAAGAATCAGAATGATGAAATACACACTCCTATGACTTGGGTTAACAGTAAAGCTGAGTCTTCTTCCCAATTAGATTCTTGGTTGTGTAGGGAGATCATTGATCTCAAGAAAAAAGTGAAAACTTTGGAAGATTCTCTGAAATCTGCTTGGAACAAAGTAAACAACATGGAAAATCAGTTAAGCGAGATCCTTGTGAAGCTCAAAGCTTACGAAAACAACCTCCGGGAGCTAATAAAGGATAACAGAAAGAAAATGGAGGAAGTAACGTCCAACATTTGTGCAGCTGCTATCAATATAGGTAAACGAGCCAATGAGGAGACCAAAGCACTAGAGGGTCCTAGTAAAAGGACAAGGCAAAGTTCCAGAAAGAAAGATACACAAAAAGGAGCTTTTCTGGAGGTTACCACCTAGGAAACTGCTTTGAAAGAAAAAGAAGCCATGAACTTGATACTAGAACTGGATGAATAATCTGGTCCTTCTTGTTGGTTAAGAAACTAGTACTGATCTTTGTTTTTCTTTTGTTAGCTTTTGTTTGTTGTACCACCAGACTTCTGTTTCTGGGTTTTGATCGGATGTATCTCTTATGGTTTCAGGACCATTCAAAACCTGTTTTTGCTACCTCACTGTAGTGTTTTTTAGGCGTTGCCTGTGGGCTTAGTTGTTCTTATTTTGCTCTCTGTTAAAGGGTTTTAGGGCCCCTTCAAAACCTACTTTTACCTCTAATCTAAAACTTAAATAGCCATAAAAATCCATTATTATCACTTTTTATCAAATTATTTCACATCTGTTCACTATTAAGGTTCTTTGAGGGTTTAACACTATTTTTGGTGTTAATGGTTATTCATAAAGATTAGCCTCTTATTCTAGAAACCAATGTTTGAAACTTTGATATAGGAACCTTACACATATACAATGAATATATTAGGTTTCCATTCATAAGGTACTCATACCAATGAGTACTTGAAATCTCTTCTCAGGTTGAGAATCTTCATTCTATACACCCAAGAGACCTCAAAACCACTTTTCATGTTTTTTTATTGTAATCTTTGACCTCAGACTTTGTCAACACACCTAAAACAACATAAAATAACTATGAAAATTCTTACATACTCATATTTTTTTTGGAAACTAATCTTAATACCCCATCTAGCTACCATCTCTCTCTTTGGTCTTGAGGCTTTTGACTTATAAGTCATATTAGGCCTTGAAAATGACCTTCTAGCTAATATCCATACACTCTCAAACTCAATAACATGATAAATCAACTTATAAAATGATCTAACACTATATTTCATCCTTCATAGGCCTTGAAAATACCTCAGACACCTCATTAGGTGAGGTAGGGTCTAGAACTAGTCTAGTTGCATGCTAGTTTTATAGGTTCTACCCTTGTAGACTCACTGTGAAGCTCTCTTGAGTGATCCAATGCTTTGTATACATTTTTAATCATCCTAGAACATAATCTAAATGTCTCTTTCCATCTGTATCATCAATCCACTGATCTCATACCTTCTCACAAGGTATATTCATGTAATGACTAGTGTCATGACTAGGCTTCTCAATCACTTAAAGCTTGACAACTGACCTTGAAACACTCCTTGATGCTTCTAATCCTTGATCACATTAATTTAATGATATTTAGATAGTGTAATACATTTTTACACACCTATTCATCTTAATTATGCACATGCTCATGATATGACTATGCTTGTTAAGACTAGGCTTCTCAATACACCTAGTACTCAAAACATGATTACCTTGACCTGATAATCAAACCTCTTTATGAAAACACTTGAAAGTCATAAAAATAACCTAAATAATGATGTTGACCTCAAAATAATCATTATTTTTCCTTAAAATTCTCTCTCAATAGAAAGATATTAGGTTGCGTTCAAATTTTCTCTTGTCACCTAGTGTCCCTATCACATACTAATTCACCATGCATCTTTACTAGATGTACCTTGACATCAATGAAATCAACGTTGACCTTGAAATTAATGACATAACTTATTAAAAAACTCCCCCTTTGTCATTGATAGTAAAATATTCTTCAATTTGAGTACTCTCATCTCTCCCAATCTAGTCAAACTCCTTTCTTGAACTTTCTCCCCATTTAACATTAATGACAAAGGGTCTTGCATAGACTTCCATATGGAACCATACCTTCTTGGTAAATATTTCCCCCTCAAACTAAGCATCCATCATGCTTCTGCTTCTTAACTAGTGTCTACATAAAGCCTAATGGAGTCGCCACTTTTCATAGGGCACTAAAATAAGTCAAGTTCAAGAGATTCCCAGATCTCCATGCTGTTATTTGACTGAATGCCCTTCAATGCCCTTTTAGGCTTGATTTGCATTATAGGTTTGATCTCTTCATCATCCATCTAATTATCAATGTGGGTTTACAATAGACATACCTGACTTTATTTCACATCTTAATCATGCTCTATTATATCAAGTAGTCTAGTTGATCTTGTAGAATGATCATGATTCATCTTCATTATCTTTGGTTTCCATACATTCATTTACCTTCTTTATTATACTCTAGGGGCTTTAAGCTTCCTATTTTGACTTGATGACCTTATAAATCTTTTAGGATAGAATCTTTGAATTTTTCCTACATTATGATAGCTATAACAAACCACCTTATATATACCATTTTACTGATGTGAATTATTACTCCTTCCATAGTTCCATGAGTACTCATTATTGGAGGGTCTTCTACATTATCTTTCCTTATGACCAAACTGACTATATAAAAATAGTAACAATTGAAAGAAATAACATACCTTATGGCATTGGGATATTTGATAGGTATTTAATGTTGACCTTTTTGTCTTCAATATTATTTTCCTTGACTAGAGATGCTTCTTTCTGGTCTTCTTTGAAACCAAGACCTATCTTGTCACTTACAAAATTTTGACTACTCAAGATAACATCTAAAGCCTCAATGCTATTTTCAAACTTAAAAAATATCTTCACATTGCTTAATGCTTAATATAACTCAAATTTTAGGGATTATATTTTAGTTTTATACCTGATGCATTATTCCTCTTTAGCCTTTAGGTTTGTATTGACTATCTGTATCTATGCCTCAACTAGATTGATGATATCATCATACTCCTTAGAAGTGTTACTTAATATCCCCTCAAATAAGCCAATCTACTCCTCATAGTTCTTCACTAGTGATCTTAGTTTGCGATTATTTCTTTTTTGAAACTTTAACTCCTCTAAGGCACTTACCAATTATACCTCAAGATTTACTTCTGCTTCTTCATCTAAATCTACATCAACCATAAGGTTGTTCCCATTTGAACAACCCTCATTATCTAATTCCATGGTCATAAACAAGGCTTCATTATTTTCATATTTAGGTTAATTATTGCCACCATCACTATCAGATTCATGTGAGTCACTTACATCAAAAGATTTATCTTCTTTATTGCAGAATCTTCTCTTATTTTTGAAAGTTCCTTTCCTACCTTCATACTTCCTGAACTCCTTTTTTTATCAAGATTATAAGTCTTCTTATGATGTTCATAATGTTATTCATCATTCTAAAATTTATCCTTGTTAGGACCCTTGGATGCAAAGTGACAAATATTTTAATAGTCAAAACATTTTAAGGCCAACTTACCTTTGTATTTAATGGATCCAAACCTCAACTTCCTTGCAAACATGACTATTAGTTGATCATCATCAATAGATGAGCATTCCTCCTCTTTGACATTATTATATTTTCAATTGTTCTCAAATTTTATATATTATTCATTTGTAGGAGGTCTTCCTTCATTATATCTCATCTCATAGGCAATCAAAATGCCATGAAGCCCATCCATCTCTAGCTTTTCCAAATCTTGTATCTCTTCTACTATAGACACCTTAGGATCAAACTTAAGATTTAGTGATCTCAACACCTTTTGAAGAATAGTATATTATTTAACTTATTCTCCCAATACTCTAATGACATTTACAACTTCATCAACCCTTAATAGGTAAGATTAAATGGTTTTATCTTCATTCATCTTCAGGGTTTCAAACTGTTTTCGATGGGTCTATAACTTGGCCATATTCACCTTGGTGTTTCTTTCATAAATAATATTAAAATTGTCCCATATATCTTTATATGATTCAAAATGAATTATATTCATAATATCTACCTCTGATAGTCCACAAAGAATGGATTTCATTACCTTGGAGTTATTTTCACTAGCTTTTTTACCTATTACATCAGTTGGTAGAATAGAAGGAGCATTATAACCATCCATGAATAAATATAAGATATAATGACCTTGATACATAAAATATATCTTTAGTTTAACATTACAAGAGGCATAATCAGATCCATTTAATAATGGAGCCTTACTAGTAGAGAAACCACCTTGAGCTTGCTGACTAGCCATCATTGCTTCTAGGATCTCTTTTAGGTTTTAGACTAAATTCAAAGGACCAAGATATAATAATAATTATTTGAAGCTAAATTATTGATAGGGGGTTAATAAATATTTAAAAACTTTGTTTAACAATATTATTTAATAAATCATATATTGTTTAAATAAGCATGTACATCTTAACAAGCATAAACATCAATCCACAAGAGCATGGAACACATGAACATAATATATATGTAAGCAACCCTCAAGGGGAATAAAACCCACTGATGATGAAAATAGAATAAATTCATATAAAACAAACACCAAATTTATTTTATCACCCACTTCACATGGAGCACTAACCCCAACTAGCTAAGCACCAACTCAGCTAGGCTTTAACAAACACCAACTTGCAAGGAGACACAAACCCTCTAGATGAATTAACACCAAAATATCCACATGAAACAATTTATCACCTTAAAATACCTTGTTTTATCATAAAAAAAATTATTATATTCTTACTTATCTCTTTTCACACTTCTATCCCTCTCAAAATTGGTCTTTAGCCTTATTTGCTCAACTAGCCCTCTTCTTGACTTGATTAGGTCATATGTAATTGTTTATCATACATATAACCTCAATCAAAAATTCATAATATATAATATACACTCATATTATGGTCTAAAATACCTTATTATAATATGAAATATCTTATGTTATTCATTTGCATTCATCTCTCTATTGTAGGCCTAAATTTGCCTAGTATTTATACAAGTTTCTTGTTTATATATTTCTTAGTCAGAAAAATACCTTTAAATTTTTAGGTAAGATAATAAATGAATATTAAGACATATAATATACTAGTATAAAACATTATTTGAGTCTCTTTAGGTTTTAACTTCTTAAATAGGCCTTATCTCTCATTTAGGTCTCATGGAGACCTAATCCCATTAGGCCTACTTAGCATACATTACCATTTGATCTTATTAGAAAAAATTCAAAAACTTTAAATTAAATTAAAAAATAAAATGCCATCCCAATTTACCATTTATAATATCATATAGGCTCCATAACACTTTTTAGTTTAAATCACTACTTGGAGCACATCATTAGTACTATTCATATTAGGCCTATACATACCCAGAAAGTCTATCTTGAAAAATTGAAGAATAAACACAAATTTTAGAATAAATAATGGAAAAAATACATATATATATATATATATTATCTTAGGGTCATCACCATGTGCATTATAATTCATAACTCAGGGTAAAAGTACTCAAACCCTTCTCTGCAAGTAGCCAACTTAGAACTAACAATTGACCTCAAAACATAATCATGAAGACTTTAAATTATGATACCTAAAGGAAAAATTTAAAGGTATTAAAATTTATGAAAATTATCTATAAATTAATTATATAAAACTCCATAAAAAATATCATAAACATTAATGGGAATTGTTGGTCTTGCAGACCAGTCTGTTGACCTTCTCTCTCACAAACCTTACTCAATCAGATAGGTCATTTTGGATTCAATGTTATAACTTATTAGAATAAATTTAAAGATTATTAAAATAATGGATAAATAATTTAATTCCCAAAAAACATCATTATGTGCATTTGATATATCAACTCATGGCATAGAGTTTCAAACCCAGTGATGCAACTTACCCAAAACTGTCAGTTTACCTTGAAGATTAGTCATGGTGATAATGACCTTAAACACTTGTGTATAAAATTTTAAATAATTAAAATTAATATATATTATATTATAATATAATTATAACAATATAAAATATATATATAAGATGGTCATATGGCAATATTAGTCTTCAAGACCAATCTCACAACCTCACACCTTCACTATCTTATCTGCACTAATCAGTCATCTTATGAGAAATTTTTTCATGATATCCACCAAAATAAAAAAATTATATAAATAATGAACATTTATTATGGTATTTAACATAATATTATTGTACTTTGATTCATCCCTAATCCATGACAACATATCTTTAATCAACTTTTCACTTCTGCCTAGTTTTCTCACTGTCTGCACCATTAGGTCTATTAGCGATATGTCAAATTGTATGACTATTTTATTGAAAATTAGGTATGGAACATGATTATAAAACAAAATTTACATATAATAAAATTATTAATATTTAACCTTAATCCATTTAAAAAAAATTACTTGGTCAAATGTGACTTCTACAAAAATTTTCCTCGAAACAATCACTTTTTGTAATGTTTGCTCACTTACCTGAGAAAATAATCACACCTGGAGGTGACTAAGAGAGTTTTATACATTATAAAATCAATTAAATATACATACCAATCAATTATGAGAAATTTTTATCAACTTATTTCATATTGGGTCACTATTAGGGTTCTTTGAGGGTTTAACATTATTTCTGGTGTTAATGATTATTCATAAATCTTAGCCCTTTATTATATAAACCAATGCTTGAAAATTACAGAAAAGACCATTACCCATATACCATTAATATACTAGGTTCCCATTCATAGTTTACACATGCAAATGAGTACTTGAAAGTTCTTCTCAGGTTGAGAATCCTTTATTCTATGCAACCAAGAGACCTCAAAACCACTTTTCATGCTTTTTTTATTACAAAATTCAACCTTAGACTTGGTAAAAACACATAAAAAAACATTAAATTCCTATATAAAATCACACATACTCATATTTTCCTTGGAAACTGATCTTGCTACCCTATCTAGCTACCATCTCTCTTTCTCTCTAGCTTTTAACCTATAAGTCATGTTAGACCTTAAAACTAACTTCATAGCCACTATCCATGCACTCTCAACCTAAATAAAATGATAAATAAAATTATAAAATGATATAATACTAATTTACATGCTTCATAGGCCTTGATAATACCTCATGACACTTCATTAGGTCAGGCAGGGTCTAGAATTAGTTTAGTTGCATGTTAGTTATGTAGGTTCTACCCCTGTAGACTCACCTTGAGGATATCCTGAGTGATCTAATGATTCATATACATGATAAATCATCATAAAAAATCCTCTTATGAATCTATGAATCCATATAATCAAGCCACTAAACTCATACCTTCTCACAAGGTCTCTTTATGTAATGACCAGTGGCATGACTAGGCTTCTCAATCACTTGAAGCTTGACAACTGACCTTGAAACACTCCTTGATGCTTCTACTCCTTGATCACATGCGTTTCATGCTATTTATATAGTATCATACATATATACACACCTCTTCATATTCATCATGCACATGATCATGATATGACTAGGCTTCTTAAGACAGTACTCGAAACATGATTACCTTGACCTGATCATCAAACCTCTTTATGAAAACTCTTGATAGTCATCAAGATGACTTGGATAATGAAATTGAATTTATAATAATAATTAGGTTTCCTTAATATTATCTCTTAATAGAAAGAGATAAGGTTGCCTTCAAATTCTCTCTTGTCACCAAGCATCCTTATCACATACCACTTCACCATGCATATTTACTAGATATACTTTGAAATCAATGACATCAACCTTAACCTTTAAATCAATGAAAACACTTTTAAAAATTAAATAATGTGGTGGTTGCTACAGTGTGGAGCTGTTCTAGGTTGTTACATAGGTTATGCTTGATTAATAGGATGTTGATGAGGAGTACGCTACATTTTTGGTGTGGGTTGAGTAGATGGTTTTTACACCATTTAAACATGGTGTGAATCAATTACTCTACTACCAAAAATATTAGTATTATATTTTTATTTCTTGGATTTATCATAGTTGCTAGCTTGGGTTGGTATAGATGCTTGTGCTTGGACCTGGTTATTGTTCTGACTTGGGCATGTTCCTTGGTTTTGGTTCTAATTTTGATTAAATGAGATTAACTTGATAATACCTTTATTAATAAGGTCCTTTTAAATTATTAAACCTTTGTTTATGATATATTTGAAAGTATGCACACACTTAAGCTCTAGATGATAGGATATCTCATTGTGTAAATTTTTAGTAAACATAAAGGCCAATTGTTTGTCTGGTAAGCTATGGGTGAAGTGAATAGCAAGTGCTCTCCATCTCTGTAGTTAGCTGAAAAAGATTTCACCAAATTTTTTCTTGGCCTATGTCAAATCTACCAATGAAATCTCATGTTTTAGATTATAGGAGAAATGCTACACAAATTTATCTAAGAGGTCATCAAGATCATATTCAAAATTCTTTGGCAATTTAAGGATGCAATCCAAAGCTTGTCTTACTAAACTTTGAGGGAAAAAAAGGAGTAAGTAAATGTCACTATAAGCAATTGGTTGGAAATCAACAAAGAACTATATAAAATGGGCCTTAGGTTCTATTTTACCCTTGTAATTATCAAATTTCAATGGTTTATAGCTTGAAGGAAATGGTATTTGAATATACTACATGTTTAATGGGTATTGACAAACATCATCTAACTTAAATTTCTTGGTCTGCTTCCCTGCTTAAAGGACATAAATATCATCCTTCATTTTTTACAATTATTGGGCCAATAAATTAGATGGTATATTTGGTTGGGAAATCAAAGTTGGGTTACCTTGACTAGTACATAATATAGGTATGGTTTGTTATATAATGTTGGTTTGGTGATTGAACTAATCAAGAATATGGATTCACAGATTAGGATGTGATTATTGAAATTACATGCGTTATTATGTGATATTCTAGTTTAGATTTGGTATATGGCCTTGCTTTTTAGGGAATTATGGTTTCTATGGAGAGATATGGCTCTGGGTAAAGTATTATACCTACTGAGGTTGAGTAGGGACTTACTATCAATTATTCAAACCTAGTTGATTAAGGGTAACTTATTATGGAACAAGGCCCTATCTTTAGATCTATAGCACATGCTAATTAAAAGGTAATTACTACCTAATTGGTACTTGTTGGATAGTGTTACCTCTTTATTGTGCAAACGCCTATTGTGAACTAGATGATTATTGGGCATTCAACATTTATACTTGAACAAGAGACATACATTATTGATTAAATAACATTTTCATTTATAAAGGTATATTGGTCTACAACTATAGAGGTACATTTGTCACTACCGATCAAGGTGAAACATTTCTTACCCCCTATTGAGGTGGTGTAGTGTTTTTCATTTACTATGGTGGTATATTAGACTATGGATATTATTGTGGAATGTTAGTCATCCCCTGTTGAGGTGGGATATCATTCATCACTTGTTGTTGAGGTAAATCACTAACTAGCACTTGATTACTCAATCCTTTTAGTTGCGTGTTTGATGAACTAGCTGATTGAGGATTCTAAGTAACTTTTTATGGTTGGGACATAGGAGTTCCTACCCACTACTATTATAAACCACTCATGCTATTAACTAAAGGAATTTATTATTGTAGACTATTTTTTGGTGTAGTTAAACTAATATGGCCTGGATTGGAAGAGACTTACATTTTATCCACCATGTTTGGCACATCATTCTGCGTAGAAGCAATAGTCACTTATTCAATATATGGGACATCATACATGTCACTGACTAAAGTTATTTGTGAAATGGGTCTATACCCAAATTAACTTAACTTGTTAATTTAGTTAATAATCCTATTGAAGGAGCTAGCTCTATAAGTGGAGCGTTTGACATGGCCATGGTATTAAAATTGCATGCTAGGTTTAAGTAGGTTTGATATGCTTGTTGAATTTGTATAGAGTGGTCCTCTATAAGGCCCTTTATTTTAACAATCTATTGATAAATGTTGTCATTGATGTCAAGGTTGATGCCAAGGTTGATGTCATTGATGTCAAGGTACATCTGGTGAAGATGCATGATGAGTGGTCTATGAGATATGAACCATGTGACAAGAGAGAATTTTAAGGAAACCTAATGTATATATAATGAAAGATAATTTTAAGTCAACCTAATTATACTTCTGAGGTTGATGTCATGATTTAGGTTAAGGTAAGCATGTTTTGAGTACTAGGTGTGTTGAGAAGCCCAGTCATAACAAACATAGTCATATCATGAGCATGTGCATGATAAGCATGAAGAGGTTTGTGTAGAGGTATGAATTAGGTTGAGTAAAATTTATGACATGTGATAAAGGTGTAGAAGCATCAAACAGTGTTTAAATTTTAACTTTTAAAGTTATCATGTGTTTGAACCTTGTAAGATACTTGAGAAGGTTTGTGCATAGGATGCCTAGTCTTTTACATAAAAGAGCATGTTATCTTAGTGAGATGGATGAATAGAGGCATAAGAGGATGTATAATGTTGTTTCAACATGATTATTAGGCTTTGGAGCACTCATGTAAGTCTTAGAGTGAACCTACAGGGGTAATATCTACAACTATACCACCTTTAGACCGTGCTTATCCTAATGAAGGATCATGATATATTTTCAAGGAATATGAAGGATTTTTTAATTTTTTAATCATGTGATATGTTGTGTGAGAATTTAGGTGAGGTTAAGAGTGCATGAAAAGAGGATTGAAGGTCAGTTTAAATACCTAATGTGGTTTACAGGTCAAGGTCCAAGCAAGTAATGAGAGAGATGGTGGCCAAATGAGGTATGAGATCCAGATTTAAAGATAAGAATGATCATGTGAGAATTTATAGTGGTGTGATAGGTTGTATTATGTGTTTTTACCAAATATGAGGTCAAATTTTGCAAGAAAAGGCATGAATTTTTTTTGAAGGTCACTTAAGTGCACAAAATGAAGATTTATCTACCCAAAAAGGTGTTTCAAGTGTTTGATGGCATGTGTAAAATATGAATGAGGACATATTATATTCATGGTAGATTGGGAATGATATTAGATAAAATTTACAAGCATTGCTTTTTAGAATGAGGGGCTAAGCTTTATGAATGATCGTTAAGATTGGAAGATGGTTTAAACCCTCAAAGAACCCTAATAATGACTTGATGTGAAAGAACTTATTATAAAGTAATTATAATGTATTTTTATGTCTAATAAATTTATAGGATGTTGTGGTCAACTCTCTTAGGAACCTCTAGGTGTGATTGGTCTATCAGGTGAGTGAATGGACCCTATAAGAAAGTTCTTATTTCTTGAAGATTTATTGTAACAGTTAGAGTTGATCAAGTGAAAGCTAATAAATGGATGAAAGTTGAATCTCAAAAAATTTATTTTATGTCCATGGTGGTTTCTAAGTAGGTTATATCCATCAAGGGTGCTAAACTAGTCATACAAGTTGATGTATTGCTAACAGGCCTAAAAGTACAAATAGTGATAAAACCAAGTAGAAGTGAGAAGTTGATTAGGGATGTGTTAGCATGGATTAGGATGAGTAAAAATACATGGGTAAATTATTCATTAATTTTAATACATTTTAATTTTGGATATAAGTTTTTGATGTTAGATGTTATGATGAAAATGTTGCTCAAAAGTTGAACTATCTAGTATAGATGAGACAGTGAAGGTGTAAGGTTATGAGATTAGTCTACAAGACTAGTATTTCCATTTGACCATATTATATTTGTATCTGATAATTATATAAAGATATCATAATATCATACAAATTAATATGAATTATTTGAAAGTGGAAACATAGGTTTTGAATGCCATTATCACCATGATTGTGTTTGAAAGTAAGCTGACAATTCTAGGTAAACAAGTTGGAATGATGAGTTTGAGACTCTATGCCATGAGTTGATGTATCCAACGCATATGATTTTGATGTTTATTATTTTAGTGATATATAAATTATTTTTAAAGTCTTGTAAGTTATGTAATAGGTTGAAACATTGAAGCCAAATTATCTTGTCAGGTAGAGTGAAGTCTATGAGAGAGAAGGTCAATAAATTGGTCTACAAGACCAATATGCGCCATTAGAAATTATGATAATTTTGTTTTATGTTATTCTAAGGAAGTTTTAATATATTTTTCATGAATTTTAAGTCCTTGAATATGTACTATTATGTGTCATAAGTTCATGTTTTTATGATTGTGTTTTGAGGCTAGTTGGTAGTTCTAAGTGAGCTACTTGCAGAGAAGGGTTTGTGTACTTTTTGCCTGAGATGTGAAGTCTAAAGCATAGTATGATGTCCCTAAGGTCATATAAAGTTTGTATATGTGAAATTTTTATATGTTTTTTTGTAAAAATTATGTTTATACTTCAATTATTTAAAATAGACTTTCAAAGTATGCACAAACCTAATATGAACAATACTAATGGTGTGCTCTAAGTAGTGGTTTGAGATAAAAAGTGTTATGAATCCTATATGAGATTATTAGGTATATATTTTATTTTTTAATGATATTTTCCTACCATGTGTAGATTTTTTATGTGTTCCAAGTAAGGCAAAATGTAATGTGTCCTAAGTAGACCTAATGGGATTAGGTCTTGAGGCCTAAAGATGAGATAAGGCCTAATTGAGGTAGGTCATACATAAAGGGATTAGAATAATTTTTGATCCATGTATATGTGATGTTTTGAGATCAATTTCATATATTAACTAAGAGGGTAAAAGTTTTTGGTCCACTGAGAAGGATATGGACAAGAGACTTGTATAAATACTAGGCAGTTTTAGGCCTATTAGTAAGTGATGTGTATAATTAAATGAAATAGAACATTGGTAAGTAGAAGAAGGTATTATAAATAATAGGAGGTGTGTATAGGAACTATTATGAAGTTTTTATAGAGGTTATGTATATAAAAATCAAGGTCAAATGACCTAGTCAAGTCAAGAAGAGGGCAAGTTGAGCGAAGAAGGCTAGAAGGTAGTTTGAGAGGGATAAGAGTGTGAGGAGATAAAGAAGTGGTCATCATAAATTGGTTGTGAAATAGGGTTTACAAAAGGTGATAAAATATTTTAGGTGGATGAGTTAATGTTGAGTCATCTAGAGGGTTGTGCTTCCTTTCAAGTTGGTGATTGCTAAAGCTTAGCTGAGTTGGTGCTTAACTAGTTGGGGTTGGTGCTCCATGTGGAGTTGGCGCTTCACTAAATTTAGTGTTTATATTATAGGTATATAGTCAATTTTTAGATATCAGTGGGTTTTATTCCCATTTATGGTTTATCACATATATGGTGTGTTGACTTGTGCCCTCTCATTTCATGCTTGTGTAATTGATTGCTTATGCATTATTTGATCTATATGTTGATGATTGATTAAGTGGAATTGATGTGAAAGTTTTTAAGATTGATTCACCCCCACTCTCAGTAATTTTTATTCAAAAATTTAGTATCAAAACTTATTCTATTGAAGTAGGTCTAAAAACCTAAAGGATATCCTAAAATCAAAGATGGCAAGTCAGCAAGTTCAAGGTGGTTTCTCTACCAGTAAGGCTCCATTATTCATTAGATATAACTATGCATTTTGTAACATCAAGATGAAGATATATTTGATGTATCAAGGTAATGATATTTGGAAGTTAGTTGTGATGGATATAGTGCTCCTCTTATTTCCCTAATTGATGTTGTAGGTAAGAAGGCTAGTGAAAATAACTCCAAGGCAATGAATGCCATTATTTTTGGCCTATCAGAGGTAGAGCTTGTAAAGGTGATGCACTATGTATCAACAAAATATATATTGGATAAATTGAATAATATATATGAAGGAGACACCAATGTAAAGATGGCCAAGTTAAAGACTCATAGGAGATAGTTTGAAAGTTTGAAGATGAAATAATTACATCTTACCTATTGAAGGTTGATGAAGTTATAAATATCATTAAAGGATTCAGAAAAGAGGTGAAATAATCTATATTTTTTCAAAAATTATTGAGAGCACTAAATATTAAGCTTGAATCTAAGGTGTCTATAGTAGAAGAGATGTAAAATTTGGATAATCTAGAGATGGATGGGCTTCATGGAATTTTGATTGCCTATGAGATGAAAACTAATGAAGGAAGACCTCCCAAGAAGGAAGTAGCTTTAAAAGTTGATAAGAAGTAAAAATATAAGAAGGTTAAGGATGAGGAATGATAAAATGATGATGATTAACTAATAACTATATTTACAAGGAAGTTGAGGTTTGGATCTGGTAAATACAAAGGTAAGTTACTCTTAAAATGTTTCAACTATGGAAATAGTGATCACTTTGAATCTAAGTGTCCTAATAAGGATAAATATGAGCATGATGAAAAACATGATGAACACCATGGAGATGATAAGAAGACCTATAATCCTAATAAAAATAAGGAGTTCAGGAAGTATGAAGGTAGGAAATGAACTTTCAAAAACAAGAGAAGTTTCTATACTAAAGAAGATAGCTCTTCTGATGTAAGTGACTCGAGTACATATGAAAGTGATGATGGAAGTAATGAAACTAAACATGACAATAATGAAACCTTATTCATGGCCATAGAATAAAATAATGAGGGTTGCTCAAATGGGAAAAGCTAAGATGGTTTCTATTGAATTAGATGAAGAAGAATCTGAAGTGAACCTTGAGGCAAAGTTGGTAAGGGCCCTAAGGAGTTGAATTTATAAAGGAAAAAGAATAACAAACTAAGATAATTAATTAAGGAATATGAGGATATGATTGGATTGTTTTAAGAAAGGTTGAGTAACACTTCCAAGGAGTATGATGGGATCATCAA
The DNA here is from genome assembly GCA_037957365.1 of Torreya grandis. Lineage (NCBI taxonomy): Eukaryota > Viridiplantae > Streptophyta > Pinopsida > Cupressales > Taxaceae > Torreya > Torreya grandis. The sequence continues at coordinate 293,077 of JARHVA010001440.1, read as the reverse complement.
TCAAATTGAGGAACATATGGAGGTAATCAATACAATACTAAAGATTAAAGAAAAAGAATGCATTAGGTATGAAATTGAAATATAATCCCTAAAATATGAATTGGATCAAGCATCTAGAAAGGTGAAGAGCTTTGTGAAGTTTGAAAAGAGCACTGAGGTTCTAGATGATATCTTGAGTAGTCAAAAGTCTACAAGTGATAAGATATGTCTTGGTTTTAAAGAAGATCAAAAGGTGGAAGCTCAAGTTGAAGAGGAGGCTATTGAAGACAAGAAGGTCAAAATGAAAATACATATCAAACAACCTAATGTTAAAAGGTATATTTTTGGTTCATTCAATGGTTATTATTTTGTATGCTATCAGTTTTGTCATAAAGCAAGAGAGTATAGAAGACCCTCTAAGAATGAGTACTCATGGGACTATGGAAGGAGTCATAGTTCACATCAATTAAGATGTATGTATAAGGTGGTTTGATATAGTTGTAATAAGGTAGGACACATTTCAAAATTATGTCCTAATAGAATTATAAGGTCATCAAGTCAAAATAAGAAGTTTGAAGCCCTTAGAGTATAAGAAAGAAGGAAAATGAATGTATGAAAACCAAATATAGTGAAAATGAGTCATGATCAGTCTACAAGATCAAGTGGACTACTTGATATGAAATAACATGCTTCAAATGTGAAATTAAGTCAGGAATGCCTGTTATCAACCCATATTAATGATTAAATGGTTGATGAGAATATTAATATTATATTGTAAATCAAGCCTAAAAGGATACTAAAGGATATTCAGTCTTGTGAGATCATGGAGATCTAGGAATATCCTAAAATTGTGATGTTTTAGTGCTCTATATAAAGAGGCAAAACCATTAGGCTTTATGGAGACACTATGTAGTTAGCATAAACATGATGGTTACTTGGTTTTAGGAGGAACTATTTAGGTTTGTGGCTGAGTTTGATGTGTATCGAGAAGTGGTCTTGTAATCTAAGTTATTTTTTAATGAGGTATGCATTGATTAAGGGGGAACATGTTTCCTTAATGCTTCATATAATTTTTTTGAACTCATGTTGCAAAGAAGGTGTGATTCTAGATGATAGTTATGGAAGACCTTTGTCATTAATGTCAAAGGGTGAGAAAGTTTAAGAAGGGAGTTTGACTATACTAGGGGAGATGAGAATGATTAATTTGAAGAATTGTTTTCCATCAATTACAAATGGGGATTTTGTTGAGATGTGTTGTCATTGATGTAATTTATGTCAAGGTACATATGATGAAGATGCATGATGAATGGTATGTGAGATATGAACCATGTGATAAGAGATAATTTGAAGGAAACCTAATGTATCTATAATGATAAATAATTTGAAGGCAACCTAATGATACTTTTGAGGTTGATGTCAAGATTTAGGTCAAGGTAAGCATGTTTTGTGTACTAGGCATTTTGAGAAACCTAGTAATTTACAAACATAGTCATATCATGAGCATGCATATGATGAGTATAAAGAGGTTTGTACAAAGGTATGAATTTTGTTGAATAACATATATGACATTTGATAAATGTGAAAAATAATTAAAGAGTTTTTCAATTTTAAATATCAAATTTATCAAGTTTTTGAACCTTGTAAGATACTTGAGAAGGTTTGTGTAGAGGATGCCTAGTCTTGTACATAAAAGGGTATGGTGTCTTAGTGAGATGGATGCACAAATGCATAAGAGTATGCATAATGTTGTTTGATCATGCTTATGATGCTTTGGATCACTCATATGAGTCTTAGAATGAACTTACAGGGGTAAGACATATAGACTTGGTATGCAACTAGACCACCTCTAGACCCTTCTTGGCCTAATGAGGTATCATGATATGTTGTCAAGGCATATTAAGGATGTTTAAAATTTATTTAATCATGTGATATTTTTTGTGATCATGTAATTGAGGTGAAGAGTACATTAAAAGAGGTTTGAAGGTCATTTTCAAAACCTAATATGGTTTACAAGTCAAGGTCCAAGCAAGCAAGGAGCGAGATGGTGGTCAAATGAGGTATGAGATCTAGATTTCAAGATAAGAATGAGCATGTGAGAATTGAAAGTGGTTTGATAGGTTTTTATAGGTGTGTTTATAAGGTATGAGGTTAAATGTTGAAATAAAAGGCATGAGAAGAAGTTTTAAGCTCTCTCAAGTGCACAAAATGAAGAGTTGTCTACCCAAGAAGGTGTTTCAAGTATTTATTGGCACATGAAACATCTACATGAAGACCTAAGATATTCATGGTAGATTGGGAAGTTTAATATATCAATCATATAACCATTAGATTCTATATTGTGGGGATAATATTTATTAATGATTATTGAGACTCAAAGATGGTTTAAACCCTCAAAGAACCCTAATAGTGACCTGATGTGAAAGAATGTATTCTAAAGTGATCAAAATGTATTGGTATGGATATTTAAGTGATTGGAGGTTCTAGTAAACTCTTAAAGGCACCTCTAGGTGTGATTAGCATATCAGGTGAGTGAGTGGACCCTACATGAAAGACCTTATTTCTTGGAGATTTTTTATAGTAGGTAGAAATTATAGATTCAAAGTTGTGAAATGTGTTGTCCCCAAAAATGAGTGACCTTTTTGGGACAACCTATGAACTATTTTGGTTCATCAGACCAAAATCATCTCTCCCCTTTTCAAAAAATTGTTCTGAGGATTCAGGTTCTTCATTTTTCAAATCTTTTCTAGAAATCTACGGACTCAGGAGGCTTGAATCTATGGACTCTATAGGCTTGAATCTACGGACTCTACAAGAAGAAAATCTATGGAATCTGTAGGCCAAGTTCTACGAGCTTCACATGTTGATTTCTATGAACTCTATAGGAAAGAAGCAAGCTCTCAACACTTAGGCAAGTTCAATGAGTTTAATGACTAATTAGTTCAACACACTTGGTGCAAAAGATGAAAAAGACAAGTAGCCAAATAATGAAGAATGAATCAATTGAACCATTAAACCGTTGAACCAAAGTTGGTTCAATTGGTAGGTTCAAGGGGCTTCCCCAAAGCCAAAAAGGCAAGTGCCCTTATGGAGGGTAGGCAACATTGGTTTGAAGGTCAAAGAAAAGATAGAATTCCTTTGGATTTGTTTAAAGGCCCAAAAGGAACAATTCTTTCAGACTTTTTATCCGATGGAAATGATTAAGTGAAGAAGGTTGAAGGAATTCACTCAAGAAGAAAACCCAAATAAATTGAAAGGAACAAATGGCTAAGGAAAAGAAGCTTTCTTATAGACTTTTTGTCTGAAGGAAAATCCTGATGGAAAAAGCCTGAGAGCCAAAAGCCTACCGAAGAAGCAAGAACCCGCCAGGAAAGTTGAAGCCTGAAGTCTGCCAAAAAAAATCCCAAAAGGTAGGTACCCTTACGAGGGGCACTTGAAGACGTAGAAGAGAGCCTTCCAAAAAACTTAGACAAAGAAGGTTTTCAAAGAACAAGGATGGAACCATTGAACCTTGAACTAAATGGTTCAATAGGTTCAACTGGTTCAAAGGTTCAATATTTCAGGGCCTCAGAGGGACTTAGAAAGATAAAGGAAGCAATGATTGAATGAGACACAGATTGAACTAATGAACTAATTAAACCTTGAACTAAAAGAGTTCAAAGTTCAATGATTCATAGGTTCAAAGGTTTAAGGGCGGCCTCAGTCAAGGGAAAAATCAACAAATAGGTGGTTCAACCAAGGAGCGGGAAAGCGATTGAACCAGGAAGTGTTGGAACAAAAGAGATAGAATGAACCAATGAACCAATGAACTTTCATAGGTTCACAGGTTCAAGGTTCAACATAGTTCAAGCAGTTGGTGACCATTGACGGTCCCACAGATGTCAAATTTAAAGTAAAGAAATATCTATAGAAATTCAAATAAAGTGTGGAATTTAAAGGAAGAACTAAGCGACTGACCAAAAAGATAGCCCGATAGCTCAAATCATAGCAGGAAGAGACAAAACTGGAAAAGACAAAAGTAGAAAGAGGGAAAAGCCTAAAATATCTACACAGAAGTAATTTTAGTATGTAGAATAGTCCACTAAGTAGGTATTTTGGCTTGCAAATTAAAGACAGCCTATTTTTCCTTCCATGAAGTAAAGACAAAGGGATAGCTACGCAAATGTCAAAGGGGACAAACTAGACAATCTATACTAAGAAGAGACATATTAGAGGAATGGACATGCCATAGTTATTGCAATACATTGTTCTCAGCATGGTCCCTCCAGACAAAAACTGGAGGTGCATTGAAGACGTTGACTACAGTATGGGCCATCCCATGGGAAAAAATGCCAAGCCTTGTGTAGTTTCTATAAGGTTGTAATTTCTCTCATATGCAAGGGAGATCTTCCCCTTACCAGAAGTGAAACTCTACCCAAATTGAAAGGCCTTACTGAGACTTTGAGCTCAGATTGTTGTTCATTTTTCTTTGATTGAATGAGAAAGTTACTTTTAGACTTTGTGCTATTATAGCTTGTGCTACTTTAGGAGATTGTTCTTATGTCTATCTTTTGAAAGCATTCTTATTTATTTGATTTAACAAGCAGAACTAGTGGAGGTGATAAGGAAGGTGTCCTAAAGCCAACTACTTTTAGACTTTATGCTATCATAGTTGTCTTCAGTGTGTGTTTTTTCTTTTCTATTTATGTGTAAAGGACCTTGGGATGACTTTGTGCCCCCATTGTTCTTCATATCTAACTCAAGGGTAGTCAAGGTGGAGACTTTGTGCTACATCTTAGATTGCTAGTTACTCTATTACCCTGTTACCAGTCACTTGTTACCAAAAAGAGTCCTACTATTTGCAAGAACAAGCACTTCTAAAAGAAGAGAAGTGGCTTCTGTTGCTTCACCAGGATTTATACTATCCAAGAAAGAATCTGGCTCTTGGCTGAATGTTACTTCTAAAAGAAGAGAAGTACCTTCACCAATCACCCATGATTTCTCCTCTATTTTTTAGCATCATCTCTGAAAAAAGAGAGATGAATGGTTTATCCCACCCTTATGTCTTACTTTCTACTTATATATAGTATATAGCCTCTATATATTTAATAGGGAACCTCCCCTTAATGAGAGGAGAGATTAGTCCCCTTTTGATGTGGTAAAGCTACATAACTAGTTGACCAATCTTCCTATTGTGGTTGATCAAACCTATTTTGTTTATCAGTATGCTGATTGATAAAATATCCACCCAACAGTTTTTGGTGACTCCACTAGGGATGAACGTGCAGTCTGAAGCCTCAAGTTTTAGATTGAAGAAGTTCCTTCCCTTATCCATTATAAAACCTCTGGTGACTCTATTATGTGTCCTACCCATTATTAATTATAGCCTTACCATCTTCCTCCATCTCCATTACTTTATCTAGTTTGCAAAATGAGAGCTACTGGAAAAGAGTGCATAGTTTGAAGCCTCAAGCCTCAAGATGAAGTAGGGCCAGTTCTTTTCAATTTTTGTTCTACAATCTGGCCACTCCACCTAGATTTGTTATCCCACTTTTACATAATTAAATCATGGTAGTTTGAGGCCCCTGGGGTAACTCATTTGGCCCGCTCAACTTGACTCCACCTCTACATGAACTTCCACACAGCTCAAGAAAGAACTTTCCCAAATTCTTTAGGGATGGGAGAGTTCACCCTGATGAACACATTGCAGCTTTTAGCATAGCCTATGGTGTAATAGGTGTGGAATTTGAATACGTGGCATTTATAATTTTTTTGGAGACCCTACAAGGTGATGTTGCAGAGTGGTTTTGCCATCTGTGAGCTAGATCAGTGACTAACTAGGACACTCTCAAAGCCAAATTTGAAGCTAGGTTCAAGCCTATAGAAGATGCACATGCTTTGCTAGCCCAACTCACTCAGATGAAAAAAGAGCCCCATGAGCCTATGAGGGATTTTATTGCTAGGTTTGACAAGCTACGACATAAGATTCCCATGGTCACTCAACCGACACCTCATAACCTTGAATGCTTCTTCATCAACTCACAACTACATGAAGTGAGTTTTCTACTGAGATGAGCTGGCCACATATACCTTGCTGCTACTTAAGACTTAGCTACTGAGGTAGAAGATGACCTTATCTTGGGTGAAAAGATAAGGAGAGACCCAAATAGAGGCAAACCCTCTTCATCTTCTGCATAATCACCCACAGTCAGCACTGACCTAATGATACAAAAGCTGGCAGATGAATTTCTAGCCTTGAAAAGGCAAATGGCACAAGGTATGTCTTTTGCTCCTCTATATAAAGATATACCAAGGAGGACATTCCCTAATTAGCCATGTCAAGGCAACACTACCAGATCTCAAGGGCAACCAAATCATCTTCCTCCCCCATAGAAGAACCTTACCCTTGAAGCACCTCCAACCAACTCAGTAGTTGGATATCTAGAAATAGAACATGTTTCCTATTTCCAACCTGAGTTTGAGTAAGAAAATGGTGTTGATCTCTTAAAGGAGGATCTAAAGAATTAGTTGGTGACTCCCACATTGGTTTCCTAAATTTCTAAGATGAACCCAAAAGTGAAGGTGAAGCAGTCGAAGGATCATATGCAATATTCACCAGGTCTAAGAATCAGTCAGCCCAGTAGGATGACAAAGAGAAGATAGAGGAGTGACCCCAACCAGCAATTTTAATTGTTGAGTAGAGAACCCCTCTTCCTTTCTAGTCAAAGGAACCGTTGATTTCCAAATAAGTAAGTACATCAAACATCTTTGCACCTTCTACTTCAAATTCATAGATCAGTCCTCCCCCTCCGAAAAACCATAAGGATGAACTCCCATCCTCTCTTCCAAGTCCGTCTTAGTCATTTTCCATGATTGATCATGTCAAGAAATCCAAAATTCAAATGATTTTGAATCCCTGCAAGCCAATCCCAAACAATTAAACATTGGTGGAGAACCTGGTGCAGACCTATCTGAGGCAAAGATTGTGGTTACCCAAATATCAGCCCCTACTACTCAAATTCTATTTGAGCCTTCAATTAGGGGTAATTACTTCTTGTCCATAGAGGATGCTCATGTCCCAATTGATGAAATTCCTATAGCTAGCAATCTAGGATTTCATCCAAACAAGGCATCCAAAAAATTGGTAGGGTGCAGTACAAACCAAGAAGGATATTCCATCTCCCATGAAGGGAAATCTGATAGAAGATTAGATTTTGATGATGCTTAGATCCTAGAATCTGATGGCATCAATTCTTCCATAGCTGGATGCAGATCTCTATTGCTCAGATTGAAATTTGATTAGGGTGAAGAGGTCAAACTCCTTCACACCAAAGGAGATGTTGAGCTGATGGTTTATCAAGAGTTTAATGCTGACAATCAAAGCATGTGATGGACTGAACTAGTAGAATAGAAATTTATGATGGTGGACCATACCGTTGTATTCCAAAGTCAACAAAAGGAACTCTTCACAAAGAGAGCAAGGAGTTATGGTTTTTATTTTGAAGACCACATCCCACCATGGGGTAAGAAGAAGAAAAGGCCAAGAGGAAGACATAAAAAATTGGTTTCCTGGTGGAGAGTTCCATTCACCCATCACTGATTCTAGGGACAAAATGGTTTCCTGCTAGTTTATTAGGATGGAACACCATTTTCATTGTCTCATAATGGGCAGTGTCTGAATCACTTCAATTCTTGAAGTGTCAGATAAGTTCACCTATACATATGTACATTTGTATAGTCTTTAGTTCTATTTTATGCTTTTCATTTTTGTTTTCATTTTTTGGAGCCTTTCTTTTTGGGTAACATGACTCCATAGCCCAATGGCATGCTTTAAGGCACTGGAGATTCTAGTTTCTACTCCCCTCAGATATTCCAAGTTTTCAATTGAAGGAAGTTCCCCAACTGGAGCTAGCTATTATCTGAAAAAATGGGTGACATTTTTGGGATAACGTATGAACTATTTTGGTTCATCAGACCGAAATCATCTCTCCCATTTTCAAAAAATTATTCTGAGCATTTGGGTTCTTCATTTTTCAAAGCTTTTCTAGAAATATATGGACTCTACAGGAAGAAAATCTACGAACTCTACAGGCCAAGTTCTACGAGCTTCACATGTTGATTTCTATGGACTCTGTAGGAAAGAAGCAAGCTCTCAACACTTAGGTGAGTTCAATGGGTTCAACAACCAATTGGTTCAATGTGCTTGGTGCAAAATATCAAAAAGACAAGTAGCCAAATAATAAAGAATGAACCGATTGAACCAAAGTTGGTTTAATCGATAAGTTCAAGGGGCTGCCCCAAAGCCAAAAAGGCAAGTGCCCTTATGGAGGGCAGGAAACATTGGTTTAAAGCTTAAATAAAATATAAAATTCCTTCAAATTTTTTTAAAGGCCCAAAAGGAACAATTCTTTTAGACTTTTTGTTCGATGGAAATGATTAAGTGAAGAAGGCCAAAGGAATTCACTCAAGAAGAAAGCCTGAAGAAATTGAAAGGAACAAATAGATAAGGAAAATAAGCTTTCTTTTAGACTTTTTGTCTAAAGGAATTCCTTCAGACTTTTTGTCTGAAGGAAAATCTCAACAGAAAAAGCTTGAGAGCCAAAAGCCCACCGTAGAAGCAAGAACCCGCCAGGAAAGTTGAACCCTGAAGTCCACCCAAAAAATATCCTAAAGGGTAGGTACCCTTGCATGGGGCACTTGAAGATGTAGAAGAGAGCCTTCCAAAAAAATTAGACAAAGAAGGTTTTCAAAGAACAAGGATGGAACCATTGAACCTTAAACCAAATGGTTCAACAGGTTCAACTGGTTTAAAAGTTCAATATTTCAGGGCCTCAGAGGGACTTAGAAAGATAAAGGAAGCAATGATTGAATGAGACATAAAATAAACTAATGAACTAATTGAACCTTGAACTAAAAGAGTTCAAATTTCAATGGTTCATAGGTTCAAAGGTTCAAAGGTGGCCTCAGTCAAGGGAAAAAGCAACAAACAGGTGGTTCAATGGATGGTTCAACCAAGGAGTGGAAAAGTGATTGAACCAGGAAGCGATGGAACAAAAGAGATAGAATGAACCAATGAACTAATGAACTTTCATAGGTTCACAAGTTTAAGGTTCAACATGGTTCAAGTAGCTGGCGACCATTGACGGTCCCGCGAACGTCAAATTTAAAGTAAAGAAATATTCATGGAAATTCAAATAAAGTGTAGAATTTAAAGGAAGAACCAAGTGACTAACCAAAAAGATAGCCCGATAGCTCAAATCACAGTAGGAAGAGACAAAGCTGGAAAAGACAAAATTAGAAAGAGGGAAAAGCTTGAAATATCTATGCAAAAGTAATTTCAGTACGTAGAATAGTCCACTAAGCAGGTTTTTGGCTTGCAAATTAAAGACACAACCTATTTTTCCTTCCATGAAGTAAAGACAAAGGGATAGCTACACAAATGTTAGAGGGGACAAACCATACAATCTATACTAAGAAGATACATATTAGAGGAATGGACATGCCATAGTTATGGTAATACATTGTTCTCAGCATGGTCCCTCTAGACAAAAACTGAAGGTGCATTAAAGACGTTGACTATAGTATGCTCCATCCCATGGGAAAAAATGCCAAGCCTTGCATAGTTTCTATAAGGTTGTAATTTCTCTCATATGCAAGGGAGATCTTCCCCTTACCAGAAGTGAAACTCTACCCAAATTGAAAGGCTGTACTGAGACTTTGAGCTCAGATTGTTGTTCATATTTCTTTGATTGAATGAGAAAGTTACTTTCAGACTTTGTGCTATTATAGCTTGTGCTACTTTAGGAGATTGTTCTTATGTCTATCTTTTGAAAGCATTATTATTTATTTGATTTAACAATTAGAACTAGTGGAGGTGATAAGGAAGGTGTCTTAAAGCCAACTACTTTCAAACTTTGTGCTGTCATAGTTGTCTTCAGTGTGTGTTTTTTCTTTTCTGTTTCTATGTAAAGGACTTTGGGATGACTTTGTGACCCCATTGTTCTTCATATCTCACTCTAGGGTAGTCAAGGTGGAGACTTTGTGCTACATCTTAGATTGTTGGTTACTCTATTACCCTGTTACCAGTCACTTGTTACCAGAAAGAGTCCTGCTATTTGAAAGAACAAGCACTTCTGAAAGAAGAGAAGTGCCTTCTATCACTTCACCAAGATTTCTACTATCCAGGAAGGAATCTAGCTCTTGGATGAATGTTACTTTTGAAAGAAGAGAAGTACCTTCACCAATCACCTAGGATTTCTCCTCTGTTTGTTAGCATCATCTCTGAAAAAAGAGAGATGGATGGTTTATCCCACCCCTGTGTCTTACTTTTTGCTTATATATAGTATATAGCCTCTGTATATTTAATAGGGAACCTTCCATTGATGAGAGGAGAGATTAGTCCTCTTTTGATGTGGTAAAGCTACACAACTGGCCGACCAATCTTCTTGATGTGGTTGATCAGACCTATTTTGTTTATCAGTACGCTGATTGACAAAATATTCACCCAACAAAATGGATCAAGGTTAAAGTTTGAAACTTGTATTTGATGTAAATGGTGGTTTATGAGTAGGTTATATCCCTAAAGGGTGATAAAATGGTCATACAATTTAACCTATCACTAACACACTTAATAGTGAAAATAGTGAGAAAACTAGGTAAAAGTGAGAAGTTGATTAGGGATGTGCTATCATGGATTAAGGATGAATCCAAATGCATGGAGACATTATTCATGACTTATAATACATGTTAATATTGTATAGAATTTTTGGAGTTTAGATTTTATAGGGAATATTTTAGATAATTTGGACTTATATATAGTCCAAATGAAAAACAAATATCAAGAATATGCCTACATTATTCAAAATTTTATAATTTTATATTCTCTCCAAAACAATAAATGGGGAATAGATATAAATTATTAACATAATATTTATGTGAAACTACACAAAACCTAAAAAATATTCATTTTAAAAGATTATTTCCTATGCAATTTAGGGATATAAGTCCAGATTATCTAAAATAGTCCTTTTATGATGAAAATGTCACTCAAAAGTTGACCTATCCAGTACAAATGAGACAGTAAAGGTGTAAGGTTATTAGATTGGTCTATAAGATAAATATTACCATTTTAAAATGTTATATTTATATCTAATAATTGTATAAATATCTCATAAGATAATAAAAATTCATTGGAAGTCTCTAAAAGTGGACACACAGGTGTTGAAGGTCATTATCACCCTGACTTTGTTGAAGTTAAAATGTCAGTTTTTGGTAGGCAACTTGGAGTGATAAGTTTGATACTCTATGCCATGATTTTATGTATCCATTTCACATGATGTTGATTTTTATAATTTAATTATCTATCCAAACTTTGAAATTTTTTGGAAGTAAGTATAAAAATTTGAAACATTGAAGCCAAATTGGCTTGTCAGGTAAAGTGAAGTCTATTAGAGAGAAGGACAATAAATTTTTATGCAAGACTAATATGTGCCATTAGAGATTATGATAATTTTATTTAAATTTTTTCTAACGATTTTTTAATATAATTTTCATGCATTTAAATTCCTTGATTATGTTCTATCAAGTGGCATAAGTTCATGTTTATGTGACTGTGTTTTGAGGCTAGTTGGCAGTTTTGAGTGAGCTAGTTGTAAAGAAGGGTTTGTGTACTTTTGACTTGAGATGTGAAGTATAAATCATGGGATGATGTAATTGAGTTAATATATCTTATATATATGTTATTTTTTCCATGATTTTTTGTAAAAATTATGTTTATACTTTAATTGTTTAAAACAATTTTTTTGAGTATACATAAGCCTAATATGAATAGTACTAATGGTGTGCTCCAAGTAGTGGTTTGAGATAAAAAGTGTTATGAATCCTAGATTATATTATCAAGGATATATTTTAGTGTTTTATGATATGTTCCTACCATGTGTGGAGTTTGGAATTATTCTAAGGAAGGCAAAATGTAACGTGTCCTATGTAGACCTAATGGGATTAGGTCTCCTAGAGGCCTAAAGATGAGATAAGGCCTAATTGAGGTAGGTCAGACCTAAATGGAATAAAATAAGATTTTATAAATTTATATGAGATGTTTTAAGATCTATTTCATGGCTAAACTAAGAGGGTAAAAGTGTTTGGTTGACTAAGATGGATATGAATAAGAAACTTGTGTAAATACTAGGCAATTTTAGGCTTATTAGTGAGTGATGTGTACAAGTAAATGAAATATAATATTGGTAAATAGGATAGGGTATTTTAGAACATAATAAGTGTTTAGAGGAACTATGACGAAGTTTTTATAGAGTTCATTTATATGAAAATCAAGGTCATATGATCTAATCAAGTCAAGAAGAGGGCTAGTTGAGAGAAGGCTAGAAGGTAGTTTGAGAGCGCTAAGAGTGTGAGGAGATAAAGAAGTGGTCATCATTATTTGGTTGAGAAATAGGATGTCCAAAATTTTATCAAAGATTTCAAGTGTCTAAGTTGGTGCTTAACTATTTGGGGTTAGTGCTCCATGTGGATTTGGTGTTTCACTAAATTTGGTGTTTGTATTATAGGATTGTATTCCATTTGCATATATCAGTGGGTTTTATTCCCTTTGAGGGTTTACCACATATATGGTGTGTTTACTTGTGAAATCTTGTTTCATTCTTGTGTAGTTGATTACTTATGCATTATTTGATTTATATGTTGATGATTATTTAAGTGGAATTGATGTGAAATTTTTGAAGATTGATTCACCACCATCTTAGTCATTTTCATTCCAAAATAATAATATTTGGGCCTTGATAAGACATTTAAATGGGTTATTGAGGATGGATAGTAGAGGCCTACTAAATGGTTTAGGTATAAGGCATGTTTAAAGGCACTCTAACTGGTCTAGGTAAATTTTCATGGAGGAACTCTACTGGAAACTTGGCCCCTACCTCTTTAGCCTTGACTACAAACTCATTCTTATTTTCAAGAAAAAGATGATAAAATAAATAATAATCATACATTGATAGAAAAATAATGCAATACAGTTGTTGGTAAGTTTATTCTATAACTGATGGTACACTAACAAGATATTGAGTAGTTTGATATTAGTCTTGATCCAAATATGGAGATGTGTTAACCAACTAATGGTCTAAAGGATATTAAATTTGTTCCCTAGATTGATTAGTATAAGGAGGATAAGGATCCATGTCACAAACCACATCATAACTAGTAGGGGTCATGAACAAACTTATCATTCATGACCATGTTATCATAACTTAGATTATATATGGATTGAATAAGAGTGTAATGATACATATCATAAATCAATGATTAATGTTTTGTGAAGAAGTTATAGAATTCTACAAACTCATAAAAAGAAGTTTTAAAAGGAAAATGGCCCAAACTTGGTCTACAAACTTGGTTTGGGGATGGAGCTGTGTCTCCAAAAATAGGTAATGATTAACTTAGTCTAAAATGGTCTAATGTAAAATGTATTACACAAATGGTCAAGTGGATGAATATAATCAAATTACAAACTTAGGTAAAAACTGTTTCAAACAATTCTAGTCTAGGTCTAAAGATGAAAGAAAGGTCGTTAGGTTTTTGGGAACAAGGCACAAAGATAGGCTCAAAATAATTAGGTATAAAATAGAAGGTAAGATTATAGGAATCTTGGAAAAACAACAGAAGAGATATACTTTGAAACAAACTAAGTCTAAGAAAAATAGGATTTGATAGGTCTTTTGGAAACAACCAACAAAAACTAGACTTGACACAAACTAGGTCTAAGAAGCAAGATAATTAATGTAAAAAATTTGAAACACTTTGACTCAAACTAGGAATTTGGATTCAAACATAAATTTGACATTTGAAAAAAACATTGGATTTTAGGCACATGGAAAATAGACCACTTCCCATATCTAGTCATAAAAATAGGCTTTAAATTAAGTAAAGAATTAGTCTAAGTTGCACAACCCAAAAGTGACAGATAAATGTCTAAGCCAAAATTACGTGAGGCATAGGAATAAACCAATCAATGTTTGAATCTAAAATTATCAAGACCAATTTTTAACTTAATTTAGAAGGATTATTTCTTAAATAGAGAACATTCTAGACTGAAATAGATGGCATAATGATTTAGGCATAAACCAAGAAGGTACACATGGTTTTGAAATTATAATTGGACATAAGGAAATAATTCTTTGAAATAATGCTAGAAACATAACAATGATATTGTGATCTAAAGGTATTATAAATGGTTTTTCTCAAAAACTCTAAATCACAAGACTTACAATGAAATGGGAAGCATAATGACATGCCTTTCAAATAAGTGACACACACACATAAAAAGTTTGACAAAATGACTAAGGCAAAGAGTAGAGTCAAATGGAAGGCATAACACGTCTTAAATCAAGAGAGTGATGTGAAAACATGAATTTTTTTGGACATGGTTTAAATAAATAAATAGTTTTAACTCAATATAATGTGAGTAAAAAGGAAAAACCACAAAAACACCTAAGTGTATCATCTTAATCCTAAACCCTAACAAAGTGGTTCTGTACTATCATATTCTATCTATATACTTTATCTTGAGAGGAAATTAAGTTTCTAATACAAAAATTAAAATGTGCATGAAATTAGGATTTTTAGTCCCCCCTATCTCAAGAATTCATATGACAACATGGAACTTTAGGATACTCACCTTCTATTGACAACATATCAAAAGCTAGTGGGGTTGTCTAAAAACTATTAATTTTTATTCATTCTAAATGGTTTTATTTGTGTGGTTAACACTAGGGTGAAACAGGTCATTTGGATATAAATTAAATGGATTGTTTTGAAAAGGTCTTTTTATTTTCACAACCCCTACATTCATCAATTACTTAATATAGTGTGATGTCCAAGTCAAACATACGTTTCAAGGCAATCTCTTACCAATAGAGCTTACTTAACCACTTAAAAAAGCATCCAAGTAAGTTGAACTCAATTTGTATACCCCTATCATGGAGTGGGGATAAAGTGATGTTCGGAGGTGATGAAATCCCACCCACAATCTAGAATGCATAAAATAGAAATTGAGTAGAAGGACTTTAGGGTCATTTTGGGGTCACCCAAATCACTCAAATTTTGGGGAGGGCCTTAACTAATTTCCTTACACATTTTTTGGATAAAAGAGACAAATTCAATAATTGAGCATTTTTTATCACTCAATCTCCCTAAAGGGGATGGGGGGAGAACATACATATGACACTCATATTAAAAAATAAACACTCAACAATAATTATAAAAATGAAAACTCTTATGAGTATTTAACTAGAATGTGAGTTCATTTTTATAGCACTAAATAAAAAATGTCATGAAGTTTAGCCCCTTGGTGATTATTTATGTTGTGAAATTTGAAAAATGAAAATAAAACAAGTACCTAATTTTTAAACACCAAATTTAAATGTGATTTAAATGAATTAAAGTGATTAAAAAACCATCTTTCCTTAGTCTTTAGGTCTTACAAAATATGTTAATAGGTTTACTTGTTCATTGACAAAAGTGATCCTTAAAAATTGTCTCAATAAAGCATAAAATCACATCTCTATAATGATTTCACAATTACACAATAAACTATGAGTTGCAAAATTGTTTTGTCATAAAAACAAAATCAAAATATAATGCTTAAAAAAACTCATAGTGAGTGATTTCATGGGTTTTAAATGATTTCATAACTCTATTTGAAAATTTTTCTACTTAGGAAAATGAATTAACTACTCAGGAAAACAATTTTGAAATTTAGGCAATAATATCATGATTCTTAAAAACTTGAAACCAAACATAGAAATACAAAAAGATAATTTCATGATTTTATAATGATTTTGTTGTTAGCAAAAATGATTTCATTGTTACACAATACAAATTTGTAGTTAAGCAAGATGAATTCATAGCCTAAGAATGCATTTTCAATCTACTTAAATATGATTTAACTACTTAAAATAATGATTTCTCTATAGAAAATAACAAATTTACTAATCTTTAATAATTTCAAAATTAGTTAAAAAAATTAAAAGGGATTTTTCTTGTAGGATAATTTCATAGTTTTACTCATTGATTTTGTTACTTCTAAACCTGATTTCACAGTTTCATAGAGTCAAGGTGATTTCTCAAATTTTCAAGACAAATTCACAAATTTAATTTATGTTTTCATGGTTCACCTCACCTAATTCATAGTTATGTAGTCATGAATTTTGAATATGCAGTCATAAGGAAAACACATAAAAGCTAGCAATAATTCACAAAATTAAGCTCTAAAATAAAATTATTATTAACTACAAAAAGCTCTCAATAGACTCCATTCATGATTTTGGGGTGAAATGTCCCATTGGGAGTGCCATCATGTAAACAAGGAATATAATAGAGGGGAGGTTAGTGTAGTGTTAGTCAAATAAAACCAAATCAAAATAACACACTAAACACTTAACACCTCTAGTCTAGACACTAGGGAGAACATATGTAACAAACACAACTAGAAAACAAAATAAATCATCCTTTTACCTTCCTTGGAGATCTAAAATGACTTTTTGAAGTTGCTTTCTTGACCTTGTGCATTTAGAAAAATTTAGCAATGAAGCTCCATTTACTTCACCTTGCTTATGAATTTGGCATGGTAATACTATTTGAAAGGTTTCTAACATCTATTTGAGAATAATAACTTTACACCAAGATAACTTCTTGATCAATAGGTATGGCCTTGTATTTATATCCTCCAAAGTTAACTCTCACCTAAGGAGAGTTAAGGTTGAGTTTAAAAATGGAATGAGTTCAAACTAACCCTAGGTGAGTTGAGGCTAACTCTAGTTGAGTTTAAAAGTTGTCATGTAATTATGATTTTCAATTACTAGGCATGGCTCTCAAATTAGATATTTTTTGATAGTTTGGGAGAGCTTGACAACTCATAAAGGCAATGATGAAAATGCTTGATATTTTAGATTTTTGAATTTCCATTTTTAAATATTCATTAATTTAAAATAGATATTATAGCTAAGCATTTAATCTTTTTTAATTAGTTGATTCAATTTGATTAGTATTTTAACTCTTTAAATGTTTGTTTATGTTCCTCGCTTAATGGGTCCATAGGCCAAATTTCTATTTTTTAGGTTTCAAGGTGACTTGGGATGAATCCATGAGAGGTTATCCTTACATACATGCCAATATCCCAAATAGGTATTCCTCAACATGATTATAAACATTAATGAATGATGCACAAATTAAATAGGGATATTTAATAATTCTTAGTCTTAATTTGTAATGTTTGGTAGAAATCAGTCCGAAGTCTAGTTAGAAGCTAGTTGTGGCCATAATGGGGTGTCTACAAGGGTTATATGGACAACCCAAAACTTATCATCATAAAATAGATCATCATCATTAAAGTTTTGGTTTCAATTATACTAGTCATTAGTCTATAATTTTGAAGCATCATTAGGAGGTTAATTTAATTTGTAAATAGTGCCCCTTTTAGAGAAATTTAATAAGGAAGCATGCTTTTTTATTTAGTTCTTGATTTTTTTAATCTTAAAGCAATGCATCAATTTTTTGAATGCCCTATTTTCATATGATAGATAATTTTTTTTTGTGTTTGTAAGATGTTGGTCTATGATATTAAAACTTATTACAGAAAAGACAATCTAATCAAGTTTTTGTCTATTAATTACTGTAATATAATGTATTAATTTTTGAAAAAGTATGTAGATTTGGTTATGAAAATATCCATGTTTCTTTTGTTATTTCTTTCATATATTAATATTTTCCTGACTTATGAATACAAGGTTTTCTATGTGCCTTAGTAGTTTATGTTTGGATTTTAAAATAAAATAATTGTTCTTTCTCTAGATCAATAGTTCCAGGGGTAAGAAAAGTGAATGATTTGTAAGTTGCATTAAAAAACTTGTCTTTAATTGATGTTATGAGACTGTTAATGAATATATGCTATCTTTGAATATCATATGGTTGGTAAATAGATGAGCTCATATGACAATAAAATCTAAAGATTTAATCTTGAATTAACTCTTTGGGACCTTGTTTAAGATGTTGAATAATTTGGAATATAGTAATAAGTCCATTGTTGGTAATGTATTGATCTAGAAATACTTTTTATAAATGTAACATTCAGTCTAAAGAACCATTAGGAAAAGAATAAAATTATTTTTAAGGCATCACAAACCAAAATTTTATGGAAACCAATAAGCATGATCAAAGGATAGTTCTCAAAATCACTTATAGAAGTTAAAATTGAATAAATATGTGATTTAGGATCACTATAAACATCATATAATTTTAATTTTGGAGGAATTAAGTCATGGGAAAAAGGAACAATAAATATATCTTTGTGGATAGGGATATGAGGTGTTGGATTGTCATTCATAAATATTTCTTGAATATACACTTGTCATTATAGTTAAGATAAATCATGTATCATAATGACTATCTCATGTTTAGGAATGGTTGTACTCCTAATAAGTTAATTCAAAGGTCGAGTCTAACTTTTTATGATGGATATATGTACACTAGTTTTCATAGGAGTAATTAAACACTCATTATAAAGATTATAAGAGATAGGAACACAAGTACAAACCCTAAATGTGGTTTATTTAAAAACATTTGCATTCATAACCTCTTTAGCTTTTTGTATCCTTTCATAAATAAATTTAAGATTTAAAATAATGTTTTTTTTTTAAATATTGGAGAAGGTAGGGGCCTATAGTCATATAGAATGTCATTTAATGCAATGAGTATCACTTAAGACCACCCTATCCATAACATATCCCTAGGCATATCTTAGGGCCTCTTTTGATAATTTTCTATATTTTGTGTGTTTATCCCATGCCTAGATATGCCAAGAGTAGCATTCAGCCATCACCTAGTCATTCTCAATCTTTTTTCACACATTCTATCCATATAAAAAATAATGCAATCCCATTAGTCTATCGCATAATATGCTATTGGTAAAGGGGACAATGCTATTGACCCTTAGTTTCTTTTTCCCCTAATGGTTATCTTTCCACTCCCTGAATAATCTTAGGTTGGCTTAGACTCATTTCATGTCTCAACAAGCATCAAAACACTATATAAAGACCACTCTCATTCATTTATCCCTCAGATGGAAATTCTCATGAATAAGCTAAAAAATAGTTGTGAAAATTAAGGTTATTGATCATTATGTATCCCTATTTATACATACATCCATATATAGTAACCTAGAGCTAAGTTTTACTTAGGTTTCTAGTTTGAATTCACACTCAAATAATTCAAATTTACATTCATACTTAGGCATATTGGTATCACTCTCAGTTTCACAAACACTTAGATCAAGAGAACTACATTGAGATTGATCCCATTTTGAGGTATTGGTATGTAGGTAATACTCAACACATGGGGTGTTGTGGTTTTGCCTAGCCTACCCTACTAATGACACTCTTCTTCCACTTGTGTTCATTAAAATATTAGCAAGTGTGGAGGCTTAGGGTTTCATAGTGAAATTAGTCAAATTGTAGAATAAATGATGATCTAAGTCCTTATCATATAGGCATAATCTTCCTATAATAGAGTGAAGGTATACCTATAATTTCACTACTTCACCTGTATAAGGTCATTAACACAACACAAGATAAATAACACAATATACTATTGTCAAAGAGGGTCATGCTATTATCTAAAGAAGGTTATGACACCTATTCTCTATTGATGACACTCTTCCCTATTCTTTCATCACTTCCCAACCTATCAATTGTCCATCTTGGTCATATTTTATAACTAAGCCCACCTTTTCTAATTCATTGCTATTTGTAGAATATTAAAATAAATCAATTATTGTGAAAATAAATGGTAATAAATACTATATTATTTTATTCCCTAATTTATTACTCAATGCTTTATCAACTTTAGGGTTACATTCAATAATCCTAAAAAAGATAAATCATTTGGTGAACCCAAATTAATTCAAACATATTACTCAAAGCCCTCGTATACCATTAGATTTTCCTTCTTATTTTATAGAATTTGCTCAATTTCACCGTTTTCATCATGATCATCATGAAAAAGACCATTTTATATTTTTGGTACAAAGTATTGTGGTTTGTATTATATGATTATTACCTACCATTTATAGAATGATGCACATGTATGCCACTCCTCTCATGTATCATGTTAGAACTCAATTTATTTCATACATTGGTCCACCTCATCCTAAACTCCCTTCTATGGAGAGCATTATTGCATGGATAATTTTAAGTTACCTGTAATTAATTTTTAATGATAGAGAACTTAAATGACTCCTTTTGTTCCTCTTTCACCTAGACCCATTAACTACCTTGGTTCACATCCCACCTCTACTACTCACCCTTGATAAATAGTAAATTTGATAGTTTGAGTTATTACTAAATAAAATTAGATGCTTCCTCAACCTATACAAGAATAACATAATACAATTATACCTATTCTTCCCCAACATAATATAATGGGACCCAGACATCAACATATAGCATATAATATTATTGATCAGTTGAGAAATACACCAATCAAGATTTATATATTAGAATTACTTTAAAAGGCAACCATTTTAAAAGATATTCTTTTTTAAAACATTCAATCATACATATTTTCCTCATGATATAGAGATGAATTATTTTACATCTATCATGAACATTATAAAGGACATTGAGGATATTATATCTTATGCCATTGAGGATTTACCCTCATAGATAGTTATCGATCAAAATCTAACCCTATTCATTCAGGAAAAAATTAAAACCACCACTATTAAATGTGTTTTAATTTATAGTGGTTTAGGTATTAACATATGCAACCTCAAATTTTTATAGACTATGGGGGTTGATATAGAATCTATTCAGAAGACATATAAGAGCATTCAAAGTTTTGATGACATTCCCTAACAGGCATTGGGTTTTAGTACTTTAGATATCATGATCAAACTAAAGACCCTATCCACATAGTTTTAGGTGATGCATAACCATTTGCATTATAATTTACTACTAGGGAGACTTTAGATACATTACATAGAGGTAGTAATCTCTACCTTGCATAAATGTGTCAAGTTTTTACATGATGGATACTTATACACTTGTCCAACTGATAACCAACCATTCAGATATTATAGTCACTGAGTGTACTACCCAAAGTAGATCTTTAGATGGGACACCTAATGTTTTCATAGAGTCCCCACCTCATATTATTCTTATAAAATAAATGCATAAATATGAGGTTAGGGAGTCTAACACCTCTATTCCTGCACCTATTATATAGCCTCCTACATTAGAGTTATCTTCACCCATGATGGAGAATGACCCTCCTAAAACATAGTTATCCAAACCCATGGTGGATGATGATATTATCATAACATAGTTACCATTAATTTTTAACTCAAAGGAAATATAAATTAGAAACTCAGATATAGATTCCTAGACCACCACAAAGGATAATATGCCCATGAACATTGATGCCTATTTATGTGGTTTGAGATTCACACTAGTAGGCCCTAAAGAGTAAAGAGATGATTCTAATGCACTCATATCCTTACCTAACTATGCATCACCGCTAGTTCATAATACCCTAGATACAAGATTGAACACTCACTTTCAATTAGAGGTAGATTATTATCTACACTCAATATATATGGTTGCATAAATGGATATTGATTTAGTTATCTAGATTCAAGTAGAAAGTATACAAGATAGACTAAAACTGATCTTAAAAATACTAATTGATAGAGGATTGATGACATTACCCATACTTCACCATAGATCTATTAAAATATTATCACAACAAGATGGTAGACCTTTTTTGTCATTTTCAAAAGATTACCAAACATGATATAGATAGATGCTCAACATTACAACAAAAATTTAATAAACTCAAATATCAATGCACAATTTAAATTACATAGCCTCTACCTCCACTTGTTAGGAATGATGATGTATTATTCACTGGACTAGACACTTGAAGAATGATCTATTGACTATTCAAGCTTTCATAAATGATCAATACATCCCTAATGTGGATATAGATGAGGATTTTGATCCCAACACTTATAATTTGGAATTATTACATCACATAAGGCATTAGGAGACTGAGATAAAACATGATATACATTATTAGGACTCCTTAAGAGATATCACACTACAAGTTGCATGTGGCCCTAAGGTGGTCACCACACTAATTTTTGTATTGAGCATATGTACTCACATATAGGTTACACTTATCAGTATATGTTTATAGGAAATGAATTCCATAGTCGATTAGATAGACATATATTTGAATTTTAATCATAAGGGACACAATTTGAATTTTACATGATGGCCCAGATGATAATCATAGATTTCATATGAACATTTAATGGTCTAATGTGGTTTATCCTAGGACTACACATGATTTTTATTACATAGTAGAGTAAGATGATATTCAAATGCAAAAAATCCATACTAATGCTAAGGATAAGGCTATACTTATGTAGACATAATGGTATGATGATCACAATGATGATGATTTATTTTAGTTTGGGTAGATTTAGTATTCAACATTGGATGACCTCCTACCAAATCTTCTATTTTAACTATCCACATTATATGGATGTGCTCTTAGGTCTAGAGTCACTATAATTCATTTTTACATAATCTCATTTATAACTCATAATCTAATTGTATACAGTTTCATTATTTCAATGTACTTGTACATAGTTTCCTTTATCTTGCTCCTTGTATATAGTTTAATCTTCATGTTGCTTTTATATAGCTTATACTTAGAAAATAAAAAACAATATAATATGTTAGAAAATACAAAAACATTCAAATATTATTCATAAAATATATTTTTTAGATTATATTCATTTCCATATTTACATTATTTTTTTCCAGGTACTATATATGCTACCTATGTTAGTGTAGTCAATTTTATCATACATATATGTTTCACTTGATCCATTTGAGTGTTCGTAGATTACCAAAAGACTCTAGTCCTCTACATACATCTAGATTTAATACTATCTACCCATCGGGGGTATATACACATATACACCTATTTAACATTGATATATTATCCCATTAGGGTTACCATATACATAGTTTATGGCCAGGTTATATCTTTTTATACTCCATACCATAGATTTAACATTGATTATATCTTGATATTGATCATCCTATACTAAACTATTTTTTTTTGAATACTACTACTATAGACTCAATTTATGTACATATTTGATTTTATATGGATTCATACCACATGATTATTGCATACTTTCATTTATATCTTTGTTAGTTTAGATTTGATTCTGTCTCTTTGCTTCTACATATACTAGATGGAATTTGAATATGCCGTTGTCATTTCATTATTTTTATGCTATGGAAATATGCCCATGTCCTTGTGTATGCTTCTTGATTATGTATGTGGACATTTAAACATGTCCTTCATGTGGCTCTAAACCAAAATTTCATGTTTTTTTGTGTATGTAAACATTTAAACATGTCTTTGTATGTTTTCCTTTTCTCAGACTTAGTGACATGTGCCCATGTCCCTTGTATTGTGCCACCTTGGCCTAATTTGCATTCCTTGTGTGTTTGTATGTATGATTTTATTCATGCATCATGGCCATGACACTTATCTATTAATTATTGATTTTTCATCTAGTTTTCAATGCCATAAGAGATCTCATGCATCTCCCCTTCATTCTTTGGTGCCTTGATGGACATCATGTCCCATTCCCCCAAGTAGTTTACTTAGATTATATTTAGATTTATTTTTCATATACATGCTTACATTAATGTATCTATCTTGATAACCTTGTGAATGCTATATCTAACATACATTATACATTACCAACTCTTACTCAATCTCTTTTACATTTTGATGTCATGTATACAAATTATATTGGTTTATCATGCATATATCGTATATTTTTAGTTTAACACACATGATGCATAGATTTTCTTTTAAGGATAATTATTACAAAGCTTAAGCAACTCACCTCAAAAGAGGAGAATTATCAGGGGTTTGACATAAATATCAGGCCATCCTAATGCACTCAAAACATAGATTTCAACACATAGACATAGATTACATATATCAAAATTAGGAAAATATGGTGAAATACAATCTTACATAGATTAGTCTCAATTTTTCTTAAAAATAACACTTTTAGATAATAGTGTAGTACACTAATAGGAGTATAGTGCATTATATTACACCCATTACACTATTGATCAGTAGACTCAAAAACATAAAATTATAGAATTATTAGAAAGGTATAATATATACATGATAGTATTAGTCATAGATTATTAGATATGATCAATGTATACTTAGTTTTTACATAGAACTACATAGGTTTAATCAGACTGGGGGCATCATGTGTGACATGATCACTCCTATTTTAGTTTCATATATGCATAGACACATATTATTATGACTCAGTCTAGAATCCATATGCATAGATATCAAAATTGGAGGCAATGTGCATGTCACATTATTTCCATATGCTTAATTTTGCACTGGTTCTCTTAAATGGAATGATAACTCCATGTCATTATATATATTATATACTCCATACACCATGTGCACCAATTTCACACCAAGATTATACTATATTGATGCCTCATCCTATCTACATTAGTTGGTATTCCCAAGTGGCCCAGAGCCATTTTATATTCTTGAGTTCCCAAGTGGTCGTTGAGCCATTTTACATTTAAAAAATTCTGAGTGGCCTAGGGCCATATTTTATAGCTTCATGACATCATATAATTTTTGGTTCACTTTATTATAATACACGAGTAGGTAATGATGGATTCATATCCTACTTGAGTTATTGAGACACCCATGTAAGAGGGTTGGATAAGTCATCAGTCCAATCCAAGTTATTCATAGATTATGATCCATTGAATAAGCATGGGTAATGATGTATTTAAGGCTAACTTGAGTTATTGAGCCACCCACACATGGGGATTGAGAAATCTATCAACATAGTCCAAGCTGTTCACCATTTGATCATCATTTACACACACATGATTTCACCAAGTTTTTGCATTAGTTTACATACCTAGTGAGGTGTAATCATTCCTTTCCTCTCTCTCACATCTATTTACTTAGTTTTATCTTTGATTTTTATATTTATTAAGGAATTATTAAAATATATTTCATTTATAGGACACATAATGGAGCATAGTTCATATACTTAGACCCAAATTTATGGGCCTTACCTCATAGGTAAATCTAGGTACATTTCTCTTTCCTTTATCCTAGTCATTTCACTTTGTTGCATGTTTATAATAAAGGGGAAAGGGGAAATGTAGTTACCTAAAATGTCATTTAATGCAAAAATTGTCACATGAGACCACCTTATCCTTAGATTATCCTTATATTTATCTTAGGGCCTCTTTTTATCCTTTTATATCTTATATGCATGTCTATCCCATGTTTAGATATACCAAGAACAACATTGAAACATCACTTAGGCATCTCTTATCCTTTTACATATGTTCTAGCTACCTAAAAAATATCTCAGATCTATTAGTCTATAGTGAAGTATGCTATTGGTAAAGGGGTCATCATTATTGCTCCTTAGATTCCTTTTCTTCTAATGGTTATCTTTGCACTCCTCAAAGCATCTTAGGGTCATCCCAGAGAATCAAAACACTATATAAAGACCACTCTCATTAATTTATCCCTATATGGTAATTCTCATGAACAAGTTCATAATAAATCTACAAATTAAGGTTATTGATCCCTATTTACCCCTATTTGTACTTACATACATCTACAATAAACTATATATCAGTTTTAATAATGTTTCTAGTCTTAATTCATACTCAAATCATTTAAATTAGCATTTATACTCAGGAATAAGGCATCACTCTTATTTGCACCAAAAATTAGATTGGGAAAACTACATTAATATTGATCCCCTTTTGAGGTATTGGCATGTAGGTAGTGCTCAGTACATGCAGTGTTGAGGTCTCACCCAACCTACCCTACTAACACCACTTTTATTACACTTGTGTTCATTAAAACCCTAGAAAGCATGGAGGCTTGGGTTTTCATAGTGAAATTAGTTAAAGTGAAAAATAAATGATGATCTAAGTCTCGATCATATAGGCATAGGCTTTCCAAAATAGAGTGAATGTCTACTCAAATTTTCACTGCTTAACCTGCATAGGGTCTTTAACACATCATAGAATGTCAATAGTGCAATGTGATATTGATAAATAGTGTTGTGTTATTATCTAAAGAGTGTTTTGACACCTATTATCTATTGATGATACTCTTCCCTACTCCTACATCACTTCCCAACTTGCTACTTGGTCATAATTTCTAGCAAACTCCACCTTTTCTAATTCATTAATATTTATAGAATATTTAAATAAATAAATTATCATGTAAATCAATGGCTATTGATATTGTAGTATTTTATTCCTTGATTTATTAATTATCTCTTTATCAACCTTAGGGTTACATTCCATAATCTTAAAAAAGATAAATCAGGGTCATATCTAATTGAGGATCTTATCTGGTTGATAAGCTTAGTTATGTTACATATGTAATACATAACTCTATCCTTTAGTGCCCAAAAATTAGACCAAGATTTAGTAATGTGTCACATTAAAGTTTTTTACTTTTGAATACATGATATTTTATAATTTGATATCCAAGAAAGTCTTAACATTATCATATATTTTTCTAAAGTAAAACATGATGAAAAATAAGTAATAAACACATAAATGTATAAGAATCCTATGGATAGGGAGGGAAAATTAAAAAAACTAAATATAAAGATTAATGAAAATATTTAATCCCTAAAGGAATAAGATTTTGAAAATCCTTAGATTAAGTGATCAAAAGAATCAAGGTTCACTATTTATGTTTACCTTAATTCTAGTTTTACTTAAAAAAGGAATAAAATAATTAAAATTAAATATATATATATATATATATATATATATATATATATATATATATATATATATATATATATATATATATATATATAAGCAAAAAATAATACAAAAGCCAAAATGACAAGAATGGAGAAACATAGCAAAGGTGAGATAGTAAGGATCATAGGGTGTAAAAATGAAGTGAATTAGTGAAATTAAAAGGAAAATTGTGAGGGTAGAAACTAAAAAAATCCATAGAAAGGTGATTGGAGTTTGAAGGCTTTGGAAGAGATTACTGGAAGGGGATAAAAGTTTGACCCTAGAGTTGAAAGTTAGGATGTTAGGGTTAATAATACTAGTTGAGCTTATGGAGGGTAAATTAAGAATCCACTTAGAAGCAAAAGTATCTTCTAGGATTATTGAATAAAAACTTGGAAGAATTCTAAAGGTGAACACACTTGAAGAGCTAATGCTATAATAGGTATTGAGTGGCTTCTCTTCTCCCATCCAATTCTAGTTCATGAAGGTGAAGGATATAATATATATATATATATATATATATATATATATATATATATATATATATATATATATATATATATATATATATATATATATGCTATAATAGGTATTGAGTGGCTTCTCTTCTCCCATCCAATTCTAGTTCATGAAGGTGAAGGATATAATATATATATATATATATATATATATATAAAATTGTGGTTTATGCTAGTCTATTAATTAAAGTGTCAGATATAATTTTAGAATTAATAGTGGAAAACAAAAACTAGGAGGGTAGATCAAATGAACTATCAAAAAAATCCATGATTTGTAAATTTATTGGAGCATAGCGAAGTAGGGATGATTTAAAGAGTTGGATGTGAGTGAATTACTTTTTCTAACCTAGAATTGAGATTAGGATTTTGACAAAGGGTTTATTTCAATTTTCCTTTCAATCAACTGATGATAGAGATATTTTTTCAAGGAGATCTTTGTTTCTTTATGAATGCAAGTTTGTACCTAAGATATTGATATCTTGATTTTGACCTATCAATAAATAAAATGTGGAATGTCCCGTTATGGGTAATATTATATAAAATACCTACATAATATTAGATTGAAGATGTTTTGAAGAAGTGTGTAGATAAATTAGGTTAGTTTGTGTGCCTAGTAGAAGAGTTACCTAGGGGAGAAGTGAGAGACTATATATGATCTATGTTAGAATGGATTTAAGAAAGTATGTTCCAAAAACTATCAAGATAATTTATAACAATAAGGTCAGGTTCCAAGATCTAGATTTTGAATGCGTGCCCTTTAAATGCTTCAATTATAGGCAAATTGTGCATACTCAAATTATCTTCCTAAATAAAAAATTTCATTTTTTGAAATTGGGAAGGGTCTCTCCAAGAAGGGGAATGAAGACTTGTTCAAAAAGAGGATCAATTAATCAAGTCATTTAAGAATAAATAAGGAGTTGAGAGTGTGTATGAATTTAGAGGAGAGGTAGAAGTGGTTTTGTTGGAGACATCATTACTAGTTCATTGAACTAGGTAAGTATGTGTTAGAATCTGATCCCAAGTTTATTCCCTTTTTAATATAAGCTAAATATTCTGGATTGGAAAGTAGGTCAAAGACATATATAAATTCTATATCTAGATAGGATCCTCATGAACCTTCCATGGATGAAGTTGAAAATATGATTAAAGCTAAAGTACGTAGTGAGGATCATAAATAAAATAGTCTTCTAGATCAAGACAAGGAATTTAGATGCAAAATTAAGGGGAAAAAAGTGACTCATTGAGTCTTCC
Organism: Torreya grandis; assembly: GCA_037957365.1. Lineage (NCBI taxonomy): Eukaryota > Viridiplantae > Streptophyta > Pinopsida > Cupressales > Taxaceae > Torreya > Torreya grandis. Next base: position 264,411 of record JARHVA010001440.1, on the reverse strand, counting down.
CAAGGGAAAAAAGAGAGGAAAAATAGTAATAAGGAGGATGGATCTTAAGAAGTAAGTTTAATTTCATCTAAGGACCTTAATTCAGAGGTAGAAGAAACTTAGTTCATGTTAATATCTTCTAAACACCTCTAGAGCTCAACTACACCAAGGTGTTGTCCATATGAATCGTCAAAAGGAAAAGGAAGAAAGAAGACTAGTGAGAAGATTTAGTTTGAAACACAAGTTGACTTAGAACAAGGGAGTTAAAAAATGCTCACTAAAATGAAATTGGATGGTAGAAGAATCTCTACCACCAAAAAATTATGAAAATATTAAGATGGAATGTCAAAAGTTTGCATACCCTTAACAAGTGTTTCTTAGTAAAGTGACTGGTGGAAATTTGGAAACTAAATATTATCATACTTTAGGAAACTAAGATTAGGAAGGAGATATGGGGAATGATAATCAAGACGTGTTGTGTAAGGGATGAAGGAATTTTTATTTATGCTATAGGATCAACATGAAGTTTGTTGATCTTATGACAACCTAAGGTATGTAACTATACCCTAATTTGGTTGACTTTTAGATGATAAATGTAATGGTTAACAAGCTAGAAGACAAGAGTTTTTTCTTATTATCCATGTTTATAGACCTATGAATGTGGAAGAGAAAAATAATCTATGGGATACGTTAAGTGATTTGAATGGGGGAGAATAAACTATAAATTTTATATTGGGAAGAGATTCTAATGCTACTCTTAGGCTTTCATAAAAAATAGGCATAAATATTAAACTTAATCTATGACAAACTTTAATAATATTTTTGAACTATAGGATTGATGAATTTGGAACCACATGGTCTAAGATTTAAATGGAATAATAGTAGACAAGAGGATTAGTTATTTTTGGAAAAATTGGATAGGATTTTACTCAACTGTAAAATGATAACAAAGAAGTGTAAGTTTATGGTGGAAGTAGTTGATTCTATAAGATCATATCATTGGCTGGTCCTCTTAAACAAATATTATGATGTGAAATATAGAAGGATCCCCTTCAAGTTTGAATTTATGTAGTTATAAGACCCTACCTTTCAATTCATAGTGAATAAATGTTAGAAAAATAAGTTTTTTGCTACAAAGTGCTACATTCTAATTCAAAAGCTAAAAATTAATAAAAAAGCAGCCATATAAAGGAATAAGCAAAAATTTGGTAATATTTTATAGGAAAGTAACAATGGAAGAACTTAGGGTGTTACAAACTACTATGAAAGAAGGTGAGTGTACAAAGGAAATTTCTTATCTACAATGAAGTTTGTTGATGGAGCAACATAAGATCCTTTCCCTTGAAGAGACCTTTTGGAGATAGAAATGTAGAGTTATTTGTCATGAAAAAGGAAATTGAAATGCTAAATTATCCCATATTTATACTAAGATACATAGAAATAGGAACATGATTGAAAAAATTGAAGCTCCAGATGGAAGGATAATGGAGGACCTAGAAGATATCAATAAGTAAGCTATGACCTTTTAAAAAAAAAAATGTTAAGTGAGGAATAAATATTAAGAGATCCAACTCAGGATTGGTTTCTTTAAAATGTCCCTAAGCTGAAATTAGATGATATGAATCTCAAGATTGTGGTTATGATTTCCCTTGAAGAATTTATAAAAGTGATTGTTAGCTTAGGAGCTAATAAAGACCCATGATTAGATGGTTTTCAAGTAGGATTTTTTCAACACTTTTGGGAGGTAATAAGGAAGGATGTGTTGGAAGCTTTTGAGGAGTGAAGAAAAAGGAAAAATTATTTTAAAGAATGGAATAATACCTTTTTAAAAATAATTCTAAAGGAAGAATGCCTATACTTTTAGTCTTTTAGACCAATATCCTTAAGTAACTTAGTGTACAAAGTGATATTAAAGGTGATGGCTCTGAGATTAAAAGAATGCATTGAGATGATAATTGAAGAAGAGAAAGGCAACTTTATAGTAGGTAAGTAGATTATAGATGGCATAATTATTAACTATGAGTCCCTTCACTCAATTTAGGACTCAAAGAGGCTTGACATGTATATAAATCTTTATATAATCAAAGCTTATGATAGAATAAACTAGAGCTTTTAGATAAAATGCTAGTTAGCTTTAGATTTTGTGAGGATTGGAGGCAATGGATTAACATCTCATTTTCCTTAGCCTCCTTATTAGTTATGGTAAATGGTACCACAACTAGGTTTTTTAAGTCTTCTATAGGGATTAGGCAAGGATATCCTATCTCCCCTACCTTTTTCTAATAGTGACAAAGGTGATGGGGAGATCTATGACAAAGGAAAGACTAGACAGAAGGTTGAAAGGTCTGATACTTAGTGTCAATTTGGAGAGCATTTATTACCCCTAATTAATGGATGATACCTTGTTACTAAGTGAACATTTGGAGATAGAAGTCCAAGGGTTGAAAAATATTTTGGATCTTTATGAGGTGGTGGCAGGTCAAATGGTAAGTATTGATAAATTTAAGATTTTTTTCATCAATATAAGAAAGGGAGTGAAATAAAATATTATGAGGATCCTAAAATTTAGAGAAAGTTTGCTTTAAGGATCAGATATTATAATAGCCCTATTTTTAAGAAGAGATAGTACTGCCTTGTGGTATCCTATGATAAACCACATCCAAAATAAGATGGAAGGGTGGAAAGGGAAATGGATATCAATGATTGGTAGAACTTAGTTGATTCAATATTATTTAAAAGTAATCTCTATTTATATGATAGAAATGTTTAAAATTATAAGAATAATTAGAGAAGTTATCACTAATATACAAATATATTTACTCTAGAATGCATTATAAGGTAGTAAAACGTTTGCTTTCATTTCATAGGATAAAATTTACGCTCTTAAAGATTGGGGTGGTATCAAAATGAGAAGGATGGATATAATGAATAAGGCCTTGGGATAAAAGTTGCTCTGAAGAATCTATGAGTTCATAGAAAATATGTGGAGTCAAGGTTTACAACATAAATACTTGGATTCATAAGAATTTTTAAGGTTATTCTCTTAGGTTCAACTCCCCCAAGACTTGACCATTTAAAACTTCATGAATTCTAACCAAGTTTTTTTCTCTTTAAAATTAGATGGAAACTTGGTGATGGCAAGAGTATCTCATTTTAAAAGGATGCTTGGATCTACCCAAAGGATTTTGTGGATAATGAGAGGCTTGCACATTTGGCTCCTATTGTAAAAAATCAATGGGGTTTAAGGGTAGAAAACTATTTGTAAAAAGTGGGGGAAGTGAGAAGATGGAGAAATATTCTATGGCCGTTAGATGTCCAAAAGTAAGCAGTGAAGGAGATAAATATGGAATTGGAAAATTTCATGATTGCATTGAAGGAAGGTAATGATAGTCTAATTTGGGAAGGGTGTCTTATAAGGACTATCTCTATATAAGTAGTATATATGGTAGTTCTAAAGATGGAAGGTGTGGTTAAAGGTAACTTCCCCTCCAAGGTAGTGTGGATCCATAAATGCCTCTCTAAGGAATTTTTTATTTCTATGTTTGGATACCCTCAATAAGATATTAAATTTTGATGATCTAAAAAGAAAAGGTTTTGAGGGCCCATCTAGATGTCTATTATGTTATGTTGAGGAGGAATTTTATGATCACTTGATTATTCATTATCCATTCATTACTATAATTTTGGGATTTTTAGGAAAGTTTCAATCTTCAATTCCCTTTTCTTAAGTCCCTCAAATTACTTTTGATCCAATGGAATAATAAGTTTTATTCCCCTTACTTATCTTTCATCTGAGAGGTAGCCCCAACAATGATATGTTAGAATTTATGAATAAAAATAAACAAATTTTTCTTTTTAGGATACCTTTCACTCAAATGTTTGGTTTTGGTAAGGCATTAAAAAATACATGACTTAGATAACAACATAGGGTGAAAGAGAAATCTCTATAGATCAAAGGAAAGAGGAGTAGATTTAGAATTGGTTTGATAATTGAAGGATTAATAATGGGCTTGAGACAATTAAGGGGAAGTTGAAGGATAAATATTGATGATGGAGGCCACATAAAGAGGGTAAAAAAAAATTGAATTTTGATTGCGCCTATAAAGGTAACCCTAGTCTAGCTAGGGCATGTAGTGTGTTCTATAATAGTGAAGGGAACAATGTGTTAATATATTAAATAGTTTTGTGAGTTGAGTCTAATAACATATCCAAAGATAAAAAACTCTCTTAGGAATTAAAATCATGGAGAATAATGGATAGAATGATATTAGTATTTAATTAGACTCAAAATTGGTCATTAACGCTCTTAATTTAGTGGGAGTGAAGGCTTGGAGAATTAAGTCTATCCTTGATAAAATTTAGATGGTAAAGAAGTGTGATCTATTAGGTTTAAATATATAAAAAATAAAGGAAATACAATATCATATTAGGTGGATAATGAAGCATTATTTCTCAAGGAGGAGAGGTCCATATATAAGGAACATATAGATATTTTCCTGAAAGAGGTTGAAATTTTGATAACTAAAAATGTGAGAATATTTCTAGAATCAAAGGAAGAAGCTGAGCAAGGTGGTGAAGGATAAATTAAGTGATGGGAGGAAGTGGGATTCTAAGGTTTGTATTACTTCTATATAGATTCATTCTAGGTTGGAGCCGAGTTCATCACCCATTCCTAGAGGTCCTATGAAAATCTCGTGTGTCTCTATGTATTAATTAAAATTCTTAAAAGAGGTAATGGAAATTAGGATAGGATCCTAGTGTGAGGGGTCCATACTTATCAAGCACTCATGAGGAATAGATAGATGAAGGTTGACACGTGTAATAATTAAATAACATGTATTAAGAGGAGGGAGATATCATATTAGAGAATATTAGATGGAAATAATGTGACCCCAGTTATTAAGCAACATATTAGTGTCAAGGTTAGAGATGATGTCTTGAATTACTAACAACAGTAAGAAGCAGGCACATATAGAGGAAAAATGAAGAATCAAGAGGAGTGATATGTAGTAAATAAGTATTCAAAAGAGTGGGTAACACCATCAAACTAGATGATAGGGGAGGTGGTAATATCTCATTTATCTGATTACATTAACATGGAAATAAAAAACCCTTTTATGAGGATCTGGCTAAAGAAAATGTGGGAAGAAATAATCAATATGAAGGAGGTCAAAGGACAAAACATAAAAAAGCTAATTAATGGTTTTATGCTCGACCCCAAGTACTCACTTGGTATATTAAGTTAAAATTTTCCCAGGCCATAAATAATGCTAATTTCATATCAAATATAGTGAGTTCTTATACTCTTCACATAGAGCGTCTAGACATAGAAACCACCATGCATTTAATGGGGATGGAATACGCTGAGTATAATCATGCCATCATAGATGAATTGTATAAATTACATAGTATCTTATCCTTCTTGGTGGAAATATTGGGGACCAATCTACCAAAGGAATGCATCTTTATACCTCTTGGGTGTTGTGATGTCGAGGACAAAGAAATAAGGGGAATAAGAATAGAAGTTAGAATTAGGGATGTGTTGAGAGCAGTAGAAATTCCCTTGGTAGATAGAGTGGTTCTAGATGGTATGGATATGATATTTATTGATTGATAAGGAATATAGGTTTTAACCCTAGGAAAAAGAAAGATCTGATCTGGATGGTATAGTAGAGTTTATTTTTTGTTGTGTTAGGCTATTATCCCTATAGAGAATTATAATAAATTTTATATAAGATAAATATAAATAGTATTTTTATGGTTATTTTTGTGTTTTTAAATCCCCCTCTACCTATTAATATCTCAATTTTAGTATGGAGGTTTCTAAATTTTTTCTTTACCAATAGGGTAGTACCTCAAGTAGTTCTTCATTTTTAAGTTTTTGATCTAAAGATTTTCCATAGTTACCATAGAAAAAATATATAATTATACATTCATTAAAATACATAATGTGTGTGTGTGTGTGTGTGTGTGTGTGTGTGTGTGTGTGTGTATAATAGGTTGGGATTAATAAACAATAACAAATGTAAAAGATAAAACTAGTTTATGCAAATTATATATGTAAGAGGTTAAAAAATGATCACACCTAATTGTGGTCCTATAGTTTTAAACATGTAATATGAATGTGTAGACTATCTATATCTTATTCCTAAATTTAAAAATTTGTAACCTCTTCTAGACAAATGCACTAGGTGTTATTTTGACTTAGATAAGCATGGCCTGGTCAGAATCCTAATTGTTAGGTCTATCACAATGTCATCGAGTCTTTCCTACACTAGGGTTTTTAATTTTTTTTTATTAGTAGTGAACTACCTATTTTATAAATTTCCTACACTTGTGATTTCTTATTTTTCTTAGTAGAATGTTTAGAATTGATGTTCTTCCTCTTTGACATAACTTTACACTCTAAAACAAATAAATAGTTATGAATTCAAGAACTATCGAAGTGATGTTATAAAATAATTATATGATATGCTTGGAATCATGCCTCCACATATTTGTGTGAGTGTGTGGATGGAATAAATAAAGTGAGCGTTTTGAAAATCATCTTCCCTAGAAGTGACAAATGCAACTATGTGCAAGATAATACCCTCCTTTTGCATATGGGTAAATATGAGACACCAATAATAAAAAATCCATCACAAGTGTGTATGATATGATTAAATGAAGAATATTTTGAGGTAGGAGGAAATATACTTGATGATTGATTTTAGGACTAACCGTTGATGATGTGTATTATCTATATTCTCATCTTGCCTAATTATTTTCCTAAAAGTTATGTGTGTTAGTTGAATTTAGAATTGACAAGGGGTAAGGTTAAAAGAACATAATCAATGGTAATGGGTAGAAGGTCCCACAAGGGAAAAAGGGAAAAAAAACATGCAAGGTGCATTTTCGAACTAGAAAGACCCACACAAATCATGGGTCTAACTTAGATATGACACAATCTACATTTTTAAGATAGATTTTGATAACAAGTGAATTATGACCAAAGAATGCTAAAAAATACCTTTTTATAAGTGTTAGACTACGGGTTTCAAGATCAAGATATAAATAAAGGATTAAGTGGGTCATAAAGGACCAAGAAACATGCCAATATGTATAAGTTTTCCAAATATGATATATTAAGAATAAGGGTCTTATCAAAATTTAGGTGTCTACAACACTATTAGGATAAAAGGTAATCAAAACCAACACATAGAATGCATATAGACATGGAGGTTGTAGATGATAAAAAATATAACCATATTGAGATGCACATGGATGGGGACAAAAATATTATATAAGGATATAGAATATGTACATTTGGATCCAAAAATGAAATATATCACATAGAGAGAGGGTCCAATATTAATATAAATAGACGCTTCAAAATATCATTTGAAATATATAGTGAAGATCATAAATTTTATACACATTTACATATGCAAAGTTGGACCTCACAATTAGATAATAAAGCTAGGGTTTGAGAGAGAAAGAATACACTTATGTCTTAAAGAGTCATTGTAATATTATATATAATTAGCTCATGACCATTACTTTAATGTGTTTTAATTATTTTATTTGTGATGATTGAATATACATATTGAATATTGATTCTATGTGGTGTGTAATAGTGTTATGGTATGAATTTACTTTTATTATGGTTAGGGTTTAATTTTTTTGTTGATGCAAGTTTTTTTTCCTTCATTAATTGATATCATAATGGGTTAATTAGTGATATCTCATTATACCTCATATGATCACTTAAGTCTTTGGCTCAAGTGATATGTTTATGCAATATTATCTTATTTTTTGTACATGGTTAAGTTTGTGCATGATAGGATGGTTGAATAGGGAAACAAAACATTTTAGTTCCATTTTTGGACCATATTTGAATGGATTATAAATATAATAAGATTTTATGGTAAAATACATCACTATCAACCATGTGGAGGCTTGGTTTGAAGTGAAATAATAGGATTTTTTAAAAAAAGCCATTGATTTGAGGTTTGAATCCTAAGAAATGGTTGTATAAGGAGATATACATTGACTTATATAAAGTGTTATTTGTGGATTTACCAAATCACATTTATGTATGGTTATCAACTTACATTATAGGCCATAGTAGAAATATTATAAATTTATATGGTTGGATGAAAGATAAAGTTGAAATGTCTAAGAAAATTTATGAGGATTGGACTCATGCAATTGATCTTTGGTGGAGAGGTGTTTTAAATAATTATTTTTAGAGTTTTTAGTGTCAATGTGCACATGTATATAAGAAGCTAAATTTCATTTTATGCATGAAATTAAAATAAAATGTATAGCTTATATTACATTTTGGATGAAAATGATGATGATATATTAGGGTATTAAGACTCTAAAGAAGAGGAGATAAATTTTTATTTTATGGGATAAGCATAAGGTAAGTTATATTAGAGTTGAAAGGTTGTAAAATATTAGAAGAGAGGAATATCTCTATTGAGATGAATTATTTAAATGAGAAGGAACAAAGGCTGTGTAGGTATGATTAAGTTATGGAGGATAAAACAACTACCAAGGATCCTATAAGGAAGGTAGGACCAAGTCAAATGTATGTTACTAACACATGTAAAATGAAAATAAAACATATGATTGGTTCATATAAAGGTTAAATAAACTCTAGTGAAGGAGGTTAACTATAATAAGAAGATTACTTAAGTGAATAATATCTATGGGAAGGATAATATTTTATTTCATAGGTTGAGGAGTTGGAGTACATAAGTGTTTTGGAATACTCATATTCAAAAAGGAAAAATATTAAGCTTTATTAGCTTAGTTTGAATTTATTCAGTACATATTCAATCATCAATCACACTTATAACACTACTAGATTAACATCTAGTAATTTTGGGATAAATTGGATGGTATATATCTTCATTTTTAGATTAAACTAGATTTTATTTTAGCTCCATCCATACATTCAAAAATTTAATTTGGTATCATATCCTAATTCAATAATGGTTTAAAAGGGTTTAAAACCAATATCAGGGGAATCATGGCTTATGTGAGTTATGCTTCTATGAATATTATCATTTTTAAAGGTGACAACACTGAATATTGGAGAGATTAGTTGAAGATAATGCTTTTTTAGAAGGGAGTCTGGAAGAATGTTATCCATGGATACACACCAATTGGAGATTGGAATTATTTTACTAAATATTAGAAGAGAAAAAAAAAGAAATAAGAAAAGGTTGATGCACAAGCTTTCTTCTATCTTCAGAGTGCCATAGACCCAAGCATATATCAAATAATTTTTAGATGTAAAAATGCCCATGAGGCATGGAATATGTTAGAAACTTGATATCAAGGATATAATAAGGTAAGAGAATTAAAAATATAAACTCTTAAAATATGTTTTAAAATTTTGAGAATCTTTGATAATGAAGGAGTTGGAGAATATTGCATAAGATTAAATGACTTAGTACATAGAATGAGGGTTTATGGAGAAACCATAGAAGATAAGGTCATAGTAAATAAAATTTTGAGATATTTGACTAAAAAATGGATGTATATTATGATCAATCTTAATGAGTGTAAGTAAATTAACACTATAAGTGTTGATGACTTAGTGGGTTCTATTATGTCCCATGAGCATAAGATGAGAATATATACAAGAGATATAAAACACACACTTAAAACCAAGGCAAGAATTTCAAAGACCAAATAAAAAAATAAAAAATAGAATAAAGAGAGTTAAAAAAACTCAAATTAAAAGGGGAAATTTGAAGCTAACTTCATGGATAAAATCAAGATAAACCTTACTTGTCATTATTGCAAAAAACTAGGATAATTTTATAAAAGATTATAAGATATTGGTAGCTAAGAATCAAGCTAATGAAGAGAGTAAAAATAAATAATTTCAAGATGAACAAAGTGAGGATCAAGATAACTCATACTATTTTCTCACATGTAATGTGGGAATAGAAGATGAAAATAATTTTTGTTTTATTGATTCAGGTTGCTCAAATCACATGAAAAGTCATAAGTATAGTTTTAAAATTTAAGAAGATTCCTTCAAAATCTAAATACAATTGGAAGATGTAAAATCCATCCAAGTTGAAGGAAATGGCAACATGCAAATCACCAAAAATTAAGGTAAAGGTCAAATAAAGTTTTTTTTTTAATCTAAAATTTGATCTTAAGAATATTGATCACTATGTAAACTAAATTTAGAACTAATAATAAATCAACTAATAATGCAATCTTAATCTAAGATAAATTCAACTTAGGATAGAGAAACAAATAAAGAAAATACAAACATAGACTTATAATTCAAAATTTCAATCTTTCTCCATTGTGATGTAAGCTTGATTTACTTTTTGAAAATGTGGTTGCTCACTCTTACAATGCAAAGGAGAATAGGTAGCATTTTGACACAAAAGGAGTTTTTGTATGCTTTGATTCACTTGGATTTGCTTGTTAATTGAATAGAACTTCGTTAGCATAATTTAGGATTCTTAAAAAATGAATGTTTTCAATCTTTTTAATAGTTTTTGAATGAAGATTCAATGGTGGATGATTATCTAGATTTATTAAATGATCCAAATAATCATCGTTGGATAATGAGTCCTCACCCATGAGGATGAAGACCATTTTCAAATGGTTGAGAGAGGTATGGGATTGGTTAGCTGAGTCAGCAAGATTGGGTCAAACTTTAAAAAAATCAAAGGATGACTCAAAGGAGGTTGAGGAAGTTGTGGGTTTAGTTGGGATGAGTTAAAATATGAGGGAGAATAAGGTTGAAGATGTTGGATGAGGTGTAAAATATGGATCTTATATTTAAAATAAGGATTTAAAGTGTGCATAATTGACTAATTTGAATTATTCAATTGTTTAAATTTGGATGGAGATGTGATGAATTAATTTAAGAATAATTATTAGTAGTTTTTAGGTGCATTTTGACACTAAATGTAATTTAGGTGTCTATATCTACCCCTATTTTAAATAGTGTTACAATGCAATATTATTTCAAATAATAGTAGAAGAAGTAGAGCATTGATGATTAATAAGGAGAAAGTTGCCCCAAATAAAAATGAGTGTGATGATGCCCCCTCGAGGGTTTGTGCAAGAAAATGGATAAATGGTCCAAATGATTGAAAGAGGAATGGAAGATAGAAATGAGAAATTTGTCATCAATAATATAAATACTTATCTTAATACTAATATTTGAAATATTGTAGAGGGTACATGTAAAACTATTTATCCCTAGCTATTAAATGCTAGAGAAGATATTGGAAAAAGTACATTTCCCACTTTATAGAATGCATGCTTGGATTATGCTCAGAATCAAGGGTCTTATGAGTGGATGTGGGAATGATATATCCCAACAATGGTAATCTATAGGTTAGAAAATAAAAAATATAGATTGTCTGATTTATGATAAAGATTTAAAAAATTGATATTTCTAAGCATTGATAAGGAGATATAGTACTTTGATTAAATGATAGTAAAAAATATGGATGAAATGGATTGTATGGATGATGGTGACCTAAATGACCCTAAAGACCCTATGTCTCTAAGCATTGCCTACATAATCCATTTTGGACAAAGTTTGAGTGGGGATATCAAGTCAGATGTAGTTCTCCTAATGTGGGAAGAGATGTAATGTAAGATTGACCCATGGATGTTATTAACATACTTAAATTAATGATTTCACATTATGATTGGATGATGGATAGATTTACCACAAGTAATGATATATGATGGGATGAGATTTGGAATTGATATATCCCAAGATAAGTTTAATGCTTTGAGGTGCCCCATGAATTAGGGTTCATAGGAATAGATGTGGGAATGATATATCCCTTTGTAAAGTTACGAGCTTATATTGGTTGACTAATTGATTGATTGATTAATTTAATAAGTAAGTGATGGGTTTATGGATAAAGTATGGATATTTTGATGTCATTGGCCCCAATTAACAAGTGTAGGATATTGAATGCAAAGATTAGAAAATGATTGTGTATGATTGATATTCAAACATAAATAAAGAAGTGAAGCGACTACATGGATTAATGATGATGGATAAAATGATTCAATAGCATGGATTCAATTTATGGATGATAGAGAGAGGTGATTATGGTTTGTATGAGTAAAAAATTTAGTTTTTTTGTAGTTAAATGCTTAGAAAATGAGAGGACAATGATTTTGTAATTAGCATAATCATGAAATTGGCATGTATAGTGGCAAATTCATTAAAAAAAGTAGTTAATTTGTTGGGAAATGATTTCATAGCTAAGTGCCAAAAATTCATAACTAAATGCTATGAATTAATAATTAAGTGATGTAAATTCTAAATTAAGTGCTATGAATTTTTAATTAAGTGATACGAATTTGTAATTGCATAATTATGAATTCATTGAAGTTAGTTATGAATTCATTTACACTAGAAGTGACCATTTTCTAGAGGGCATAAAATATGACTCTAGACTCTGTTTGAGATATTGTTTTTGCCAAAATGAAGGCATTGAGAAGGATATTGAAAATATGAAAACATATTTCAGGTTTGGTTAGGAAAAAGAATTGAAAAAAGTGGAAAACTAATTATAAATATTAGGTTGGATAAGAAGAATGTTGTTTGATAATTTGAAGTGCTTATTGATATGATTGTGAATGTTAATGAGAGTGTTTGAAATGGATAATGAGAATGTAATGATTAACATAATCTCTATTTTAAATGTGCATGGAAGAGACAAATTTAAATATCATCTCAGAGCATTCTATGGATTAATCATCTTAGCACATCATAGGTCTTCCTAGGATTATACCATAATAACTTTGTCTGAGATGACACACATATGATTAATCTAAGAATGTGATATGGTTTTATAGATGCCATGTGTTTATTTTATTCTTGCTTTGGATTTACAATAATAATTCCAATTGAGTAAGAGTTTAACAACCTGAGTTTTGATATTATGCATGCTAATACACACCAATGGTATAGAAAAACTATGATGACTATCTTGAAATATGTGTAAGGATTAATAGATTAACAAGGAAAAAAATTAGTGCATCATGATATGGAAGATATTAATAACACCATTAGTAATCAACATAGTGATCTAGACACAAGAAATAAAAATAAGGATAAAACAAAAGAGATGTTTGCAACAATGAAAATAATGTAAGTAAAACAAACATTGAAGTAAACAAATACTATGGAATCAAGTAAATAACCATGATATTAAATAAAGTAAATGACTATAAAAATAGGTAATGTAATGACTATACAAAAAAAGTAAGCAAATTAATTTTTTAGATGTCCTTGGATAGAGTATAACCCTTTGGCATATGTGATTTTTGACAATGTTAAATTATTTGAAGAATAATCCGTATAAGGGATGACTAAGGTACGTAACTAAGGGAAAGGTATTTTTTTATTTTTTTTAGATTTTTTATATTTTATAATTTTTTGGTTTTTTTAGAGTTTGTAATGTGTTTGTAATTTTTTGAATTTATAGGCGTATATACAAGGAATACTAACAAAGGAAAAACCATATTCTACCATCGAAGAGTGAGTGGTAGGGGATGAAAGGAATACATTATATATGGAGTATGGATGAATAGGAATGTATTGGAATTAAGATGACAACTCTAAGGAACACATGACATAATATCCAAGTGTCTAGTCATCAAATTAATAATGCAAGGATTCACCAAGATGTTTCTAAGAACATGTCTCAGTATGTGTCCACTTCCTTATCAAGGTCAAAATGGGAAGAAGGATGGTTTTATGATGGAAACTATTGGATGGGTTTAGGGTTAAATGGATAAATATGGATTTGGATGGATTGGATAGGTGTAGGATGGGTAAGAATGCTTTAGGATAAATTAGGATAAGTAAGGATGGTTTAGGGTAAGCATATGATGGTAAAGGGTGGGATTAAAAAAGTTATAGGATGGGTAAGTATGGAGGGATGATTTAGAATACATAGGATTGAAATGGAATTATATTTCCCCCAAGTGTAGGGTAATTATATACAATTGATTATTTTATGCATGATGTCAAAAATTAGTTTTCATCATGGTACTTACGCAATGTGCCATAGAAATGGTTTTCACCTTTGAAAAATTTATTTATCTTCATTTTTTATATTTTTTTAATAAAGTTTTGGCATATCAATTGTAAAAGGGTTCAAGATTCATGATGTTTAAACTTATTGATATTTCAATTATGTGCTCCATAAGTGTCTTCAATAAACTCTTTGAATTCTAAGTTGATTTTTTCCAAATTGACTAGGATACTATCATAGCCCCTACATAGAGGGTTATACCAAAAAAGGTGAAGTGGAAAGTATGTTGAATAAAGGATGTTTTTTGAGTACATGAAGGATTTTGAGGGATGGAATTATATTTTGGATAAGTATATGTGTCATGATATAAACAATGAATGGGATTAACAATCTCACATTCAACAAGACTAGGAGTAATTGTAAGTTGGATGATTTAAGAATTTAATGTTGCATCAATGATATCTTCAATTTATGATGGGGATCCATCCTATAAATATGCCAAATTATAGGATATATTAATTTTCTCATCCATTGGTGGCATAGAAAGGTTTTCACTAAAGGATTATTCTTGATTATTTTGATTAGGATTTATATTTGGATTGTCTAATAGCACCTCAAAGATGTTTTCACTAAGGGATTCATTTTTTGGTTTTTTATATTTCAATTTAGATTTTGAATGTAATTTGTATTTTTATCATCCAATAGTGCCTCAAGAAGGTTTTCACTATGAGATGTCAATTTTATATTTAGACTCTAGGATTTATTTTGAATGAGGTACACTTTTTGTTACTCAAAATATGTAGGTGTTTATTGATGCTATTATGATAGGAGACCAGCTATAAAGTATGAAATTATTTGATTATCATGAAAGGAATTTAACTGTAAGTAAGATTATTTGTCTCAATTAATGGGTGCAAGATGCTATATTGTAAGATGGAAGGTAAAATTGGTGATGTGGATGAAAAGAGTGGTTACAACACAGTCCTCATAGAGACTGTGAATGAATCCTATTTTGATTATGGATGAAGTTCCCTTAGAAACCACAAAAGTATCACTAACATATTTACATTGAGTTTTAAATGGTTTGTAGTTGATGCTATTGGGTCTAGTGTTTACATTTAAATGGACAGGTTCTATAATTATTTGATCATAGATTATTTTATTTATAAGTACATTTATCACTTCAAGTGGATGTTGTGGGATGATGGAAGATTAAATAGGTGATAAGGGTTTGGGTGTTTGGACAATAGGTGATAAGCTATATTAGTTGAAGGAAGTTTTTTCCAAGATAAGATATTGGTAAAAAATGGGATCTTTGTCAAAAATGGAATCTTGATCAAAGATAGTTTTTGGTCAAAGATAGGCTCTTCAATAAATATGGGATATTCATTAAAAATTGATGGTAAACCATGTTTTTAAAAAGTATGTTTATTGAATATCAATTGGTTGAAAATGGATGTGTCAAAAATGGGATCTTGAGATGTTTCTCTCTATTTTTTTTGCTTTTACTTAGTTTTGAAAGAAAGAAAGTAGTGATAAGGGGTGTGTAGAAAAACCTTTTAAAAGTGTGTGCATTAAATCTAGATGATTGTGGAGAAATATTATTTGGATCAGGAAGAATACCTGAAAGTAAGAAAACACTACCACACACTTGTTTGTTAGACAAGGAGAGGAGTGGATTTCCTAGCGTAAGATAGATCGTAGAAGCGAAAGCTCTCTTAGAGGTCGTCAATAAACCTACTTTAAAACAAGTTAAGTTTGATTAAATGAATGAAGGGTAGCATAGAATAACATAAAATTGAGACTAAAAATATAAAATTAATTAATAAACCAAAATACTTTGCTAAGATGATTAAACTTAAGCAAGTAGTTTGAATAATGCTAATGCTAAAAATTGGCCAAGTTAAGGGTTATGATTTGTGGTTTGGTAATTTGGTAAGGGTAAAAAGGATGGTTTATTTTAGGTTGGTAAGTGGTTGAAATGGTAAAATGGTAAGGTTGGAAAGGAGGTAAATGGTCAAGAGAACAAATATGGAAAAAGGGGCAAATGGGTAAAGGGGCAAAAGGATAAATGAGATGAAGGTGAAAATGAAGTAAATGGGATAAATGGGATAAAGGGATAAAATAAGAGGTAAAAGGGTTATAGTATATAATTCAAGAAATAATAGGAAAAGGATGGGGTTTAGAAGTCAAGAGAGAAGAGGCCAAAGGAGACAATAAGCTGAAATGAAATAACAAAGGTTACCGTTGAGATGTTTGTCAATGATGGTGTTATTGGTGATATTGTTAATGAAATCCTAGAGTGATTTTGGAAGAGCTTCAATGATTTGAATATTTTCTCCTCCAAGATGAGGATGACCTCATTCTCAATTGGATAACCTCCTCCATAAACTTGAAACAATATGTTAATAACAAAAAATACTAATTTTCCACTTTCTAACTTAACCCTGAGTGAAGGAAAGGGGGGGATTTATAGAATATGTTATGAAGAGTCAGGATAAAAAAGGAATAATAGAGGTATGGTGTCATTTTATATGTGGTGGATGAATTAGTCAAAATGAGTTGGGTGGGGATTCCCATTTGGGTTGGTGAGTGTCCCATTTGGGTTAAGAAGTCAAAAATGGGTGCCCTTGTCTTAAAGAGGTAGGTATCTTATTTTGGAGTTTAATTTCATGTAAACTACATACTAACTAAAGTTCCCTTGAGGTAAAATTCACCATATTTTAAGGGGGGCCCTTGTGATTCTTAAATGAGGTCATTAAGCACTTTGGGAAGGGTCCTAGGTGTGGTATGATGTCCCACATCAAGCCATATCATTTCTAAGCCATGTCACTTGCCATATCACATCCTAAATCACCTTCCATGTCACTTGACATGTCACATGCCATGTCACATACCATGCCACTTGTCATGTCATCATGAATAGTGATAGTGGGTCCCATAGTGAATAATGATAGTGAATAGTACTTTTGAATAGTAATTTCAAATAGTATTTTTGAATAGTATTATGTGACTAGAAAAATATTGATTTATCTAGGTTAAGAGGGGTTTTTAAGTGTTAATAAGGTTTAGGGGGTCTCTAGTAGGGTCCCAAGGCATTTAGCCATTAAAAACTGCAAGTGCACAATTTTTTAGTGTTTACATTTTGACCCTTTTTATTATGAAGCTTTGAGTTAACAAGCTAAAAAATAAAAATGAATAGCTTGGTTGAAGGTCTGGGTGCTCTGAATATGGGAGGAGGTGTTCCCCCTTAAACCAAGAGTTGATGAGGGAAGTCTGAATTAGGTGTAGGTTTGATAAGCAGTTTGTGGGGAGGCACTAGGTGATGCCACAAGGTAGTTGGGCATGTGAAATGCAAATGGGTGTACAAAACGTGACTAAGAATGATATTTAATATTGTGTAAAGATTAAAGTTACCAATGTTGGTAATAATAAGGTCAATCTTAGAAAGATATGTGATAGGGATAACCAGTCCATAACATTGGTCATAGCTGATCAAGTTAGGCCTATCAAGTCATCTAGACAGGTTCGGTGTTGGTTGCAAGTATCAAGGGTAGGAAGTGCTACAAAATAACATAATTGGTTGGGTAATGCATGAGGTGGTGAAAACATTGAAAAGTTTAACATGGTAAGGTTGGTCATTATGGCCAAATGTTTTTACAAAATATGCCAATATTATGGGTTAGAATTAACCAACATCATAGTGGATGTGGTGAAAGCGTGGGTGGATTGGGTATGGGTTGGAAGGGGATATCCGAGTTGACTCCATATGCAAGCAACAAGTGAACATTGCCTACATAGTTCCATGGATAGGAATCCAAAAAGAACATCATGCCAAATGTAGTTCTTTTGAGGTGAAGAGTGTTGGTTAACCTGGTTGCCCCAATTTGATATCATGTAGTTAGGTCTAGTTGAAGGACGTTGGAGAAAGGGAAGTTTTAAAAGGGTAGAAAATATGGGTATCAAGTAGTTTTCTAATTGGTTTGGTAGAAATGGTGGATGAGATTACCTAAGATGTAATTAGATGATACCATGTAAAAGGAATCTGCAGCCATGGATAAGTAGGTTCAAGCATGAAATTTTATTCACCATTTAAAAAAAGGAGAAATATGCTTTACCAAGTTTTAAAAAATATGACACTACTCAAATTACCATGGTGATTTGATGGGTTCTTTTATCACCATCTAAATAAGCTGATATTGTGCACACTTCACAATAATATCGTTAATAGGCTATGGAAGGGTATGATTCAACAATTCAAGGAAACAAAGTAGTAGAGTAGGTAAATAAGAAGTGGTAAAGATTCTAACCCTTGACCCTTGATTTAGTGGGGTCCCAAAATAAGTAATCATTGAGTTTTGATGGAATTCAGAGAAAGGTGCTAAGGGGTTTTAGAATATGGAGTGATGTGAATAATAATAATATTAATTAAATGAGGGAATAGGTTGTGGATTGTGATTAAAGAGAAAATATATTTCAAGGTATAAGAAGATGTAGTCTGAGAAGGGAGAATCAAGGGAACTTATTGGGTGGAAGGTAGGGTGCATGAGAGGGTGTAGCTATCATCCCCATGTGGTTTTCTAAAGCTTGCATTTGAGGGTGGTTTTAGTTTTGATTCTAACATATTCGAAGGTCGGAGTAAAAGGGGTTTAAAATAGGCAAGAATAGAGGGGGTGGGGAAGGAATTTTCATCCTAATGGCTTAATGATGCTCAAGCTTTTTGGTTAGTCATATGAGCCCACGGTCTTGGAAAATTATGTTATAAAGATGTAGGATTAGTATATATCTCATAGTATACCAAAATTGAGTGGAAGACCTTTAAGGCTGTAGCATGCTCAAAATGGGTAGAGGGTTTAAAAGGGAGAAAATTGATAGGTAGGGTGAAGGGAGTAGCTAGATAGGGACAAAAAATTGAACTTGAGTGCATCAAATAGAGGCATTAATGGAAGAAAGGGATGCACTTTAAGTAATGAACTTGACCATATTTTGTGTATTAAGGTAAGGGCATGGAGGACATAAGGAAATAGACAAGGAGATGTATGTAGAAGTAGCACAACTAGTGATTATAATCTAAAGAGGTGGAGGTTGAGTTGGAGAACATAAGGGAGATCTAACATGGGATGAGGTGAAGGAAAACTAGGAGATGGATGAAGAGATGGGTGAAGGTAGACCAAGAGGTCATTATAAAAATGAAGGTGGAGAAGAATGGAAGGAGCTAGGCATGGACATATAGCAGTAAAAAAAAAAGGTCAGGAAGAACAAGGAATGTCCTTTAGATGAAAAAAATGAAAGGAAATGGAGAAAAGGGAGAGGATGGTGGAAACTAATGAAAGGGAATGAGATGAAGATAAAGGATGAAGATCAGAGATGATAAGAAAAAAAGGAATAATTGAAGCAGGGATACAAAGCAAGGATACTCAAATAGATGCAAAAGACAAGTGAGTACTAAGATGGAAAGAGGAAAAGGGGAATGCAAAAGGAAAAAGGAAAGAACTGAGAAGAAGAAAAGAGGCAATTATGGAAATCTTCTCAAAGGATAAATACCTAGGTAGAAACTAGTTATGGAGGAAAAAAAGAATACAAAAAAGATGAAAGGATGGAATAAAAACAAACAAGAAGAATGGAAAATAGGTATGGTGGGAAGAGTGGTGAGATGGTAGAGAGTGGTGGTAGACATAAATAAAAAATATAGTAACCAATGAAACATAAAGCTTACAAGATACACAATATGATGTGGAATTGGTGAGGAAAAGAGAGTGATAAAGAGGGTATGATAAATAGCCAAGGGTGAGGGGAGATGATGAGAGAAGTTGAAGGGATAAAGGGTCTATTTGGTATGAAGTTGAGAGAGGGACAAGAAACATAAAAGGTGTGTGGGGGAAACAAAGTGGAGGATATGGAGGCTTGGTGTGAAGTAAGAGAGGTGGATGGGGAAGGTTGTCAACCCTTATCTTAAAAGAGATTGACAAGCTAGAAAAGTGGTTAAAAGAGATTGACAAGCTGAAGGGAGGTAGGTGGTGAGGGGATAGGTAGAGAAGTGGAGGAATATATTTTAGGTGAGAAGGGAAAACAAAATAAAGGATGCAATCAAGTTGACTTCAATAACTGAGCACTACCTAAATAGTCCAAAAAGACCTTAGGTTGATGTAGTTCTTCCAAAAATGGGGGAAAACCTTAGGAGGAAGTACTAGATGGTGTTAAAACGTAAGGATACTTAAGAAATAATTCAAATATTCCTTAATATAGGATGCCCTAAGCAAGAGGGTGCTATTACCGATGGAAATGAGTGAGAAGAAAAAGGGGATGGGAATTAGTTATTAGTGGTCAAGCTACTTGTAGAAGTGAAGTAGTGCCTACATAGTCCTTGGACATCAAGGAAATGTAGTTTAGTAAGGTTTGGGTGAGTGCTATTTAAATTGGCTGCCTCAATTTGATGGACCACATGAGTTGGTTTGGGTTGAGGGAGAAGGCTTTATAAAACAACTATTTTGGGTTTTTGTGAAGGTGTCGATGAAAGTGAATGGTGTAGATTGGTAAATAGTTACCATAATGATCCCACATTTAGTAGGATGAGAGATACGTATGAACAAGGTAGGATAAATTAGAATGGAACACAATACTAAGTATGACAAATGAGCTTCAATAGAACTAATCCAAAGAAGAGGTGCCTTTGTTATGAGGTTACACCTTCTAAAATTATGTGGGGGTAGGAGTTTGGAGATAGTGTCTACTAATACAAGTCAAGTTTTAGGAGTTGGGGGTCTATATAGATCTGCATAGTCACTTTGGCCAAGGTCATTGTCACTATGATCTAAGTTTTAAGGGTAGTAGTGAAGTGATGACTTGTAAATAATTTCTTTTATGATCAAGTAGATTCTACAAGTAAGGAAGTTAGCAATGTGGTAAATAATAGAGGATGGATGTTACCTAACCCAAGAACTACATGGGTAGGCTAGACAAATGGTGGCCATGTCTACATCCTCTATCATATCTCCATGGAACCAATGACTTATTGGTTCTACTAGTTTGGGCCTAACCAACAAGAAGCTGTATGGCTAGGAGAAGACAATAGTTCCCTTGCTATGGATGAATATTTAGATGTCATAAAAGAAAAGACTACCACATTGGAGTAGGTAATGCTAATGGTTGGGATATGATGTTCAGAGCTTATGATAATGGGCTGGTACTAAGAGGAGGGTAGAGGTGACAAGAAGGTGAATGTATCATTGCAAATTCTTGGTGGCCTACCTCTGATGGAAGGTTTTTTACAGTCACAAAGATTTGGGAGTTACCACCACTGACAATAGTGGCATTTTTGAAGGCATGATCATTATAACAATCCATGGTAGGAATCCAATTTATGTCAACTAGGCCAAAGGTGATAATGACACAAATAACCACTAGGCCTACAAGGGTCATGAGATGATAGAGCATGTAAAGACATTAGATGTGAATTAGATGATAAGGGAAACAAAAAGATATCATGATGGTGCATAATGGATTTATCAAGATGACTAATCATATCAAGGGTGATGTGTCCATGTGAAAAGGTAGGTAGACATGACTATTTCTAGTGGAAAGATTATTCAAGGGAATAATTTAATTCATATGACCTCCTTGGTCAATATAATGGAGAACTAGGTTAGTGAGGAAGAATGGGTAGGTATTCTATTTAAATAATCATGATAAGGACCAGTACTATGATCAGATCATGTCCTTCATGTGAGCACATCTACCTTCACACAATCATCATTTGAATTTATATTACAAATGATGGTGTATGTCCCTCCATGCACTAATACTACCATCTTTGACCACATTCATCATGAATAATAATATAAATAATGAATAAGAGTGCCATCCCCTCATCCCACACTAATTCTACTGGCTAGCTCATGAGGCAAACTTTCATAAATAAATGATGCCTTCTTCATAAGGTATGTCGATGTATGCATGTCAACATAATTCTTAGGAGTAATCAAGTAGAAGGATGGTTGAACACAAATTTAGAGTCAACATATAATCGGTCTAATGCTTAGGTAGGAAAATAATGTATGCATGTGCTTTAGGTCATGTGTAATCTGATGACTATGTATGTGTCATGCAATTCCTTGCACCCTAAATAAAATATTGCATAGTTTGTTATGTACAAAATGTGTTGGATGTCACTGGTCAAATGATATCATGCATAAGGTTGTGTGGATACTTATGAATGTTATGGTTATGGTTATGATTTGTATGGTTGTGGTTGTTATAATCTTTCTGAATGTAAAAAGAATGATTATTGTTGTTACAACACTAGATAATAAAAGTCATGAGGAAAACACCAACCAAGCACATGAAGAGTAGGGAACCATGATTTTTTTAACAAGTACTGAAAATATACCTAAAGTGGGATAAACTTTATGAATATAAGCCCCTCAAATGCTGCACATGAGTGGTTGTTAGTCAATAGAAAAGGTTTCTTGATCACAAGGTGTCAAGTAAGCTCTATATCCCTTGATTTATAGATAGTCTAAAGGGAAGATGGGTGATGGGTGGTGTGAAGGGTAATGGGTGATATGTCTGATAACCTCATGTGAATTAATTTACCCCTTCTATAGGTGACCTAAGAATGGTAATATACAAGTCTATATTGTATGCTAAATATAGACTGATCAATGAGGGAAGTCTACATGTGGAAGCCAATTATGGCTTCCAACTTATTATGTTTCTAGAGAGCTGATTGTGGCTTTAAAATTTGTTGTGATAGTGGGTCTTTTGATTTATTTCTATATATGGGAAGTTGATCGATGCGGGAAGCTTCCAAGAAATTGATTAGCTTTTGACAAAGTTAACTTAGCCATCCTTCAAGGGAGTGGTCTAAGCTTATTGGATTTGGTTAATGATCTTGATAGCTATCCTTCAAGGGAGAAGTCTACCTTAAATTTGGTGGTTTTTATTTTATTTTTGGGGAACTATCCTTTAAGGGAGTAGTCTGTAATGTTTAAGATATTGACCTGAGTAATTTTTGCAAGATGAAATGTGTTTAGACATGGACCAATCTAATTAGGTTTAGAGGTTTACATTTATGAGGGTAAAAATTTACAAAATAAGGTTCATGATATGTGAAAAGGTGTGGTTTTGAGAGACAATGACCATGGGATTCCATCTTGTTAGAGATGAAAAGTATCAATGAGAACCATGCTATGGGTAGAGCCATGGTACCCATATTTAGGATTAGGCCACGACTGTGATGGTTAATCACATAGTTCTATGTTGTAATAAATTGTCCTCAAAAGGGGAGGAGGAAGGTGGGTGAAGGTTAAAATCTCATAATCAAGGGATGAGCTTAAGTTAGACAAACAAGTGAGATTGATCCTTCTTTAATAGAAAAATGGATGCAGATGTGAAACATTGAGGGGATCAAGTTCTAGTTTGCTAGGGTGTGGAGCTAAAAGCTTCACCTTGTTGCAAACAAAAGGAGATTTTTGAGCATGACATTCGCTAGCATTGGCAGGCCACAACCGACGTCAGTTAGGGGACAACACAGAAGGAAACTAACATCAACAGGGATCAGTCAGCATCGGTCACCTCTAGGAAGATAGGGACCAATGTCGATCACCTGTGGTGGTCAGAACTGCTGTTAACGAACAATCAGTTAAGTGAATAGAGAGTTTGCATGATAAAGACTAGTTTGAGTCTTTGAGCCACTTGTCTAATTATTGTATGCATGAGATATATATAATAGACTCATGGGCTGTATTGTTAGGTGAAGAACTATGGAGAACTAAGTAGAACTTGGAGAGTTCTTCCCATGGTGGAATCAAGTAGGATTCTTCATGTATGTAAGATCAAGTTTGATATGCAGGGTGTTGCAGGATCATGGTGGAGATCTACATGTGATAAGTAAGATCAGGTTAGTCTGCAGGGATGTGTGTATGGGAGGGTTAGAAGATGATCAGTGGGGGAGCAAGATTAAGGTGACCAAAATACATCAGGAGCAGGATCATGGTGAGATCTACTTGGAGTACCAGTTTGTACTCGGTTGTACTAGATGTACAATGAGGTGAACAACAGCTTGTGTTAGTTGTTAGTTGTGACCTATGAGAGAAGATTACTCAGGAGGGAAGATTACTTGGAGCCCTTGAGGAGGAAGCCTCACAGAGGTGGAATAAGAGTGTGATTTCTTTATTGTAATTTCCTTTGTAATGAGTTAAATACAATTGTGTGTTGCCTCTCATATTCTGTGTGTTTTCTCATTGATAGTTATTTGTTCTTCTGGTTATTTCTGCAATCTTAAGTTGCTTATACAATGGTAATCATGTGTGCTCTTAAATCTGACAAGTTGTGTCAGAGCTTTGGGGAACTTAGGTCCTATCACCTTCTTTAATAGAAAAATGGATGCAAATGTGAAACATTGAGGGGATCAAGTTCTGGTTCGCCTTTGAGAAAGGACAAATGATAAACTTTTGATCCATACTTATGGGTAATGATGTAGGGTCCAAGCCAATTGAAATAAAACTTATCTCATTTACTATTTTCCATGTTGGTCACGTGTTGGTTTTATTTTAGGATGACATCTCTAATATTGAATTACTATTTTTTGATATGTTTGTAATAAGCATGGGTAATACACTCTCCGTAGATGCAAATATGGTTAAGGGAAACAAGGCAATGTTCATCAAGTAATTCAAGTAGTGTGAGTTGTTCTTGACAATAATCCTCTTAAAAAATGATGTTGTGTAAGGAAATATGAAGAGAGGGAATCTAGACTTCAAGAGGTAGAACAACCTCTACAATAAAGACCAGTGAAAAAGGTGTAGCACCTATTACAGTTTGGATACTAGTAAAATAAGCCCATAAAATAAATGGGATGTGTATGTGCTAATCTCAACCTGAAGTACTTACAACTTTGGTCAACATTTTGATGAGAGTTTTGTTGGAGGCTTCTACTTGTCCATTTTCCTGTGGATGGTAAGGTGAGGAATGGCTGAGGTTGATGCCAAAAGCATCATAGAGGGCTTGAACTTTTTTATTTTTGAATGATTTTCCATTATCTATTATGATTTTTTGAGGGACCCAAAATGATAGATAATGTGATGATTGATAGAATCTATAATTTTTTTGGCTTTGACAGAGATAAGGGGGATAGCCTCCACCCATTTAGTGAAATATTCTATAATGGTGATGATATATTGGTGTCACTAAGAAGAGTGAGGATTGATTTCTCCAATGAGATCCAACCCCCATTATGAGAAGGGACAATAATCCATGGATACTTGAAGGCCATGAGTGGGTACATGATGAAAGTTATCATGTTGTTGGTATTTAACACACTTCTTTACATAGTCATAATAGTCCTGATTAAGGGTAGGGCAATAGTAACCCAAGTTTAGGATTATTTTGGTGATAGTGAGGCCACTAAAATGTCCCCCATAAACTCCATCATGGGTTTCTTTGATGGCATGAGGAATCTTATGACTATGTAAACAATAAAGGAGAAGACCATCAAAGTCACATTTATATAGGATTCCCCCTAATATGGTATAATGAGGGGTGCCCTGCACAAAAGCCTTTTGAGTATTCTTTGAGAGGTCAAGTGGAATGATGCCTAGGTTAAAGTAATCAAAGGTTTGGTCATACTAAACATCGAAAGGAGATGCCTCCATACTATAGATGGTTGGAAGGTCTAAAATGATATACAAGGGCCTATTGAAATGGTGGATGGTGACAAATAATTTGGATTCTACAAGTTGAGAGGGTATTCGAGATGTAAGAGAGGCCATTGCATCTACAAATTTGTTAGTAGATCAAGGCATTAATTGGATTTGATAATGGTCAAAAGATGTTAAGATCTCATCAATGAGGAGCTTATACTTTTGTAAAATGTTGTTTTTAAATTGATAGGACCCATTGACTTGGTTAATCATGAATTGAGAATCACTGAAGATAGAAATGGTTTTGATTTTTAAGGCAAGAGTAGTTTAGAGACCGATGACCAAAGCTTCATATTCTAACATGTTTTTAGTACATTCAAAGTTGAGTTTAAAGGATAGTAGAAGAGGTTCACCATGAATGGGTATGATAATTATGCCTACACCCCCACCATGTTGGCATTTAGATCCATCAAATAACATTGTCATTTGGTAAGAGGGTTCTCCTTGAGAAAGAGACTCATCGGGAAATGTTAATGTAATGGGATGATTATCTGGGAGAGGGGCTTCAACTAATTGATCAACAATGACTTACCCCTTAATGGATTTTGGGTGAAGAAACTTAAGATCAAACTCAACTAGAAGCATGCGCCACTTAGCCATACATTGATTTTGGTATGGCTTAGAGTGCATATACTTGAGTGGGTTGGTGTTAGTAATAACATATGTTTTGTGATTAATAAGGTAGTGATGAAGCTTAGAGGCAACAAAAATGAGAGAGACAAAGATTTTCAAGATGGGTATATCATGTCTCATACTCTAGAAGCATGAAACTAATATAGTAAATGGATTGCTCCTTATTTTTTTCATCTTGATGAGCTAGCATGGCACCTAAAGAGTGATCAGTGGTAGATACATAAAGGTATAAAGGCTGATCATCCCTAGGTGGGATAAGAATAGGTGGAGAAAGCAAGTACTCTTTGAGTGAATCAAAATCTTGTTGACAATATTTGGTCCATCTAAAGGAGATCTCTTTCTTTAAGAGGTGGTGAAAGGGTTGGTATCTATCTAATAATTAAGAGATGAAGTGATCGATAGATTGGAGTTTTCCCTATAGGCTGTGAAGTTGCTTAAGGTTTGATGGAGTAGGAATTTTTAAGATGGCATTGACTTTATCAAGGTCAATCTCAATTCCATGGGGAGAGATGATAAATCATAGAATATTTTTAGACAAAACCCCAAAAATACATTTTTTGGGATTGAGCCAAATATGGAATTGGATCAGTTGGTCAAAAATGATAGTAAGAATAGATAAATGGTCCTTGTGGTGTTTAGATTTTATGAGGAGATCATCCATATAATCCTCTACAATTTTATGAATAAGATTATGGAAGACATATGTCATGTCCCATTGATATGTTGCTCTATTTTTTAAGGTAAAAGGCATGACCCAATAATAGAAGGTTCCTCAAGGAGTAGTGAAGGCAATTTTATGTTGGTTTGAGGGGGTGATCAAGATCTGATTGTATCCTAAAAAGCTATCAATGAGGGATAACATCTTATGACCTATGGTAATGTCAACTAGTTGGTTGATGTTGGGTAAAGGAAAGTCATCTTTAGGGCATGCAAGGTTAAGGTTTCATAAATCCACACAAAGGTAGAGTCCCCCAGTGGGCTTGGTAATGGGAAAAATATTAGACATCCATTGTGGGTAGTCAATGGGTTGAGTAACTTGACAAATAAAAGATGTTTAAGTTCTTCCTTTATGAGAAGAGCTATATCAGGGTGTAATTTGTGAAGCTTTTTCCATACTGGCTTAGCCTCTAGATGGGTAACAATGTTATGAAGGGTGATGGAGGGGTCAATCTTCGAAATATCTTGATAAGACTAAGTGAATGTGATGCTACAGTCCTAAAATAAGGTGGGACAATCATGTTGCTCATTTGAGTCCAAGGATTAGCCCAATTTAATGATATGAGTATTGTCTTAGGTTCCTAAGTTAATGTTAATAGTTGATTCATTAAGCATGGTCTAGTTTTTTAGAGGGAAGGATTTATGGATGGGAGAGTCTCTTACACCAAGGTAGGTGAGGATAGACTTATCATCTCGGCATTGAATGGTATAAATGGTGGGTGAATCACAGTTGATCATTACAAGGTAGATGAGAGGAAAGGTTTTATTTTGGCCACCATGCTGATAGGTCAGTGGGCCTAAACTAATGATACTGATAAAAAAAAAGTTGGATGGTATGATGTTAGAGTCTCCAAAATGAGAAGATGTATTAGGAAAAGATGAAATCCCTTCCATGGGGATATCAATAAGATTTGGTGAGGTAGGTTCTTTTGATGGTTCAAACCTAGGCCCAAAGAACTCACAAGGTTTTTGAGTCTTGATAATGGGTAATTCATGAGATCTCTTTTTGTATAGGCCCATACCAAATCCTTTCCAAGCACAATGGTGAAGATAGTTCTTGCAAATGTTAGGTTGCTTAGATAGGAGAAATTAGAAGTAAAAGGTTGAATATATGGAGTGGTAATAAGAGTGAGGAGTGGTCAATCAAATCCCCCATAGACAAAGTACATTTGATTATTGGGAAGTCTAAAGGGGATGATGGTACCTATGTTGGGGTCATAAGAAGGGTCATTTTGAAGGTTCCCATATTCTTGGGGAGTGGGAAAGGCATCTAAGGCTAAAATTTGGTACTCCCCAAGAGAAAGGCATTAGAAATTTTGTGTCAAGGAGTCCTCAATGAGAATCTGGGAAGAAGGGATAGATGCACTAGTTGAGGCTTCATCATTATTAAGGGTAGATGCACTGTGGGAGGTGGTTGATGTTGTAGTTGTGTTAATGGGATTTATTGACTATGAGGGAGATGAAGGTAGAAGAAGGACATCATTAGGCCTATAGGTCATGTTGTAACATATAAAAGGACTGGGATTGGCCTTGATGTTTATGACTTGCCCTTCATTTTCAAATTTAACATAGTGGTGTAAAGTGGAGGGGATGAAACTCATATCCTAGATCCAGGGGAATTTGAGTAGAATGTTATATTGGAATTCACCCTCTAAAACATAAAATAAATTGAGGATGGTGTGAGGTCCTAAGTGTATTTGAAGAACAATGATCCCTAAGGTAGTGTCCATGGTGTCATTAAAGGAGCAAAGAACCATTATGCTTTTGGCCATGATATTCTTTGGTAAATGTAGCTAATCAAAAGTATGGGAGGAGAATATGTTGATATTGGATCCTCCATCAATCATCACCCTTTTGACAAGATTGTGATTAATATATAAGTTAAAAAATAGAGGTGGGTTGGATTCCTCAGAGTGTGCTAGAGGTATCTCAAAATCTTGGAAGGTGATAATGATAGAATGTTTGAGGGTCCCAAAAAAGGAGGTAAGGGGTTGAGGCTCATCTAGCTAAACCTCAATGGATTGTAGGGTGTTTATTAATGCTTGATGATGATGAGGTGAGGTATTGATCAAGTCTTAAAGGCTCATCTTCACTGATGCTTGATGAAGTTGGTTCAACATAGTTTATTGAATGGATGCAGAGGAATTGGTGGGAGGTATACCTAAGATGGATACTCTGGGTCTAGGTGATGGCCTAGGTGGTGGTGTTGGTGTTTATTCCTAGTTAGGAGGTTGAGAATCTAAAAGATATATCCATGAAATGGATACATTAGCTCTTCCTTTACCCCTCTATTATGCTTGAGATTAGGTAATCATGTGGATGGTATGGACAATGGGCTCAGTTGAATTGGGTGATTGCTTCAACTCCTCACCCTTACTTATAGGTGAGAGTGAGGAAGTCAACATCGGTTGGGATAGTGTTGGATTGGTTGGGTTGCCAGTTAGATCAGTAAAGTAGGTGAAAGTGGTTCACCTAATGATAGATCATCATCCTCATATAAGTAATGAACAATAGCTTGGAGAGCTTTACAAATCTCTATGTTATGTCTTGGTGTCCTATGGTATACACAGATATAAGTATCAATAAACCAAGAAGGTTTAATTTTAGAAGGGGTGAATGGTTTAATAGGTGGAAGTTTAATGGAGGAAGTTTGCAATAGCTTTTATAAAATAATAGAGTAAGATTCCTTCAGAGGTGTTGAGGGTGTTGAGATGCTTATTGGGGAATTAAGAATCTTATTAGGCATGGTCTTAACCTTAGAGAGGGTTGGTGGTTGGGAAATATTAGTAGATGGTTTATATTTTGTTGGCTTAGCTATGATCAAGTTAATGGTAAATTATTTTAAAGTAGAGGATGGGTGGTTGATAATAGGTGGAAAAGTAAAGGGGAATAAATTAGCTAAGAATGATGAAGAAGTCAATAATGTAGGTAGTGAAAGGGTAGGCATAGAAAAGGGCATTGATTTAATTGAAGTAAAATAAGTGATTGGGATGGTAGAGAGGTGGGGTCCCAAAATAGATGGCAAATTAGAAGGAGGTGACATAGGTCTAACTTGAGGATGAGGTTTAAGTAACTATACCCTCTAATCTATCTTGTTTGGTGGCCTAGAAGGGGTTAGGCCTGATTTTATGGGGGGATGGGTGATGATAGGTGTGGGAAAGATACCCAAATTCTTTATTGGTTTGGATAGACGATTATGAGATGATCTAGGTGGAGGTGGGTGATATGGTTCCCTCACATCTTAGGGGAAAGAAATGTCTAATGATGGGATGGAGGTGGGGTAGTTCTCAAGACAACCACATTTGCAGATGTTTTGGATTTAGAATTGGGTTATTTAGTTATTTTAGAGGAAGATGGTCATTAGGTTTAAAATTAGAATTCTTATTTTGCAATTTAAATTTACCCTCATCTATGGCTCAGTTCTCAATTTTATGTGCCATTATGAATACTTCATCAAAGGTTATAAATGTTTGCACCCAAAGGGTGGGAGTGATGTGTTTTGTACATCCCTAAGAGAAAAGTTCAATGAGTTCCATTTGGGATAGTGAAAAGGATAAATGATTAATAAGGAGTCACCATCATGTAATGAAGTCAGCAATTGATTCATCATTAAATTTCTTGATAGAATAGAGGTTAGTTATGGGGACCTTCTTGGATATATTGATATAAAAATGTTCTAAGAAAATTTGGGTGAGTTGGGAAAATGAGAATATATAATTTCTAAGAAAGGCATTGTACCAATCCAAGATGGGCCTTGATAAAGATAGGGAAGGTTCAGAGAAGGAGGGCATTGTCATAGGCAATCAATTAACAAGAATGGTGAAATTCCCTCAAATGTTGTTGAAGATCCTCCTTCCACTAAAAAATATAGAATTTGGGAAGTTCCCATTGAGGAGGATAAGCATGAATTAGGACATAAGGGCTGATAAGTTCATTAGAGATATGGTCATAGGATAAAAGATTATGGGACCTAGAGATAGATGATTTAAGATAGGTCATGTTATCTACAATCATCTTGATCAAGATGGTTTGGGTAGCTGCATAATTCAATGGAAAGTTTTGTTGAGGTTGGGATAATATCCCCACAAGACTGATAGGAATTACGGGTTGGGTGAAAGGTGTAATATATCTCAATGAGTTGGGGATATACTGATAGGAGGCCATGGAGGATTTTAGAGGAACTAATAATGATTGGTTTAGGGGTACATTTGGGTTTGTTTATGGGGGCATGGTTTGGGTTGGTAATTCTAAAGTGTTTATGGGTTATTGAGGGATAGTGATCCTAGTGCTAATAGGGGGAAGTATTTGTGGTATGGAGAATACTTGATTCTAAAAGGGGGTTGAGGTTGGAATATTAGTTAAGCTAAAGGGAATGGTAGAAATGGGTGTGGAAGACACCACACTAGTAAAAGGGGTAGAAGTGACAAGGGGTAAAGTTGAGCCAATGTTAGAGGTATTGATTAGGGTAACAAATATTTGGGTGGTGGTGGTAAATGGACCAATGGTAGAAGATGAAGCTTGGATAACAAAAGGGTGGGATGAATCAACACCAACCATGAGGTGGTGTGGCATACAATAGGGTGGATCCATGGAAGGAATCAAAGCCATCAAAGAATGGTAGGCTAAGGTATTAGGATAGTGTTGTAAAGTAATCAAATTGTTTTCTAGAAAGGTGGAAAAATATGAATCACATTTAGGGATCATTAAAGGCATAATAGGTGGGGGAGAATTGTGTGGTGAAGCATGGGGTGATCTATCAATGTTTGAGGTATAATCCATGGATGAAGATGAAGAAGAAGATGGTGGTGGGTTTTTTTGGTTTTTTCACTTGTTGTCTAGTTAAGACCATATGAAAAATTTATAAATGGACAATGAACCTCTCACCTCCCACAATGAGTAAACAAAAATAAAAAAATCCAAAGCAAACAAAGCACACACTAAAATGACAATTAATCGTAGGATTTATTTTAAATCACTTTTAGCTTATACCTTAAAGAGTGTGAAAGGGGAAATTGGATTGTAAGTTAGGTATTAGAAAAGCTATCTAAGGATGGTTTAATTTGAATTTTAGTGCTCAAATAATCTATACTAAACTAGGTATGTGGCCTAGTATTGGGGGCTTTCTCCCCTCACTTCATGATCTTGTAGCTAGTGTAGGCACTTAGTCAATATATACCATTTATCTAAAGTTTGTACTCCATCAGAGAATGGAGTGGGTCCTACCCTTGGTGATGAAATAAAAGTTAGATCATTAGGTAGGGTAATGCGGTCCAAAGAGTGATGAAATCCCAATAGGCCTTGTCTCAAATAATTTTTGATGTTTAATTTGTGCATGTGGTTTGGTAGTATAACATATGTATGCTATTAATTCATAATGTGTTTAAATAATCTAGGTGAGATAACCATTAAACAAGCAATATAATGAATGCACTCAATTTTAACCCAAAATAAGAGTTTGGTGTCTTTTCATGCAAACAAGAAATATCTAAAATTCACTTAAATGCAAGATGTAAAATGCAACCTATCCCTAGGATGAAAACTATATATATATATTTTAATTTGGAAAAGAAGAAAGGAAAGAATTTTTTATTTTTTGGAATTTATAAATAATAGAAATGCAAGAGCATTTAAAATTCACTAAATGCAACTATATGCCTAAAAAACTATGAACCCATAAGGGGTCCCATCGGGTTTGCCAAAATGTTTATCTCTATTTTTTTTTGCTTTTGCTTAGTTTTGGAAGAAAGAAACTAGTGATAAGGGGTGTGTAGAAACACCTATTAAAAGTGTGTGCATTTAATCTAGATGATTGTGGATAAATATTATTTGGTTAGGGAAGAATACCTACAAATAATAAAACACTACCACACACTTGTTTGTTAGACAAGGAGATGAGTGGATTTCCTAGCGTAATCTAGATCCTAGAAGTGAAAACTTTCTAGGAGGCTATCAATCCACCTACTTTAAAATAAGTTAAGTTTGATAAAATAAATTAAGGGTAGACTAAAATAACAAAAAACTGAGACTAAAAACAACAAATTAATTAAGAAACCAAAATACTTTGTTAAGATGATTAAACTTAAACAAGTAGTCTAAATAATGCTAATGCTGAAAATTGGCCAAGTTACGGGTTATGATTTTGGTTTCATAATTTGGTAAGGATCAAAATTATGGTTTATTTGAGGTTGGTAAGTGGTATAAATGGTAAAATAGTAAGGGTTTAAAAGAGGTAAATGGTCAAGAGAACAAATATGGTAAAAGGGGCAAATGGGTAAAGGGGCAAATGGATAAATGGGATGAAGGTGAAAATGAAGTAAATGGGATAAATGGGATAAATAGATAAAAGAAGAGGTAAAGGGGTTATGGTTTATAAGTAAAGAAATAATAGGCCAAGGATGGGGTTTATAAGTCAAGAGAGAAGAGGCCAAAGGAGATAATAAGTTGAAATGAAATATATAAATAAGGTTACCCTTGAGATGGTTGTCAATGATAGTGTTGTTGATGAAATCTTAGAGTGATTACGATAGAGATTCAATGGTTTTAATATTTTATCCTCTAATATGAGGATGAACTCCTTCTCAAGTGAATAACCTCCTCCAAAAACATGTAACAAAATGTAAATAACAAAAAATAGTAATTTGCCACTTTCCAACTTAACCTTGTGTGAAGGAAAGGGGGGATTTATATAATATGTTGTGAAGAGTTAGGCCAAAAGAGGAATAATAGAGGTATGGTGCCATTTTCTATGTGGTGTATTAATTAGTCAAAATGAGTTGGGTGGGGATTCCCATTTGGGTTGGTGAGTGTCCCATTTCGGCTAAGAAGTCAAAATTGGGTGCCCTTTTTCTTAAAGACGTGGGTATCTTATTTTGGAGGTTAATTTCATGTAAAATACATGTTTAATAATGGTTCCTTGAGGGTAAATTTTACATTTTTTAATGGGGGCCCTTATGATGCTTAAATAAGGTTATCAAGCACTTTGGGAAGGGTCCCAAGTATGGTATGATGTCCCACATCAAGCCACATCACTTTTAAGCCATTTCACTTGCCATATCACCTCCAAAATCATCTTCAATGTAACTTTACATGTCACATGACATGTCACTTTCCATGTCACATACCATGCCACTTGCCATGTCATCATGAATAGTGATAGTGGGTCCCATAGTGAATAGTAATTTAAAATAGTATTTTTGAATAGTATTTTGTGAATAGGAAAATCATGATTTAGTTGGGTTAAAATAGGTTTTTCAAGGGTTAATAAGGTTTAGGGGGTCTTTTGGTTGGGTTTCGAGGTATTTATCCATTAAAAACTGCAAGTGCATAGTTTTCTAGTGTCTACAGAGAAATGGATGGAAGGTTATGACCTTGACTTAAAAGTGATGTGGCTTGATTAGGGTCAAGAAAGACACCTTGGCATATCCCTAAAATATTATTTTAAGATGTGGATACACTTCGATCTACCTTGACGTATCCTTTGTTAATTAAATCTTGGATATAATGCTTTAGTCTCATACAATAGTTTGTAGAATGACCTTCAATTTTGTGATAATCA
The DNA here is from genome assembly GCA_037957365.1 of Torreya grandis. Taxonomy (NCBI): domain Eukaryota; kingdom Viridiplantae; phylum Streptophyta; class Pinopsida; order Cupressales; family Taxaceae; genus Torreya; species Torreya grandis. The sequence continues at coordinate 229,789 of JARHVA010001440.1, read as the reverse complement.
TAATATTTGTTAGGTCTATACCATTCAAGTTTGGGGACATTTGGCTCAAATTATTTGGTGTTTGGAAATATGATTAAGTTTATAATGACTAATTTTTTTAATAATACATCATAAGGTTCCCCTAAAGGAATGATTTTTTTCTTAATAAACACAGTAATGTTGTTGATAGATTAGGAGTTTTAAATTTGTTGAAACCATGGGGGTGGAGTGATATTATATGGTAGGGGTGTTAGAATTGGATTCCATCTATTAGTGTGATAGGGGATGTTAGGATAAAGTCTATAACTAGTGAATGAGAGACTTGGTTGATTTTTTAAAATATGTTTACTAATGGCAGGGTGATGTTGATGTGGAATGTTTTGGGATTCCCAAGTAATGAAGTGGGATATAGAGGTAGATTGATCTTGGAAGGATGGATTTGTTGGATTTGTGTTTAAGGTGAAAGTATTAAGATTTTGTGGATTTGTGAATGTTTATGTACTTTAATATATTGGGTTTATGAATAAATGTGAATCTAATGTAGTTTGGTTCAAGTTTGGGAATGGGTTAAATGTAGAACCAAATGGTTGGTTTTGATGATTGTGAAAAGGTTGGTTTTGAAGGGTGTAGGAGTTGAAATGTTGATTTGGATGGGATATATTTATATTTTACTAAATTTGGGTTTGATTTTTGAATGAATTTTGGTTCAAATATAGATTTTAAAGTGGTGGTGAAGGTGAATCAAAATTTTGATTTAAATTGATGCTAAGTTTGGAACTAGATGGATTGGTTAATGAATTTTGATTTGTGATTGGTGAATTTTAATTTGTGGATGAGGTGGAACTTCTAAAATAATTTTCACTATCAAAGATGAAAAATTTATTTGATGTTGTCCCCAAAGTAAAATTTGGATGTTGATCTATTGGTAAACTGAATAAGTATTCAAGTTTGAAATTCATTGATTAATATTTGGGTTGAATTGGTCAATTGGTAAACTTGAATGACTATTCAAGTTTTGATTTGATTTATTGATGGATGAGGATGAATACATATTCAAACTTAGATTTAGATTTGTTGGATGATTGATTGGTGAGTTTTCAATGACATTAAAACTTTGATTTAGATTTGTTGTATGATTGATTTGATGTTGATTCAAATATGTGTTTGAATCAAAATTGGCTAGATAGAATCTTTGGTGAAGACATGGATTGTTTAGATTTGGATTTGTGATCAAATTGATCAAGGTATTGTTAAACATATCCATGTATCTTGCAATGAGTGATGTTTTCTAAGGGAATACTTGATTTATACAATAAAAAAATTTGAAACTAGACTTTAGTAAAACAAAAAACCAAAGTGACTAAAATGTTTGATTGTCGACTAAATGTAGTTGAGATTTTTTAGAGGAAAAGAAAGTCTTGATTTTAGGATATAGTTTGAACTCAAAATAATTAGTTTACAAACAAGGATTTTGTAGTACATGGTAGACACAAGAAAATAAAAAATAAATTTTTATTCTAAATAGTAATGAAATTGTATATAAAAAGATGAAAAACTAGGATGAGGGTCATGAACAACTTTTGGGTCTTTCGATGTCACTGACTCATCCATACTCTTATTAGTGGCCTAGTATTTCAAGTCACTAACCATGGAAGATACTTCTATTTCCATGGCCCACTGAGTGTAATTTCTAGGGTGTGTGGAAGGTATATTCTAAGCATTAATTGCTAATTGATGCACCAAAATTGAATGGAAAAAGAGGTTATCCTAGGCTTAAGGTTCAAAAAAAATTATCTAGAGGGGAAAAATCATGAAAAAAATAGATAAAGTGGATGTACACTATTGGGTCTTATCCTAAAGTGACCAACATAGTCGTAGGGGTCTCAATGTGTTGATACTTGGTGATATTGTATTTTGAGGTAGTTGTTGAAACCTTGGGTATTGGAGCATGAAATCCCCTCATGTTATAGTGTGCTTAAAACACACAACTGCTTAGGTGATTAAAACAATTAGATCTTGATTTATATACCCTACCAGTAAATGGGGTTTAGCCCATTGTATGGTGATGAAATCCATGATCAATAGATCCCTTAAAAATAGAATAAAAATTAATTATCCATTTTTGATTTTTGAGTATCATCACCAATGTGATGCCAAGGAAAGAGCATACATGGGCAATACTTAGGTAATGCAAAAAAATATAGAATTGTTTTTGATTCCCAAGTATCATCACTAATGTGATGCCAAGGGAAGAGCATATGCAATTTCCATAATTTACAAACAAAATAACTTAAAATAAAATGTGATGTAATTACTAAAACTTTGAAAATGAAATTAAAAAAATTAGTAAAATATAGTAAATTGGTCTTTTTTAAAACTTTTTTTTGCTGATTATTTTTGACAATCATTCTACAAAAAAATGGTTAGAATGTTTGTTTAGGCTTGGTACAAGTTAACCTATAATGGAGTAAATAAAAACCACAAAAATAAAAACTAATTATCTGTGACAAATTCACAGTTATGAAAAAAGAGAAAAAACAAAATTGTTACTGGTTAGAAACATAAAGTAGACATAATGCATGAAAATACACATGAATAAATTCATAGTTCTAAAACAATTTTGCAACTATACTCACTAATTTTGTAACTAAAAATGATGAATTAATAACTCAAAATGATGATTTTGAAATTGAAAATGATAATTTCACAAAGGAGAATGAGTAGCATTTTGGTGCAAAAGGAGTTTTTGTATGTTTTAATTCACTTTGATTCACTTGTAAATTAAATATAACTTCATTACCATTAGTTAGGATTCTTGAAAATGAAGGTTTTCAATCTTATTTATTGTTTTTTTGAAGAAGATACAAAGGTGGGGGATTCTTTGGATTTATTTAAAACAATCAATGGTGGCTAATGTGTCCTCTCCCATGAGGATGAAGACTATTTCAAATGGTTGATAGATGTATGGGATTGGTTATTTGAGTTAATAAGAATGAGTCAAACTCTTAACAACTCAAGGGATGACTCAAAGGAAGTTGTAGGTTTAGTTAGGATGAGTCAACATGTGAGGGAGAATAAGTTGGCAGATGTTGGATGAGGTGTAAGATCCAGATTTTATATTTAAAATAAAGACTTAAAGTGTGCATAATTGACTAATTTGAATTATTGAATTGTTTGAATTTGGAGGAAGATGTGATGAATTATTTTAAGAATATTTATTAATATATTTTAGGTGAATTTTGATACTAAATGTAATTTAGGTGTCTACAATCACAATTTCACAATATATAATGATGAAAATAAAGCATGAAAGTTTTATAATCCCACTAACAAATCCATAATTATTTCTAGAGATTGTATTTTTTTAAAATGATATGTCTGTTGATATATATATATATATATATATATATATATATATATATATATATATAAAGGTCATAAGTGAATGGGGGTATCATCTTGAATTTTATTTTGAGGGCTTACAAAGCCATACACATGTTTCTAGTTTAACAAGAAATAATACTATCAAAAGAAACTAGTTCTATCAATTGGGGTTGTCACTCTTCTAATGTATTCCACATGTTCACCGCAACCTCATCTAGGACTTGTTTTAATCTGAAATATAGAGGAGAACTATTTATGCCAACTAATTTCTTAGTAAGCTATTGTATGAGAGATCCATTAGATAAGGAACATCTTTTGTAAGCAAGGTTGAATACTCTATCAATATGCACATCAAAGGTATCGGCATCCAATCCCTTAAATTATATCATGTATCCTTAAATTACATTTATAATTATTCCCTCTATAACATATTTTCTCATAGATAATAAAAAATGGATCATTTTGGTATCAACTCCCTTTAATTTTAAATTTTATTCACTATTATGTACAAGGTACATACCATCTAATTGACCACTACCATATTTCAACATAAGGGTGCTTCTTGTTTCATGTAAAATCAAAGTTTTATTGGCTAAGATATTAATTTATTGGGATGTATCAAGTTTGAGAAATCAAAACATAAATTTACCAAATTTTTTATCATTACACCAAACATCATGGGTCCCAACCTCTCTTCATGAATTTTATGATCTTCTAGAACATGAGATACAAAACCTTGGGCTATGTTATCATCTTTACTAGAAAAATTAAGTTTGAGAATGACATTATCTTTGAAAAAATAAATTTTATATTTAGGTCCTATATAATTTATGGTTACTTCACTCTCATCATTGGAATATCCCTCTTCCATGACACTATAATCCTTTGATTCACTAAAAATGTAATTAGTATGATTTGGGGGAATGGATAAATCTGCATGCTTTGAAATTTCACTCTCTTTTCATGGAATGTAGTATTTTTTATTTTAAATCTCTGATAAATTTTCAAATTTATTAATTTAATAGGGTAATTTCACATTTTGATCCAATACTATGTACACCCTAATAATAACAAATCCTATTCACATGTATCTATAATGTAATATCTTCCTTCTTGGATACACTCACCCCTCTACAACTTTGGTGCCTTTGGAAAAAATTCCACATGATCATCCTCTCATAATTCATGAGACATTGATGTTATAGTAAAAAAATAAACATGAGATGAAATAAAATCCTTAAAACCCGATCAGATATAAAAATTAAACATAAATATGAGATGAAAGCAAAAATGTAAAATAATTATTAAATGCAATCTAAGTCTCATGTATTGAGGATCTATGTGTTGCTATGAATAAATATGTATTATATGAAAATAAAAATAACACATGAAGAAGGTGATATGCAAAAATAAATAATGCCATCCGATGCATCATTGATCTAAGCTTATCATGAAAATAATGGGACATTTGTTGGCTAAAAATAAGTTTGAAACACTTGAAAAATTATGTAAAAACATCTTTATTGGTAAATTTTGTGGTCTCCTTACTCTACACAAAATAGTTGAATATTAAAATAATGACATATACCTACAAATAATAGTTGATCACTCTATTTTAAATCATCGATATATTTATTAATTACATAAATAATAAATTAATATATTTTCTCTAACATTTCCTAATCTAAGGATGTTTTTAAAAGATTTTTTTTAGAAAGGATATTAGAGAATGTTTTTATAAAAATTAATATGAATGCTTTAATATAAATATTAATTTGACTTAATTGTATAAAAAATAAACTATGCAATTGATTTTATTAAAAAAATTTTATAACACAAAATTTTACAAAACAATCATAAATTTTCACATTTCTACCTAATAAATATGAAATTACAAAAAATAAATACAACAAAATATATCATAAAAGTCTAAAAGTTTGAAGTGGTTAAAAAATTATCATCATAGATCTTTGGGAAGTAATTAATTCCCACAATTTGACCATGACTAACCTTATCTCAACACCTCATGACTAGACTTATATGATCTCAAAGTAATTTTAAAGCCATTTTAAAACATAAGACCAACATAAATTAAATATATAGAGCTCATTATTACCTTCTCACTTCTAAATATTACACTATAAATTCCATAAATCTATCATAATTGTGGTTCCTAGTCATAATTAAGCTACCTCTTTGTTGTCATTCAGAACAAACCAATAATACAAGGACATAAATTTTGATTCAATTGCTCTACATGGGTAATTCCCTAATTACACAACCATTTACAAGAACAAGTTCAAAATGATGGTGTAAAATGATGATGATTTCCCCTTGAGTCAAATAATGGGAATATGATGTCCTACTTGTTTGATGTTGTTTGTGCTACCATGAGTTTCCCAGGGTCATCTACATAGACACCCAAAATGAACAAAAAGGATTTGTGAAGACTTTGACATTATTTACAATTATATTAACATGTTTAGGAATTATATACCAAAATATATCTTAGATGAATTTCATAATATTTTTTTAAATAGGTATGTGCCAATTATAATCTAGTTCACAATAGCTTTATTAATTAATAATCTAGTTGAAATCTCCAAAGAACAAAAGTCTATGATAACTTGATTTGTGTGATGATTCTACATGTCTTGATCTTTAAATTCCATGTGTTCACAAGTTTTTTAATGGGTAATAATGAGGAAAAAAAGTCTAAAATGATGTAACTTTTCTCGATGATGCCACATGTTTTAATCTCTCACTTTCATGTGTTTAAAAGGTTTAAAATGGGTAAAGGATGAAAAAAAGTTTACAACAATGCAACTCTATATAATTATGTCATGTGTCTCACAATGTTGAATATTTAAATCATAATATGCACTTTAAACTTTAGACTAAGGGTTGATAAACCATTATTAAGTTTATACACCCATCCAAATGTGACTGTGAAAATGGTTCATCGATTAGGATTGTAATTCAAAAGTTGCACATTATACTAACCAACTTTTGCTCTCTAAAGTAAGTTTTTTTGTGAGAGAAAACATATCAGTGTTGATTCTTCATAACAATTGGAAGATAATTCTTAAAGGTATGCTTAGATAAATCCCCCATAAATCTATAATATCTTACCTTTTGTCTCTACCCATCATAATTTTGTTTGTGATGATTGTGTAAGAGTTTTACTATTTCCCCCTTACAAATGACCAATATATTTTAAGGAATGCATCTGGTCAACTTAAAATTTTAAGTCTAGGTTTTTATTGAGGGTGTGAAAAGGCTATTATTACATTTATATGCCCCTATAGATGTGACTATGGACATAGTCTATTAATTGGAGGGTCAATTTAAAATTTGTGTGTTATATTGACCTATTTCTCACTCCTAAAGAAAGTTTTCACTATGAGATAAATATTGACACCATTTATTCCTTATCACAAATGGAAGATAATTATTTGGGGAATGATTAGAGGAATACCCCATGCTACTCATGGTTTCACTGCATTGGTTGGTAAACGTTCATACCAATTTCCCTTAATAATGAGAAAATTAGCTTAAGGGATGCATCAAGTTAGTGGGATGATAAAGGGTAGACAAAGGTAATTCTTGCAGTGATACACGATTCTAAACATCAATGTGAATATAGTTCATTAACTGGGCACACAATTCAAAAGTTACACATTATACTAACCAACTTATTATCCCCTTTAGTAATTTTTTCTATGAGATATAACATGATGCCATATTTTCCTTGTTGGGAGTATGTTAAGAACACCCCCTATGAAAATTTAGGAGCTTAATATTCATATTTAACCTTTATGTTTTGTATGCAATGGATCTATAAATTTATTACCATTATTTAAGAATGACAAGTCTCTCTTAAAAGATGTGTCTAACCAGTTTCAAATTTCAATTCAAGTGGAAAAAGGATTATGAATTAAGGTTATTATTGAATTTATAATCCCTTATGGATTCATACCTTAAAATAATATTCTCATTCTTAAGAAGAAAAATTGTATGAACTTTAGGCAGCTGTTCTAGTGAAATTATGAGGGGTAGAGATGAACCATAATCTCTTATAGTTTTATGGGGAGCCCTCAAAGTATACCTTGGAGGATTATATTCCACTCATTAAAAGGAATAAATGACACATTTTATCTTTTGAAAAATTGTTATAGGGATGAAAAATTGGTTAGTATAATGTGAAACTTTTGAACAATGCAACTAATCTATGAACTATCTTTGTGGTCATTTTTAGATGGGTGCATAAACATAATAATGATATTATTACACCCACCATCATCCATTTTAATCAAAAAATTTAGTTGTTAAGATGCTTCCCTTAAGAGCATTTTATTTTTATTAAAGGGGGAAATGGTAGAAACCTTGTGCAACCATTACACACAAACTTTCAGGGGTAAAGAAAAACCATAAGCTCCTAAATTTGTATGGGGGAGTCATGTAAGCACCCAAAAGGATTATATTCCATTAATAATAAGGAATAAACTATAGCATATTTTATCTAGCAGCAAAATATTACTTTAGAGATCAATAATTTGTCTATATAGGCCACAACTTTTAAATTGTAAACCTAATTGATGAAATATCTTCTTGGTAATAATTAGATGGACATATAAATTCAAGAATGACCTCTTTCTAAACTCTATAAAATATTTTAACATCCATTTCATGAAAATTGTGAGGGATATATATGGATCATAATATCCTATAATTGCTTGGAGGAGTCCTATAAGCACATGTAGAAGGATTATCTTTCACTCCCATAACAAGGAAGAAAAAATGACACATTTTCTATTGTAGTAAAAAAATTATATAGGGACCAAAAGTTCATTAGTAAAATGTAGTGAAAATGTGGTGTAGATATGAATTGTAATCTCCTGTAGTTTCTTAGGTGAATCTTCAAAGCATCCCATAGAGAATTCTATTCTACTCACAATGAGGAATAAATGGTAACACATTTTATCTCATGTAGAAAACTTGCTTTAGGGACCAAAAATTAGTCAATATAATGTGTAACATTTTGATCACACACCCAAATCAATGAATTGTATTCATAGCCACATATGAATGGGAATATGAATGCAATAATGTCCTTCATCCACCCTCCATTAACTATTAGAATTGAATCTTAAAATTGGTTGAATACATCCCTTAAGAGAATATTCTCATTCTTAAAGGAAAAATGGTATGAAATTTGTGTAGCCATTTAATGTACACCATGAGGGGTAAATATGAATCGTAATATCCTCTACGTAACCCATGGAGTATTCTCTTCCACTCATGATGTATAAAAATGGTGGTGTGTCTTATCTTATTGAGACAACTTACTTTATTGTGTGAAAGTTGGTTGGTATAATATGAAACTATTTAACTGCACACCCAATTGATGAACCACATTCATAGTAATATGTGAAAGGACACATAAGTAAAAAAATGGTCTTCTTAAGCCTTCCCATAACCCCTAAAATTAAAAACATTATCTAGTCAGATGCATCCATTAATATAATTTTGTCATTAATTAAGGTAAAAATGGTATGAATTTAGTGCAGTCATTATAATGAAACCATGAGGGGTAGAGATGAACCATAATCTATTACATTTCCATAAGGGAGTCCTCTTTTCATCCCATGAAAAATTATCTTACACTCTTAATGATGAATAATTTATTCCACATTTTCTCTCACAATGAAAACTTACTTTAAGGACCAAAAGTTGGTTAGTATCATGTGAAAATTTTAAACCATGTGCTTAATCAAAAAACTATTTTTGTGGTGACATCTATATGAGTGTATGAATGTAATAATTTCCTTTGTATACCATTTGTCATCCTTGATACTTGAAACTTACAACTAGACAGAAAAATCCCTTAATAGAATTTTCTTATTCTTAAGGGGGAAAATGGTATGAAATTTGTTAAGCCATTGCATTGAAACCATGAGGAGTAGATATGAAACTTAAGAAATGGTCTTCTTAAGCCTTCCAATAACCCCTAAAATCATAAAAATTATCTATGTAGATGCATCCATTAATATAATTTTGTCATTAATTAAGGTAAAAATGGCATGAATTTAGTGCAGTCATTATAATGAAACCATGAGGGGTAGAGATGAACCATAATATATTAAATTTCCACAAGGGAGTACTCTTTTCATCCCATGGAAAATTATCTTACACTATTGATGATGAATAATTTATTCCACATTTTCTCTCACAATGAAAAATTACTTTAAGGACCAAAAGCTGGTTAGTATCATGTGAAAATTTTAAACCATGTGCTTAATCAACAAACTATTTTTGTGGTGACATCTATACAGGTGTATGAATGTAATAATTTCCTTTGTATACCATTTTTCAGCCTTGATACTTGAAACTTACAACTAGACAAAAGAATCCCTTAAGAGAATCTTCTTATTCTTAAGGGGGAAAATGGTATGAACTTTGTTAAGCCATTGCATTGAAACCATGAGGAGTAGATATGAAACTTAAGATCCCAAATTTTCATGGAGAGTTCTCAAATAATTCCATATAATATTATATTTCACTTACAATGAGGAAGAAGTGATGACAAATTTTATCTTGTAATGAAAATGTGTTTTTGGGACCAAACGTTGGTTAATATAACATACAACTTCTGAGCGATGTGCCCAATCCAAAAGAATTATTTGATATCATGTATATATGGGTGTATAAACATAATAATATACTTTTTCCTCCCTCCATCACCCTACAAACTCAAAATTTACAATTGATTGAATGCATCTTGTAAGAGAATCTTCTTGTTCTTAATGGGGAAATGGTACACATTTGCATGCCATTGCACACAAATTATGAGGGATAGAGATGAACTATAAGCTCCTAAAATTTTATGGGGGAGTAATATAAGAACACCATAAATGATTATATTTATATTTTAATGATAAATAAAGTGTGATGTTTTCTCTTGCAATAAAAACTTACTTTATGGACCAAAAATTAGTCAATATAACGTACAAGTTTTTAACTATTGGCCCAATCAATGAACTATGTTCATGGTCACGTATAAATGGGAATATAAACTCAATAATTTCTTTTTTCCACCCTAAATCTAACTAGGGAATTGAAACTTGAAGCTAGGTAGACTCATACCTTAAGAGAATCTTCTCATTCTTAAGGGATTAATGGTACAAACCTTTTGCACCCATTGAACATAAACCATGAGGATTAGAGATGAACCCTAAGCTCATAAAATTATATATTTGAGTAATATAATCATCCTACATGGGATTGTATTCCACTCATAATGATAAAGAAATGACAACACATTTTTTATCACAACAAAAACTTGATTTAGGGTCCAAAAGTTTGTCAGTATAACACAAATTTTAAACCATGTGCCCAATCAACAAAACGTGTTCAAGTTCATATTTATATGGGAGTATAAATAAAATAATATATTTATTCTTCCCTCCATCATCCCCTATAATTGAAACTTTTGGTTGACTAGATGCATCCCTTAAGAGAATATTCTTGTTATTAAGAGTTAAAATGGTACAAAGATTGCAAGAATATTACAGTGAAATCATGAGGGGTATAAATGAACCATAATCTCCTATAGTTTCATGGGGGATTCATAAAATTATCCCCTATAGGATTATCTTCCACTTATGATTAGGAATAAATGATGACATTTTTTTGTTGAAATGAAAACTTGCTTTAGGAATGAAAAGTTGGTTAGTATAACATGAGCCATATTTGAAATCAAATATATATGGGAATATAAAAACAATAATTTAATTTTATCTACATTAAATCAGCCCTTTATCTTGAAACTCATAGCCCTTTTGATGTATCCCTTTAGATAATTTTCTCATTCTTAATGAAAAAATGGTATAAATTTGTGTAGCCATTAAAAAAAACTATGAGGCTTAGATATGAACTATAAGATCCTAAAGATTCATGAGGAAGTAATAAAATCACACTCTATATGATTATCACTTGAGATGATGAGTAAATGGTGGCATGTTTTCTCTTGTAGTGAAAAATTAATTTAAGGATAAAAAAATTATCAATATAACGTGTAACTTTTGAACTGCGTACCCAATTGATAAACCATTTTGTCAATGACATTAGGATGTGAATATAAATGAAATAATGGTACTTGTTCACCCTCTATTGGACCCCAAACTTGAAAATTGTATCTATAATTATTAATCCCCTAAGAAAATCTTCTCATTCTTAAGGGGGAACAATGCAACCTTTCTAAAACTATTGCATGCAAACCATGATGAGTAGAGATGAACCATAAGCTCCTAAAATTTATTGAGAGATTAATTTAAGAATTACCCATAGGATTATCTTCCAATAATTATGATGAATATTTGGTAGCACTTTTTTTATCACAAAAAAAACATGCTTTAGGGACTAAAGGTTGGTTAGCATAATATGAAAATTTTAAACAGCATGCCTAACAAAAAAATAGTCTTCATGGTTATGTCAAAATGGTAATATAAACATAATAATGACCTTATCCATCCTATATTGACCCCAAAAATTAAAAATTTTAGTTGTCCAGATGCATCCCTTAAGAGAATCTTCTCATTATTAAGGGGGAAAATGGTACAAAATTCATGCAACCATTGCACATAAACTGTGAGGGGTAGAGACAAACCTTAAAATGTTCTATTTTTGTGAGGTAAAAATATAATCACATGTTGTATGATTATATTACACTCATGATGAGGATTAAATGGGGACACATTTTCTTTTATAATAAAACATGCGTTATGGATCAAAAGTTGGTTAGTATAATGTGGAACTTTTAAACCACACACTTAATCAATGAACTATATGCACAATCACATATAAATAGGTGTATAAGTAAAATAATGTCCTTTTTACTCTCCCCATCAGCCCATGAACTCAAAATTTTCATCTAGATGAGTGCATACCTTAAAAGAATATTCTTGTTCTTAAGGGGAAAATAATACAAACTTTGTATAGTTGTTGCAGTGAAATTGTGAGGGGTAGAGACAGATTGAATGAAAATGAAATTTCATGGGGGAGTCATGTAATAATAAAATATAGGATTATTTTCCTCTAAAATAATGGGAAAAATAAATGCACATTTTCTTTCCCAATGAAAACTTAATTTAGGGACCAAATGTTTGTTAGTTTAAAGCACAACTTTTGAACTGCACACTCAATCAAAAAATTATTTTCATGGTAACATATAAATTATTGTATAGTTGAAATAATTACCATTTTATTTACTCCCTCATACCATATAATAAAAAATTACAACTATCCACACATATCCCTTAATAAAATCTTCTCATTCTTAAGGAGAAAAATAGTATGAGCTTTCAACAACTATTGAAATGAATCTATGAGGGGTAGAGACAAACCATAAGATTATATAGTTGTATATGGGAGTTATATAAACACCAAAAATATTATCATATTCCAATCATGAGGAGGAATAAATGGTGGCATGTTTTATCTTTTAAGGAAAACATGTTTTAGGTAGCAAAAGTTGGTTCATATAACACACAAGTTTTGAACTATGCACCTAGTTAATTAACTTCATTTGAATTGATGTAAGGATGCACATATAAAAATAATAATTAAATTAATACACCCTCCATCCAACCTTAAAATTGAAACATGTATTTGACCAAACACATCCATTAATAAAATCTTCTCATTATTAAAGGAAAAATGTTATAAAGTTTGTGCAATTTTTGTAGTGAAATCAGGAGGAGTAGAGACGAACCATAAGCTCATAAAGTTTCATGGTTGAGTAATTTAATAATTATCTATAAGATTATATTAAATTCAAGATGAAAAAATAAAAACAATGAATTTTATCTCACAACAAAAAAATATACTTTAGGGAATAAAAGTTGGTTAGTATAAAGTGTAATTTTTAGACCACGTGACCAATCAACGAACCATATTCATAGTCACATCAAGATAGGAGTATAAATACAATAATTTCATTTATTTTTTGTCCATTTATCCCCAAAATAAATTTTTTAGATGGTCATCTATATCCCTTGAGATAAAATTATTATTCTTAAGGGAAAAATAGTATATCCTTTAAACAAAAGTTACATGCAAATTTTGATGTGTAGAGATGAATAATCATCTCCTAAAGTTACATGAAAAATTAATATAATCATACCCTATAGGATTATCTTCCATTCATGATAAGGAATAAATTATGACACATTTTATTTCTAAAAAAAATTTACTTTAAGGACTAAAAATTGGTTAGTATAACACATAACTTTTGAATTGTGTGCCTAATAAAAAATCCATCTTCGTGGATCTAAGTGTTGGAACACAACTAGTTATTAAGAGGAGGGTGAATCCGTATATTACTAAAATTATTCATTTTAAAAACCTTTTAATTTAGATAAATAGATATATTTAGATCATATAAAATATGCAAATATCACACAAACTCAAATACACATGACACTAGATTTATATGTGGAAAACCCAAAGGGAAAAACCATAGTGAGAATAGCTACTAGAATATACTATTCTAATCTAGCCTTATAATAAAAAACTAATTGGTTACACATTTAATGGAACCAACCCTAAGGATACACCAATCCCCTTGTTTAAGAGATTAAACTCTAAGGAAGTACCCACTCCCTAATCTGAGCACCCACTCAGCTTATCTGATGGCACTGACATATCTGATTCTTCTATGGAGCTACAACTCTAGATTACAACATAAATTAATAAATAAATCCAATCTTTCTATAATATATTATAGGTCTGATATGTAACTATTCAATCTCTACACTTAATCTCTTTGTGTCTTTCTTCTCTATGTCCCTCTATCTCTGTGTCTAGATATGTCTCTTATTGACACACTTCATCTCTATCTCTGTCACTTTACTCCTCTTTGTCTCTATATTTTCTATTTGATACTATTCAATATCTTCACCAAAATTTGCCTTTATCCTATATATCATATATATAAATAATTGATCTATGGTTTAATTTCTTATGTGTGTTCATACTCAAACTATAACACATCATGCCAATTCTAGACTTTAGTTCATTATGACTTGAACTGTAAGTTTCCTGTGTCTTGATTTCATGCATCACTGCCATGATTTCTAGTCTCATTACTATCTATAGCATTTGCTAGACTCTAGTTTTTATGCACATGTAAATTAATATAGATTTTATCAGTTAGATCAATTAATATCCTTATCTATGTCATGATATAGGGATTAATTGCATGTTCCTACATGTTCTTATGTCTAACTATTAGACTAGACTTATCTTTAAATGTCAATCATTGATATTGCATTTGACACCATGATCTGATGGTCTTTCTTCAAATGGATTAACTTTAAAATGCAGCCATTTGATCACAAATTATAGGCTCATGATATACACCTAATATTTGTATGATTCCACTATTTATCTGTATCTTATATGTTAAATGTTGAGCTCTTTATTCCATCTTACTACTTCTTACATCTTTGGATCACTTTCACTCCATCGATCTTCTCAGACTTACTCAATATTTAACTCACCATTGTGTCAATAAACCTCAAGCACTTTATTCCATCTGAGTCGATTCACTCCATTAGATATCTTTTATATAATCATCCTCTCACCATTAGATCTTCTAACAAGATCAATCTTTATCTCTACTTAGCTCTTGAGAATGTGACACTTGTCACTAACACATTTACTCAGAGGTCCTTTTGAAAATTTGAATTTGTTGTACTTCATTAGATCTTCTATGTATGATTAAGTGATATCCATTGATCAATATGGGATAAATATAATTTCTAATACTTAGGAAATATTAAGTTCATTGATCACTAATTGAGTCAATAATTACTAGGTTGAGGGACTAGTTTTACAATGATGACAAAGGCTTAAGTTATAACTTAAGCTACCAGGTCTAAGCTAGATCAATTAAAAATCAAAATAAAAAATCCTATTTTATGTCATGACTTAAACCCTTAAAATTTAACTGAGAAACCCTATCATGTCTAAGAGCAAAGATAATTCAATTCTGAGCTCATTCCTTCTCATTTGAACATGCAAACCATATATTCAAGATGCTCTTGAAAAACACATAACAAATCTTCTGTCTATTTCATTTGAAAATTTTCATTAATTATCTTTGTAAAATCATGAAAAATTTTCAAGACCTTGTGTAGATTTTGAGTATGGAAACCATTTCATTATGCTTAGAAGGCAAACTTTGCACCTGCATAACTCTTATTGTATTTAGTCACATGACCTATAAATTAATGCATATGATCCTATTATATAAGGGATTCAATCTATACATCCATTTTTTCCTTAAGACTTCATATGTACAAGATATGACATCATAAAAATGCCCATTAATTTATTTATTGCAATCTATAAATTTGACTAAGTGTTGGAAAACACTATCAAAATGGCTTGGAACCCAACTTTTTTCAAGCATATATTTTATCTCACTATGTTGCATGATCTGAGATTTATCAAGTAGAAACTAGGAATAAAAATTAACAAAACCATATGATCATTTTGTCCTTAGGCCTCCATATGTGCAAATACTAACCTCATCAATATGCTTACTAGGCTTTGTTGAACCCTTTTGTAAATTTGGCTAAGTATAGAAAGTTAGTGATTTTCATCTAAGTAGCTAACTTTGCATCCCCATATCTTATACTATGATTCATCACATGTCTTCAAATTTGGCACATAACAACTAGGGACCAGTGGGATCACAACCATGTGATTAGCTCCCCCATACTTATTTACACGTGGTAATGGTGACATCAACAAAATGCCTTCTCATATTTTCATGTCATAGACCCGAAATGTCTAGATGATCAATATGAAGAACTAAATGAACTCCATTCATACACACAAGTATTCCAATCATCCTTGATGTTTGATAATATCCTTTATATATCCTCTAATCACCATATTCAATCCTGAACATCAATGACATGCTTATCATGTCCCTTTTGACATCAATGAAAATCATATTTCCAATATTAAGTGGGAATATAAATTCAATAATGTCATTTGTTCATCCTCATTGGGCCCCCATAATAATTTTTTTTAGCTTATCAGATGCATCCCTAAATATAAACATGTCATTTTAAGGGGAGAATGGTACAAACTTGGCATAACTATTACAATAAAACCATGAGTAGAGATAAACTATAAACTCTTACAATTATACAGGGGAGATATTATATTCCAATCATGATGAGGAATAAATGGTATTGTGGTTTCTTTTATAGTGAAAATATGCTTTAGGGACCAAAATTTGGTCACTATAATGTATAGATTTTGAACTGTGTGCTCAATCAACAAGCCATATTTAAGGCTAAAGTGAATGGACATATAAATGCAATATTATAATTTTTACATTATATGTATCCATATGGATGCATCTATTAAGATAATATTCTTGTTTTTAAGGGAAAAATGGTACAAAATTTGCACAACCATTGTAATGAAACTGTAAGGAGTAAAGACAAACTGTAATATCCTATAATTGCATGAGGGAGTCCTATAAGTATATATTAGATGATTATATTCATATAAATACTAAGAATAAATGGTGGAACATTTTATCTCACAATGAAAACTTACTTTAAGGTCCAAAATTTGGCCGGTATAATGCATAAATTTTTAAAGGCGTGTCCAATCAAAGAACCATTTTCACAATGACATCTAAATGGAAATATGAATGAAGTAATGGCCTTTGTATTCCATCTATAAATCTATATAATCAAAACATACAGCTAAATATATGCATCCCTTGAGATAATATTCTCATTATTAAGGTAAAAAATGCTACAAACTTTGTGCAACCATTGTAAACAAACTATGAAGGGTAAGATGAACCATAATATATTACAATTCCACATGGGATTATTTTAATATATAATAGGATAATTATCTTCCACTTGTGATGAGGAATTAAATAAGATGTTTTGTGTTTTTTTATGTGGACGGTCCCTTATTTGACCCTTTTCAAGTCATCTTTTTTGCCTTTATACACTTTTAGGATTTTATTCTTATTTAAGGATGTTATATTTATTTAATAGTGGGGTTCAAATATAATTTTTTATTACCCATTTTAAACCTCATGGTTGTGATATATACCTTAAATATATTATGTATTTCCATACCATCACTATCCTAAGAGGTAGGGTGCATTTTCCTCATGAATAATGTATGGGCATCAAATCTTCGCAACATATTATGACTAGTGTGTCTAATGAGGATATTATAGATAAGATAATTTTTATGAATTAGTCCATAGAGGCATTCCATAATAAAATATGTATACATGATAAATCAATTGATGGTAATATCACACATGTCAACAATCCTATGCATGCTAGTGTCAATTGTATTTCTGCCTCTCCATTCAAAATTTGTCTACCTCAAAATATTCCATCTCAAGTATGGGTTCAAAAAAAGACTATATAAATTTAATCATTCAAAAAAATTTCCTAAGGTTGATAAGAAACCAAGTGAAAATTTAAGTGATATGATTCAAAACAAGTTAATCACATTTCCTCTAAGGAAATATAAATTCTAGTATGTTTATCATATAATGCATGGACATAATACAAATAGTTATTGGGTCTTGAAGATAAAAAATATTATTGGAAATGGCAATACCTCATTGAACATATCTTTTAAATCACCACCAAATTCAAGAACACCTTCTATAAATCAATAAAGTACTCAAACTATAGTTACATCTCATAAAGAGCAATTGGAAAAAGAAAAGTTACATAAGGAAAAATTTGAAAAATATAAGTTACATAATGGAAATTCTGGAAAAGACAAGTTAGGAAAGGAAAATTTGAAAAAATAAAAGTTACATAACAAATAGTTGGAAAAATAAAATTTGCGTGTGGCAAAATTGGAAAAATAAACCTTACAATATGAAAATATGCAATGATAAAATCTATAAAAAGATAAATTTCTAAAATAAAAGTCACATCAACAAACACATGATAAATAAAACTATACTTATGAAAGAGGAAACCAAGAAATTAGATTTTACTAAATAATATGTACCTAATAATACTAATGTCAAAATCACAAATTCTAAAGGGACACCTACAGAGAATTTTTAGGTTATAAAACTTGTGATTATTAGTCTTCACATAGATGATAAAAAATGCATAATTTCTAGAGTTAATCCCACTTGTGAAGTCAATATATGTATCATGACACTTATTAATTCTATTGGAAATGACATAAAAAACTTGTATATGAATATGGCATGTGATCATGTCATAGGATTTATTATGTGGCATGTATCTATTTGTAAAGAATTATAGAATTTTAGATTTCAAATTGATCCTAATTCAGTTCAATATAGTGTTGCATTAATAAAATCATAGTTCACATTGGATAAGCATAATGAATACATCACATTCAATGTTGGAGGTGATACTTTTTCTATCTCAAACAATGGGAGATATAAAAATAAATAACAAAAAGAGGAAAATATTTCTTCACTTAATACTCAAGCATAGACATATGTTGAATTCATAGAAGATGAGCATGATGGTAATAAATAATACATATTGAAGAGCAATAAATATTCAAAAAATTAGTTGTATCTTGAGAAAATGACTATGTTGATTATTATGATATGGATAATTGGTACAAAAGTGAAGACAAAGATGATAAAATTAATGATATACATCAAGAGATTTTTAGTTTGAATGATGATTTAGTAGAGGAATCAACAAATCATAGACCTGAAAGGTGGTTGAGATATATAGTATCTGTATAGGACAATCCTAATGATGATATCATTGGTTAGTAAGAATATAATCCATTATAAATAGATTATTGATATTTTCTTGATTTCTTATTTCTTCTACACTTCTATTTTTGACACACACATGTTCTTATGATCATGCATTGACTATTGTTATATACCTTACTTTGTTTTCACTTGGCCTTTATTATTTTATTGTTTATCCTCATCTAGACATTTATAACATGTAATTTGCAATGGTGGATCCTTTAAAATAGTATCATTATAGTTCAATCTTTTGTATCATTCTACTTTATCACTCCTATATATTGACTACATACACATGCTATGGATTATAATGAGCTTACATGATCACATACATTTATAAGAATATAGATTGATTCCTCCTCATACCCCTCCACCTCCTGCATAATATTTTGGGATATGAAGTTACAATTCACATTTATAGTGGGGGTATATTTCTTTATTTCACTTGATTCTTATTTCCATGTTATTACATTTGATGCACATTATGCCTTATATATGTTACATATTGTTTGTATGCTTTACATTCTTATATTTTTGAACATTTATACTTGGTATTACTTGCATATATAGATAAGATTAAAAAATTCAAATATTTCAAAAACGCAAAAAAATAAAATTATTCCAAAAATACGAAATCATGAGCTAAGCATGGCATGTTTATTAGTTTCCATTACTCATTTATGTTATTTATCAATTTTTTTGTATATTACTCATTATTATACATAGGTACATGTATTTCATATTATATATGAGTGTGATGTAGGAAATACAGGTTACACATGATACATGGATTCACAAATGTAGGACATTACTATACCCAAGGGCCATGCTAATGTTGGGGGCATCATATTACGTAGGTTACATTATTATAAGTTATATATTTATATGAAATTTAAATTTATCATATAGAGTTACATTGATTTTTACACATCTCTTGCTATTGTTTATATTATTTACATTGCTAAATTTTATGGATATGCTACTTGCTATATTGTGACTTTGACATAGATTGATAGTGTATATTAGTTTGAATTTTATATGCTTCATTATTGTTGTTTATTATCATATTGTGTGTGGCTCTTAGCTTTGTGTGACATTTTATTTTTCTTTGTTGTGTCCCTTGGCCTTGTATGACATTTTAATTTACTTTGTGTGCATCACTTCGCCTTTTGTGACATTTTATTGTCCTTTGTATGTGGTCATTGGCCATGTGTGGAATTGAATGTTATTATGCATGTCATAACCATGAAATTATGTGATTTTTGGAATATAAATCCAAGCCTAGCTACTAATTTTGTTGATTTTTCTAAGTTTTGGGTGCTATGATATATATCACACACACATAAATTTGTATGTGGTGCCATGATCCACATCACACACCTTCCTGCATAGTTAATTATTTAGTTCAATCATTATATCATTGATGGTTACTACTACATGAATAATTACTATATCTATCTTGACATGAAAATGTATGTCTTGCACTACATGTTTTATATATTATTTGTTGATCTATTCCTTATTATGATAACATATTTTTCATATGTTAGCATATGCTTTTAAATGATTACATATTTTTACATAACATGATGTAGTTAACTCTTTTATTTTAAGATGAGTAATTCACAAGGTACATCCCTCACATCAAAATGGGGGCATATTAGTGGGGCTTTCATATTAGTGGGTCATATTAGTGTCCTACATAAAAAACTTAGATTTTGGCATTAATTACATGATTTAAAGAGTTTAGATTGGTTCAAATTATTAGATAAATTACATGATTTAGAGTGTTTAGATTTGTAAAAATATTAGTTGGTTCATATTACGTCAAAAAGGTACCTTTTTTTAGATATTTATAAATTCAATAACATTTTAGGGTATATGTCATGCATATTAACTCATTTTTTAGGAACATAAGTAATAAGTTTTTATACACTTACATATTGTGATATATTTTGGGGGCATATGCAATGCATATGCACACATTTTATAGGAACATGAAATACATGTTTTAATATTTAGGAAAAAATAAGTTATGATGTATAAAATTCTATACCATTATTTTACTGATTGGGTTATATTATGAGGCATGAAATTGTTCATGCATATACACACTATTACAATTTTCTATTATGGCATCGATAGTACTTATTATTGAGCAATTTGAATTTATAAGTCCATATGTAGGGATTGATTTAGTTAGAATTGAGTAATGTGGTTGAGGTTACATGACACTCAATGACTTAGGAATTAATTTATAGGTCTAATATGTGGCTCCCACTTTCATCTTGAGGTTAGAGATTAGTTAAATGAGTAGTATGGTTGAGGTTCAATGATGTTTAATGGCCTAGGAGCTAGTCCCTCTTAAATGAGGTTTGGGGAATTTATCTTCCCAACCCATGGAATTGCCTTAGTAATTAAATTGAGGCATGATCACCCCTAATTCTCCAAATAAATTGACAAGAAGTATAATTATCCAAACAATTTAAGAGGAAACATAATTATTTACTAATTTAATAAGGAAGCTTAATCACCAATATGGTTCACCCACTCACAAGTGTATTTATTTATATTCGAGTTTAAAATTTTAGTTTCATTTTAGACTTAATTTATGTATATGGAAATTTATTTTTCCTTGTTTACTGTAGGTTTTCTTGGAGAAAGCTACACATTCAAAGCCTCCTCTTGAAGACAGTGTGTTATGCACACTTAGGTACACATTTTTATCCTTTACTCTAACATTATATTTCATTTTAATACTATAATAAAAGGGAAGAATTTTTAGACACCTAAATTTAATATTAAACACTTTAAAATTTCACTATTGAAATACCTTCACCTTAGAAGACTTATGCATACACATATGACTCTTACATTCCATTATCTCACATCCACATTATTGTGATCAACACGCCCCATTTTTAAAATTTCAAATGAGGACCTACTCTGAGCTCAAATTCAATTTTCATGTCTTATTGTGAAATGAATAACTCCAAGTCTAAGCTAGAGGTCATTGTTTTAAGTCTGAGGTTTTATTTAGAATGAAGTCTTGACCTGATTCTAAAATGAGAAAACTAAGTATTTCCATAGTTATTTTATTAATTTGATTGATACATGAGTTTAAAGGTTTAAATTGGCATATCTATTAAAGTTTTTATATATATCTATTTGGATTTTAGTTTTATGGTGTGCATCAAATTCAAATTTTGGATTTACAAACTAACCGAGATAACTTAATTTTTTCCCAAGGTTGTTTGATCTTCTTATGATTATTCTAGCTTCGTAGAGAAACCTCACCAAATACTTCTTGATCTAGATCCAAAAGATACTCTACAGTATGAATGATATTTCATACTTAGTAATTTTTTTGAAGTTTCCTTGCACATACCTTTGGAACACATCTCTTTTACATCTTGAACAACTACCAAATTTAAGAGTGTCAAGGTAGTTTAAATTCTAATAGCTAGGTCCCTATAAATTGAATTCAAACAACTAAATCTTGAGCATTAAGATGGTGACATGTGTTTTCATCAAGGTTATTCACTTATATTAGCTCAAATGGCTAAGGTAAGGAATAGGTGAACATATATATTGATGATATTGAGCCACATGTATCCATATCATTCTTCTAGAGTAAAATAGTGAAATGGCTAAGTCCTAAAGTCATATGAAAGAGTGTGGACTATCCACATGGAAACATATCACTCATATAGAGCATGTAGGTAAAGGCATATACTTTAAAACTAAGAAATAATCCATGTAAGTGAGGGTCATTCATATGTTAACATCTCACTCTTCTAGACCTATAGATAAAGACATAACTTCTAAGGATTGACAATCATTTGGATAAGTGAGATCACACCACATGGCATGATCTCACTCATTCATAGATTTTTAGGAAATCATACATAGTTAAATATATAAGATCCTATAGATAATAAAGGACCATCCATGTGAAATCATCCCACTCATCTAGAACCTATAGGTAGATGTACATACTTCAAAACTTGGTGATCACCAAAAAAGTAAGGGTCATCCACATGGTAGCATCCCATTAACTTATGGCTTGTAGACATAAAAAAACACAATACAAAGCTCATGATCCTCTAGACGATTGATATCATTTCACATGTTAACATCTCACTAAACCATGACCAAAATCCCAAGGTGCATACTTCAAATCTTAGTGACTACGCAAAATAATGGTATTAGGCAAAATGTCTGCATCTCGCTAAATCATGATCAAAAGGCCAATAATAAAGTAATAAATTTTTATTTCAACTAAAGTAAGAGTAGTCTAGGTGTCATGATATAAATAAAGTGACATGAAAAAATAAAATGAAGACTCTGTTTCATTAGTTATAGACATGTGGTAAGGCAGATGACTCAATAATATGACAAAGAAGCTATAATCAACAACATTATGCCATGTATATCCCTCATGATAAAACAGATTTGAGACACAAACATGGGCCCCAAGAGTAATATAAAGATAATATATACCATTTAAATATGACCTAAAATCCAATTTTATTTTAATAAAAATAATAAAGGAAAGGTCTACATAGGTTATATCAACTGACAAATTAGAAAGTGTCACAATCCCAAGAACCTTGACTTGGATATATCCCTTGAATTTATCACACAAGTGAAAGAAGCAAAAGTGGGACCTAAAATATTTATCGTGAAAAAAATTTCATTTAAAAATGATTGAGAAGTCAAAGACATTGGCAAAGTGCCATATGACAAGTCCCTCAATTATTCATATTGCCAAAGAGGTAGATTATGTGTGTGCTCCTCATACTCTTTTCACCTAATAGCCAAGCAAAAATTCTCCTCCATGAGTCATATATCAAATTTCATAGGTTATAACTTTTAAACTAATCATTTTCATCTCAGTGAACCCTACCATAACCATTAAGAAGTGGTCCACATTATACCCCTTCTACTTGATGCTTTCTTAGTGGTCCCCAAGAGTTTGTATTATTTATTTTGGGATGAGGAATCTTTTGACATAATTTTCTTTTACCATTTCATCCCATAATATCCAAGAGTATGGTCTCATGAATTGAGGATGTATGAACTCTCTCTCTCTCTCTCTCTCTCTCTCTTTCCCAATACATTATGCTATTTAATATTGTAGAAGGATTGAATCTGTATATAAACAAAAACTGTCAAATTAATGTAAAATTGATTTTCTCTATAAATGTATCTAGTTGTCTTTAATGTATTCCACTATCTTTATTATTTAAGGTCTCAACACCAATTGTATAGGACTATAATTTGTGATATTATATAGGGTTCATTCATTAATTAGATCAAACTTTGGCATTCTAGTTAAGTTATGTGATTCTTTTCACTTTATTTTAAAGTTATTGAGAACTATGTGTAGTCAAATATAATATTGTTAATAAATTATTCATTAAAAAAATATTATAATCAAGCATTTACCCTTTCTCCTTAGATCATCTCCCTGTGTGACTAGATTATAAGACATCATGAAACTTAACATACAATGGTGTAGCTATAGCTGAGCATGTTTTGGTCTTAGAATAAATTATGCTGGCCATTTATTCAAAAAGATTTATTTATACCTTACCATATCTCTTTTTATGTTTATTTGTGAACAATTGATCTTTCCATTTATTTAGAAACCATTAAGTGAAATACAGTAGGGATTTGAATTTCAATATGTTAAAATTGATCTAGCTATAAGTGCAGAATTTATGTGAGTCAGTGAGAAAAATGGTATTGGACCTTTGGTGGTAGTATTACATAACTTGGAAATCTATTCCAATAATTTTATTTAATAGATCCTAATAGATACATATTGTGTCCTAGATTATCTCAATAACAATCCTTAAATGAGAGAATGCAAGTGCCATAGTTGTTCCCTGAGATTTCTTAGTGCATATAACCACATAGATGCATTTAGGATAGAGATATTGGATAAAAAATAGATGGATTTAGAAAGAGGGTACCCATTCTCACTATATAATAAGAATTTAAGTTACTATCCAATCCAAACAACCTAAATATAACTTCATGGATCAATAGATCTCAAGTTGGTCTTGGGAGACTAATAATATATTGTTTACAAATTCATAGAACTAGAACTACTAGAGGGAGACCAAGATATTTGGAATACCTACTAGATCATCATCTTAGTCTACCCAAAATAAACCTACACCTATGGGTATACCTATGACATGGTTATATGGGTTTGTCATTGATGTTCTTGGAGTTACCCATGATTTACCCAAGAACCCTTAAAGGTAGCTCCCATGATTTACACTAGGTGTAGGATGTACGATTGAAGAACATGTAACTTCATACAAAAATAATTTCAATATTCTAAATGTTATACATGAGGATTTTACATATCATTTTCTCATTAACTTTGATGGACATGATGTATGATTGGTTCTTAAACTTTCCTAAAGGCTCCATCACAATTTGGGGCCAATTTAACACTATGTTACTTAACCAGTTTGGACAAGTCATTTATCCAAGTGTGTTATATCTATAATTAAATTTAATAAAAAGAGAAACCGATAAGGCCATAAGAAAATTCAATTATAGGTTTCAAAAGATGTATAATTCAGTCAATGTGCTATATAGGCTAGATGCCTAACTATCCCTTGAAATGTATAAAATGTACTAGATCCTTAGACTATTATATTCTTACATAGAGACCCATTAGTGGTATAATTTCCCATATCTAATGTTGAGTCCATTAAATTATAAAAACATATAAATCCTCAAGGTATGTTATTTCCAACCATCCCAAATTTACTACCAAGCATGCCTACTTTAAACCCCCTCTTTTCCACTAGCCAGAATATACCCATACCATAACCTGTGCATTTGAAAAACTAGCTTCCTTAGAGATTCATTACACCAAATCATCCACTAGGATCTATTATCCTAGTTAATCATAAATTAACACCCAAAAATCATAATTAATCACTAGTACTAGCTATGAAAAAATTCCAAAGTGTGCCCCAAGAATCCACCAAGATTGAGTTAGATGCTAGACAATGCATGGTACAAAAACTCAACAATGATTTCATGGGCCTCCAAAGATAAGTTGGAAATAATGGTGGTTAAATATCCAGTAGGAACTTCATCTAATATATGTATAATAATTATCATAACCACCCAACAACCAACTATATCCCTCACATGGTAAAATGCCTAAGATCAATATCTACAAGTTGGCCTCACCTAATTAGTGTCATTTGTATGACACACCACAACATGGGGAGTTAGAATAAATAAAATTATGTAGTGTGGTTAATGTCTTCCAAATAAATATGGAAGAGTATGAGATAGTCCCAAACCATCCAAAGGTTACCAATCAAGCTAAGACCTATAATGCTCCAAGATCCTTGAGTATTACCATGGTACTAGAAACATTAGACTTCCTTATCTATGAGGGATATAAGCCAAAAGACACCACCAATAAGGCACACTCTTTCAAGTAATGACAAATGAGTAACTACAATCTTACTAACTAGACACAAAAAAAACCCCTTACCACATCAACTCCTCCTAAATATGTACCACTACTCTTGATTCAAGATCAAGGAATAAACTTCCACCCCCAAAGACAAATAATCCTAAGCCACCTAAAGATATGTAGCCTTCCAATAGCAAGACTGGGTACAACATAGAAGAATACATTAAAGAATATCAAGGCTAACATCACTTTGAATGAGCTTACCTATATCACTAAGCAAATATATCTCCTCTTAAAGTCCCTCATAGATAAACTTGTTCATCCCTAACACAATCCTACACTTACTAATGTGATGATACATAGGAATAATGTTGATATCCCACCTTTTCTCCTTACTATTAGGCTATTTTTGAAGAATATTCATAATTTTTTAGTTGACTTATGAGCCTCTACAAATGTCATGCTTATGATAATTTGTCAAAAACTAGGTTTAACATCTTTTAAGTTAGACAAAATAGTGGTTTAGTTGGATAATTCTGAATTTAAGGTAGTGGAAAAACTCTTGAATGTCCATATGTAGTTGGAATCTAATCCAAGGTTCCAATAATTTATGGATATTCAAGTAGTAGAAATCTTGGAGGCTTATGGGATGTTTCTTAGTAAAGACTAGTCTAAAACCTTGAATGGGTACATGGATATGGACTTATCCTATGTGTGGTTACCTTATAGAGTTGTAAATAATCAAATACATGTTGATATAGAACCTAGGATGAAACACATGATCACAGAGTATAATGTAGTTAATGAAAGAGTGAACCTAGTATTCTCTGACATAGGTGTTTGTACTTTTTCTATAAAATGAACTAAAACCAAGCTAATAAATATCTTGAATTTATAGGTCTATGGTCCTTTTACTTTTATGGGGACCATTCTAAATAAGGTTCTAGATTAAGAATTATTCTCAGTGAATAGTTTTTGAAATGAAACATAGCTACCTATAAACTCTAGTTCCCTTAAACTAATAACCTAGTGGAATATGAATGCTTGATCTTAGAAATATAATTTGCATTGAAGCATAGGGTCAAAGAACTAAAGAGTGTTTAGAGATTATAAAATAGTAGTGAACCAAGTTAGACACAAGTTATAATATAAGCTATATTATTTGAGGAAGTAAAAACATAGGGCATGGGATTTGATAGAAATTTTCAATGCTTTCAATGTTATCCCCATTCATATAGAATAAAATCAGGTGGTTGATTCACTGGCAATAACTACTACAAACTTGTGATCACTAGATAACTTAGGGATACAAAACTTATCAGGAGAGCTCATCTCATGTCCCTCAATACCATATAATGTGATTAAATTCAGGTCTTCAAAGATGGCCACTACATTTTACAATTGTTTAATAACTTAAGAATATTTGAGACCCAAGTTATAGATGAGGTAGAAAGATATGACCCTAATAATGAATAATTTGACTAGGATGACATTATGAACTTGACAGAAAAATAAGTTAGAAAAGGTATGATCCCCTTGAGAGAGTGTTTAATCTTGAAAATCCCACATATAGATTTGAGAGGCCAATACACTTAGACCAAAAATATAAAATGATTAATTTGGGATCATCAGATTAGCCCTAGGATGTTCATATTGGTCTAATTTACACCCCTATTGAATTTGAACAACTCAATAAACTAATACTACAGTACTAAGATTTTATTACTTGGTCCTATGGATACCTGAAGGTCTTTGACCCAAAGGTAATAACCCACACTATCCCACTCAAGTACAACTTTAAACCCTTCAGACAAAGGAAATAACCCATGAACCTAATTTTAGGACCACTTATTCATAAAGAAGTCCATAAGCTCCTCTTGGATAGGATCATCTTCCCAATTTGTCAATCTACCTATGTAGCTAATTTAGTGCTAGTCTATAAAAATAATGTAGAAATCCAATTGTGTGTGGATTTAAAAAATCTGAATTGAGTTTATGACAAAGATAAATACCATTTACCTTCATTAGATGCCTTGATGGATTCTGAAGATTTAATCAGGTTTTGGTAAACCTATAATATTAAGCCATGACTACATTTACAACTAAGTAGGGCACCTTTTATTACAAATGAATGTCATTTGTCCTTATTAATGTAGGAGACACCTTTCAAGGAGCTATGGAATTTTATTTGTAAATTCTAATAGGAAAATGAATTGTTATATAAATTAATGACTTGACTATTTTTTAAAAATGTAGGTATGATCATATTCCCCATATTGAGAAGATATTCGAAAGGTGAATAAGGTATGGTATCCTTTTGATCATATTGATCATATTCAAAAGTGTAATTGGTATTACTAAAGGTAAGCCTTTTGGTCACATCATCATGAAGGAAGGTATTTATATCAACACTGGGTGTGTTAAGGTGATTTCCTAGATACTTTTTCCTATCAATAAAATATAATTAAAGTCATTATTTGGTAAGATCAAATTTGTATGCAAATTTATATATAGTTTTACCAAAATAGTTAAACCTTTGAATGCAATGTTGAAATAAGAAGCAAAGGTGGAGTGGAAACTATAACTAGGGAATCCTTCTAAGAAATCAAGGAAGCCATCATGCAGGCATCAATCTTAATCAACCTAGACTACATGAAGGACTTCAAACTATATTCCTATATGTCAAAACACACCATAGCTGTAATGTTGACCTATAAGCTAGATGAAGATGATCACCCAATAACTTTCATGAGAGCAAATTTGAAGGATGTAGAGCTAAAGTATTACACCTTGGACAATCATGTATATGTTTTGGTGAATGATATAAAAAGTTTACACACTATGTGTTGGCTATTTTAGACAACATGAGGCCTTAGGTACTTACATATAAGGATGGGTATTTTTTTGCAAAAAAAAACTAAATAAATAAATATATCTACTTGAAAGCATCTTCATGGTGTTTATTTGAACTCAAGATCAGTTTGAAACAACCTCCATTCCTCCCATGACTTCCCTATGGTATCAAAAATTTCTCAAGTATGTAAACGGTCATCATTAGAGCACACAAGTGGACTTATTTCACATGTTTGAATATGCAACCATTTTATAATTCAAGTGCCTATGAAGAAAATGTTGTAGAGGTTGGAAATGAGGTATGTTTAGGACAAGATTTGAAAATGAAGAAGTTGATTTCAAACATCAAATGATGAATAAGTAAAACATAGGTATTGATTTTTTATAGGCCAAAAGTAGCATGATTGCTATTTTTTTAACTCTTATAAAACATCCATGGTGATTATGATTCCTCAAAATCATAAGAAAGGGTCTGTAATGGGTGTTAATTAAAAAAATTAAAAAATTTCAAGGTTTTCATATTATTCCAAGCTTCTAGAATGTCTCTACATTTATTGGAGAAAAGATGGGGCTTGGGTTGGGATTCACCTTATTTATATAAGTATGCTTAGTGTTTTCCTCCTTATCTCTCTTATTTGACATGCGTATGAATTCTCATGTATGGTTGGGGCTCCTTTTTTTAGGATGGGTCCCTACCACCTTTCTCACATTGTATTAGAAGTGTGATTATATTTGAACACTCCAATAGTAGTCAACACGATGCATATGGGATATTAATCTTAGTGTTTTTAAAGTTTTTATTGAGCCTAAGGATGAGCTATAATGTCATGGCCTATGTTGAGGCCCAAGTCAAGCTCATACACCCTACATCTTTAAGATACATTGTCATGACATCTACCAAGTTCACCTTAGAGCTACCCAAGCTAGGCATCAAGCATATATTGGTCTCATGACCAAGTAAAGTGGAAATAATTGTTGTATTTAAACATTTTAAAAGGCCCATCCACTATCAATGTGGAACTAATGTCCCTAAAGTCTTTGAGTTCAAGTTCACCCAAGCATATGCCTTTAACAATGTATGGATGAGCTTGCCATCAAAAAATTCAATAGTTTATACAATAAACATCCTATGAGTTTGTGTATTGAATGTATAATAACTCATGCATCCTTGCCATCCATTTAACCAACATCCTTCTTATATTGAAAAGCTGATAGAGCTCATTGACAAAGTTGGGTATAGGGCATAAAACAATCTTGGGATCATCAAGCTCAGGATTAATGAGTCATAACTAAGGCTAGAGGATTATTCAACATGTATTAGGTAAAAATTCAAATGAAATTTATATGATAGAAGTCTATGATGTTACCTGGTCTTACATAGACCATTTTGATCAAGTAAAGGCATGTGTTGAGCTCACAATGCATGAAGGTTGGGCACAAGATGATATAAGAGGGTCATGTTGAGCTGAGTATGTGATAAAATGATTGATTTAGAGGATTATAATGGATAACACACAACATAACTTGAGTTGGCCTAGCTCAAGTCTGAGCTTGAGCTCATTGAGCTTGGACCATTTGAGCTCACCTTTTTAAAAAAAACTCTCTTTCCTAACTAAAACCCTAAACTCTAGTTCTTATTTTTTAGAACATATGAGATCAAAAAAATACGTATAAAAGGATGAAAAATTGTAATACAATCAGCATAAATTAAACATGGAATATTAAGGGTGTTAATGGAAAATTCAAGGTCTACCATGAAAGTTACAAACATGTGTAGAAATAGAATATAAGACAAACTATTTATGCCATTGACAAAACTCATGAACCCTCAAATAATAAACATAAAATTTATAGGTTTGAAAAGGATTCATGGTGGTCAAATAGAGACATAATCACTCACAATACCATGGGATTAGGTTGCAGTTTTATCTACGTAGAGAAGAGTATGATGTTGAG
The DNA here is from genome assembly GCA_037957365.1 of Torreya grandis. Lineage (NCBI taxonomy): Eukaryota > Viridiplantae > Streptophyta > Pinopsida > Cupressales > Taxaceae > Torreya > Torreya grandis. Next base: position 198,326 of record JARHVA010001440.1, on the reverse strand, counting down.
TTTTTAATCTTTTTGAGTCATTTTCAAGAAAACCTACATGTTTATGGGGGTAAAGACACAAGTTAAAGATCTATAAAGAGAAAAAAAAGTAATCTTCAAGGGATATTATAATTTGAATTATTCTCTAAGGCCATAATTTAGTTCATAAGACTCAAGGACATTCATAAAACCATGAAAGAGGGAGCTCTATACTAAGGCCTAATATGTATGTGAATTAAAATTAGGCCTAAAAGGGAGTTTTCTCAAAATAATTGTAGTGGGTTGCATATCTAAGAGCTATTAAGGACATAAATAATATTGATAGATATTTCTATGCCTCAATCTCACTTTCCATTACATGAGGTGCACATTCAATGAGCCACTAGGGGCCAAAGGTGGCATAGTAGGCTATGTGGAGAGATTATTGGGGAATTAAATGTAGTTTTAAATGTTTTCTAAATGATAAAGCATTCATTATGATTTCATGGGGTGAGAAGGTAGGATATTTAATACCTCATGAAGAACAAATAGGCATGTCTAAGCATGATAAAAGTTAAATAAGCCCAGAAATGCCCCCCATCTTTCACCTTTATGCCATGTTCTTATAGAGGGTCATTATGCAAGCAATCTAATATGTTACAAGGAGGAGTACATTGATTTACTTTTGTTATTTTTAGATTTAAAACTAAAATATGAGGGTAACAATTGTATTTATAAGATTTATTCATTTTTCCCTCCTTTCTCTCTTCTCATTATATTATACATAAGTCTAAAAATAACCATTTTTGAATCCCTCTACTTAGGTATGACAAGACTATGCCTTTTTGAGTTTGTAATGCTTGTTAAAATGCCTTGGAATTAATAAAGGTTGATTTTTCCTTCTTTAAAATATGGCATTATATGTGAGTTTCAATGGGTTGTTGATCTTTCTCTGTGAAGACTATGTTTTCCTTTAAATTGCAATCCAACTCACCTCACCTCCATACAAGAACTCCTTTTGTAGGTCATACACTATGTTAAGTACATTCTATGCATGTGTTAGCTATGGATAGTTTTCATTCACTCTTAGACTACCTTAGGTTGCTCAAATCTATATGAAATAATAATGCAATAAAGATTAAGGTTAAAGATTATACATGTACATTAATCCTTATTAATTTTATTATGCTATGAGAGAAGGTGGAAGAGACCTACATTCTAGTGCATCACATTTTTTTAGTTTATGTTTAGTTATGTTTCCTTATTTACATTTTACTCATTTTAGCAATAGATTTAGTCATAGTTTAGGTGATTTACTAGGGGAACCATCCCTATCTTGAGATTCATTCCTCACATAAGGTTACCCACAACTTGAAGAGTGTTTTTATTGTATCATTTGGAGGGAGAAGATTTGAAATTGCTTCTACAAAGGGTGAAACTCCAAGTTTATAATTTTTTTTGGAATTATTACTAGGAAAACATCCAAGAATTCAGCTAAGAAGTGTTATTATCAATTGTTGTAGCATTTGGAGACACTTCATGAGCACATAATGACTCTAATATTCCTAGTTTTAGGTTAGTTCTGCATGGTTATTCAAAAAATAGGTCTGATTCTCACTATTTTTTAATGTATATCCTAAGAAATTATATGTTTTTTTCATTTTAATGGAGGCATACCCTTAACCCTTACTCAATATGATGACATCCCAATTGTATCTCTTAAGAGCCTACCATACTTCACTGGTGAGGATGATACTACACCTATTGATCACATCCAAGACAAATAATATATGTGCAGTCCACCATGTTGTAGAGGATAAAATATAAATTAGGCTCCTTCCATATTCATTAAAGGGTAAGGCTCTCTAATGGTTTATGATTTCAAGGCCAAATTCTATCCATGATTGGGATGATCTAGGGAAGTGGTTGTGTAAAAAATTTAGAGACAAAAGTGACTATCTTACCCTCATAGAGTAACTAAATACCATAAAAATAAATCCCCATGATATTATGATAAAATTCAATCTTAAATTTCAAAGAACCTAGGATATAAACCCTCCCTTGGTTAAACCCTCATCCCATATTACCTTCCTATATGTATTAATGGCTCTAGATAATGATCTTGATGTCATGGTTTAATCAATGGGTGGAAACACTCTTCTAGATGTATATGATCTCACTAAAAGTGTAGAATATAATTTAGTCCATACTAGTAAAATTATACCTAAGCCTCTAATACCCCTATTACCTGATCCTCTATCTAATTAGCCCATTTGATCATCTACTCCTATAATGGCTAGCTAAGTAATCCCATCTGTGATCACTCCTAGTGAGTTGATAAAAGTTAAAAACCTCATATAAAACCTTAGAAATGAGATAAAAACATTTAAGAAATAAGTATAGTAAAATAATTCCTATTATCTATTCAATAAAGCTTATTAGTCTCATAGGTAGCCCATCCAAGGAACTGCACAAGTCCATACTTAGCTCTCACATCCTAGGCCATCTAATGTGAAAAATTATGTTGTTATAGTCACTCCTAAAGCTATCATGGTTCAACATGTATCATTAATTTACGGGAAACAAGTTGGATTAGCTCCACAAGAATAAAAGGGAAGAAATAAACATAAGTTGAGTCTCTTCTCTTGAATTGGGAAGAGAGTGATTTTGGGAGCATAAATCTCAATGACGGAATAACCTTGGAAGCATACTACTTTTATGAGGAGGAGGAATCTCATGCCGAATATGGGGTCACAAAACATAAAGGAGGATGTTTTTAGTTGTGAGGCTTCTTCTCTTATTGAGGAGGTTTTTGATTGGATATTTAATGAATAGATAAAGGGATATTATGACTTTTACTCATATGATTATATAGAGGATGTATGTTTAAGATCTTGTGGTATACATAAGGAATACACCTTTATAATAGCTCCCATGAAGTCAAAACAAGGATTTGATGAGGTGCGGTAGCAATGTTTTCAACTCCTTGATGAATTTGAGGTTGTCACCAAGCAAGATGAATACATGACTGAGGCTACCACAAGTAAATATTAGTTTGACATGCCCAAGTTCACTAATCTATATAATGCCTTAGAGCCTTAAATATGTCTTAGTGAAGCATGGTAGTAGTGTTTTGAGCTTGTTTATAAGTTTGAACCTTTTTTCAATCCATCAAGACCTAAAGGGTATAAACTAGAGACTTTTGATGATCAGACTATGTATCTAAATGCTAGTAAGTTACTAAGAGACTTTGTTAGTCCAAAGAGCATTCTTGACTCAGTTGAGTAGCTATAAAGTAGCCATATGGATTTAATTGACCTAGAAATGTACTATGAGGTGGTGTTAATCACAAAGGAGATTAACTTAAAAGTTGGTAAGTTATGTTTCCAATCTTAGGAAGAATTCTTAGCTTACCCTTACTAGTCACATGAATGTATGTTCATAGTGAGTCATAAATATCTTAGAGGTTTTTGCTTTAACATAGGTGAAGTAGAGGTCTTACCTTCAACATGTACATAGTAGTCTAGTGTTTTTTACTTCTTCCAAGTACTAGTTTCACATTATTTTTAGTGTTTTGGGTTTTCTCTTATTTTCCTAAGTGTTTTTAGGCATAATTCTTCTTCTTCTTCTTTATTTCTTTATTGTGTGTGTGTTTGAGGAAAAATATCAATATTTTTAGTGTATTCAATGATGGACCAACATGTTATGATCAAGTTTCCATTTTAAAAATGAGTGTGTTGTTTTTTTTAAGACATTGTACCCAATGAATGTAATCAAGACAACTAGTGTCATTGTTTTGGTAGGAAAGCACCCCTAGAAGCCACCATAATGTTGGCTATTTTATCCACCATGAGGCCTTGGGTACTTGCATACGAGGGGTAATTTTTTGAAAAAAAAGATAAATTTAACTCCTTTCAAATATATTTGAGGTGTGTAGGTGAACTCAATATTAGGTTGAATAAACCTCTATTACTCCCATGACTTCCATATGGGCTCACAAATATCTCAAGTATGCAAAGGGTCATCATTAAAGAACACAAGTTAACTTATTTCAAATGTTTGAATATGTAATCATTTTAGCATTAAAGTGCCTATTAAGAACACATTGTAAATGTCATAAATGAGGTATGTTTAGGCCAAGATTATAAAATGAGGAAGTTGATCTCTAACATCAAATGATGCATAAGAAAATCATAGATATTGTTTCTTTTCGAGCTAAAAGGAGCACAATTTTTATTTTGTGAAATACTATAAGACATCCATGTTGATTTTGAGTCCTAAAAAGAATAAGGGATATTTAATGGGTGTTAAGCATAAAATAATGGAAAAAATGTAAGGTTTTCATGTTCTTTTAAGCTTTCAAAATGTCTCTGCAGTAACTAGAAAAAAGATTGGGCTTGGGATGGGCTTCACCTTATTTATCTAGGTATTCTTAGTGTTTTCCTCCTTATATCTCTACTTTGACATGGGTATGAATTCTCATGTATGGTTGGGGACCCTTTTTTGAGGAGGGGGCCCTAATGCCTTTCTCACATTGCATTGGAAACATGATTTTATTTGAACACTCTACTAGTAGTCAATATGGTGCATGTGGCATATTAATCCCAATGTTTTTAAAATTTTTTTTGAGCTTGATGCTGAGCTAAAATTTCATGGCCCAAGTTGAAATCGTGTACCCTACATCTATGATCTACATTATCACACCATCTACTGAGATTACTTCAAGTTATTTGAGCTAGGCATCAAACATAGATTTATCTTGTGACCAAGTAAAATGGAGAGAATTTTTATATTTAAACCTTTCAAAATCCCCTCCAATATCAATATGGGACTAATTTCCTTGAGCTCATCAAGATCTAGCTCAAGATTGAAATTACCTAAGTTCGTACTGTCAACAACATATGAATAAACTCACCATCAACAAATTAAATAATATATGCAATGAAAATCCATTGAGATCATGCAATAGATGTCTAATAGTTTGTTCATCCTTTCCATAAATTTACCCATCATCCTTCTTACATTGAATAATTGGTTGAGCTCATCGATAAAGTTGGGTACAAGGCATATAACTAGTCGAGTTCAAGCTTGACAAGTCATAGAAAAGGCTGGCTAATTGGTACCACATGGAATAGGTAAACATTGAAATAAAATTTATATGGTAGAAGAAGATGATGTTACATGGTCTTTCATAGGATATTTTGTCAATCAAAGGTAAGTGTTGAGTTTGTAATGCATGAAGGTTGGGTAAAAGATGATGTAAAAGGGTCAAGTTGAGTGAGTGTGAGATAAAATGATTGAGTTTGAGGATTAAAATGGATAAAACACAACATAACCTAATTTGGCCAATTTCAAGTCCAAGATAAAAATCAAACCATTTTAACTCACCCTTTAAAAAAACTCTCCCTTTCTCACCTAAAACACTAAACCCTAGACATTATTTTTTGGGACATGTGAGGTCACTAGCATATAGATATGAAGATAAACACCTCTCAAGTAGTAAACACAAGATAAGCATGGAACATGAAGGGATATAATGGAAAATTCAAGGTCTACCATGAAATTTATAGATCCATGTAGAAATAAAATAGAAGACAAACCATTTGTACCATTGACAAAACTCGTGAACCCTCAGACAACAAGCACAAAAGTTATAGATCTAAAGAAGATTCATGGTGTTTAAAGAGATACATAAGTAGTCACAGGCCTATGACAATATGTTTGAGTTCATATACACAAAGAAGAATATGATGGTGATCTCATAATCCTTTTGAGGCATTTTCATGAACACCTATATGCTTATAGGGAAAGTACATGAATTATAGATATGCAAGGTGAAAAAAAGGGATCTTCTTATGTAATTTTTATCTAAGGCCATAACTCAATTTATAAGACTTAGGGAACTTCATAATACCATGAAAGAGTGAGCTCTATACTTAGGCCTAATAAGTCTGTGAATTGAAATTAGGCTTATAAGGTAGTTTTATTAAAGGAATTATAGTGATCTACATATCTAGCAGTTATTAAGGAAAAAAATAATGGTTAAAAAGAGATCTACACCTCAATCTAAATTTCCATAGCATGAGGTGCACATTCAATGAGCCACTAGGGGCCAAATGTGGCATAGTAAGCTATGTGGAGAGATGAATAGGGCACTAAATGAAGTTTATAACTATTGCTGCATGAGCAAGCATGTCTTATGCTTTCATGGGATGAGAACATGGGATAGTTAATACGTCATGTAGAATAAATAAGAATGTCCAAGAATGATAAAAGTCAAACAAGACCATAAATGGCCCCCTACTCCACCTTTATGCCACATTATCAAAGACGGTCATTATGCAAGCAAGCTAATGCATTGAAAGGAGGAGTGCATTGATTTATTTTTGATAGTTATAAATTTATTTGGAGTGTAACAAATATATTGATGAGATTTAGTGCTCTTTCTATTCTTTCTCTCTTCTCATTATACTATATAAGTCTAAAAATGACCATTTATGGATTCCTCTACTTGGATATGAAAATAATATACCCTCGTGTGTTTGTAATGCAAGCTCAAATGCCTTGAAATTAACAAATGTTGATTTTTACTTCTTTAAAAGATAGCATTCTATGTGAATTTATATGGGTTATTGATCTTTCTTTATGAATACAATATTTTACTCTTAATTGATGTCCAAATCACCTCACCTCCATGTAATAACTCTTTCTTTTACAAGTCATACACTGTGTCAAGTTTGTGATATGTATGTGTTAGATATGTATAGTTTCCCTTCCCTCATAAAATTCATTAGGCTGATCACCTCTATATGAAATACTAAAGCAATAGACACTAAGGTTAAAGATTATAAATGTAAATCAATCCTTATTTATTTTATTATGTTATGGGAGTAGGTGGAGGAGACCTACATATTGGTGCATCACCTTTTTTAAATTTTATTTATGTTTATTTATGTTTCCTTATTTCCCTTTTCCTCATTGTAACAATAGAGTTAGTCATAGTTTAGGTGATTTACCTGGGGAACCATCCCTCTCTAGGGATTCACTCCTCACATAAGGTCATGCACAACTTGAGGAGTGTTTCTATTATATCAGGTGGAGGGAAAAGCCTTGGTACTACTTATCTAGAGGGTGTAACTCCAAGTTGATAACACTATGTTATTAGAAACAAGATGCACTCCATCATCTTAGACATAATTGTGAAGCTTATTCTAGGGCAGAATGAACTTGGAGAATATAAACGTCAATAGATGGCAAAGATCAAAGAGGATGACCTTGAGATAAAACCTATAAATTTGTTCTAAGGCCAAGGTATTACTTGATTAATCACTAAAATCAACCCAAGGATCATAATGGTGTAATTATATCAGCCAAAAATGGTCCATCAAGAATGGTATAAGCTTGTTGTCCACCACCTCTTTTATGGAAATCTTCCTCTATATACATCTTGATTCTCATATAGAATCATTAACCTATTAATTTTTGGATTTTATGGTTAATTATTGGTTAAATTATTATGTTAGGAAACTATATTTATAATATGTTGATTTATGATAGTCATATATTACTTATCATCATGATCGTTAACTTGTTTGTTAACTATTCATATTTTGTTATGGTACATTATGATCATGATTTTTTGGTTTATTCATTTGTAACAGTTTATTATGGATTATTGCATGATATGATATAATTACTATTTATTGTATTGAGGTGGATGTAGGATGGAGTCCATCCTCTAGACTATGATTGAGGGAGGGTATCAGCAGAGAGGATGGAGTAAATGGAGATGCTGAGGGATGAGAGAATGAGAATAAAACCCCTTCACACACCATAATAGAATCTTATTACTATTTGGTTATGTTTATATTGATATTTCATTGATTGTGTTGCATATTAATTTAATCTTTGCATGTAGTGGTTTTGATGATCTTACATAATTCTAGTGTCTTGTTGGTTACAATTTACATAATTATTTGTTGTAATTTGTGTACTAATATCCTTTTATGTTCCTACTAGTGTGTAGAGTCAAAATTGAAATGTTTTATGGAATGGTACTTTTTTGGGATTGGTCTTGTATGACTACCTCATTTATTTATCTTAGTTTTGTCTCAAACTCTACAAGTTTAAAGTTGTTGAATGCCATAGGGGTCAAATGGGTGGATGTCTTAATAATTAATTAATCAAATGTTTGATATATTAATTAAAGGCATATTTGTGTGTGAGGAAGTTTATGGGATAACTTAGACCCATGTTTGATTTAATAAGGGTTATATTTTTAAATAGAAGACATTATAGTTTTATTAGAAGTCAAATACCAATCTTTTTATAGAATGTTGAGATGATTATGAAATAAGGCATATTCACTAGAACCTATGGCATCAAAAAAAATTGGATTCAAAGCATTTTTGTAACAATGATTGTTGAAATTGAAGGGACACTTTTGGAAAAATACATGTTTTTGATATCATTACATTTTGTTTTTTGAATAAATTTACTGGTAGTGAGTTATGGCTAGCCACCATGCCAAAAATACAAAAAAATATTACATAACTAGAGATTCATTTATGGGAGACCCAATTTTATGGGGGGTTATTCATTTATTTGGCATGCATAACTCGAACTGAAGGAGATACATGGAGGGCAAAAGGTTTTAAGTAGTATACGATGGATGAGGAAAATTTTTGGGAGGAAGAATTTATATTTGGACAAACCTAGACTAATTTTCTTAGTTAGGGTTTGTTGATTTAAAATTCTTGGTTTTATCATTATTAAATGTTTTATAAATTGTTTTTTGGTATGTGTTGTTAAATTTACTGAATTAGGTCTTTGTATTTTGGAATAGATTTAAAAAAAATACAGAGGATTATATGTAATCAACCTTGGTATGGGTTCAACCCATATATACATTTTAATACATATAAATACTATCCCTTATTAAATGACTATGCATTTTTATATATGGGGATAGATATATAAACCTAGGGTTTCATTTTGGGCTTAGTTACAAAGGAAATTTTGAAACCTATTTAAGGAAAGATATAGGTTTTTTTAATGACTAAGTTTTATTTGGAACTATTCAGATATATATTTCAAATTTGTTGTTATATATGTGACATTGGGATGAGGTTGAATCTATTTTTTCTTAAATAAACCTCTGTGCATGAAGGTATAACGGTTATATCTTTTTGGATTTGAAATGATGGATTCAATTATGTTTAGGTGTTTCTGTGTTTGATTTATGAACATGTCTTAGCCTTTGAATGAATTCTGGGATTATTTACAAAAATAAATATAACAAAAATATATATGTAAATGACCCTGGGGATGGGTACAACCCATCCACATGGTTGCATACATATAAACCTAAGCCTTAGGTATATAGATGATAATTTGAATAGATATGAGAATAAATAGAAGGTGAGGTTTTATTTTGGTTGCCTATGTGAGTCAACATAGAGGAAAAGTATAAATAATAGAATGGAATATTTATTATTGTTAAACATTTGTTTATGCTGGGTATGTTTTGGGACTAGTTTCTATTTTAATTCATAGCCTAGTATGGCGAGCTGTAGGTGTTTGCTAATGTATTATATTATTGAACCACTTGGATATAATTATGCATTTTATGTTATAAATGTGATATAGAAAAGAAGTTGAGTATTTATAATTAAATATAGACCCCTATGCTTGGATGAAATTTGTTGGTTATGAAACATTTGAACTCAGGAATGGATTTCTTCTTTAGGTAGAATTTGCGTGTCTAACTTATAATAGTGGTTTAAAAATGAACTTGTATGCTTTTCTTTGAGAAAGATAATACCTTAGTTGAAATTTATTACCTTGGGTTAGTTAATTAAAATGATAATTATAATAGTACACACACACACACACACACACACACACACACACACACACACACACACACACACACACACACACACACACACACACACATGTATATATGTATGTATATGATTATAAATATCATATTAATTAACTAACCCAAGGTAATAAATTTCAATGAGGGTCTTATCTTGCTCAAATAAAAACATACAAGTTCATTTATAAACCATTATTATAAATTAAACACCTAAATTCTACCTAAAGCAGAAATCCATTCCAAAGTTCAAATGTTTCATAACCAATGAATTTCATCCAAGCACAAGCATGTGTGCACACACACACACATGGGTCTTATGGAGTTCATCCACTGACCCATGTTTGTTTTTATATATAATGTTGTTTATTGATAATTAGTCTCTTTTAAGAATATTTAATATATATAGATTGTATGTTATAAAAGTGAATGTTAGATATGTTAATATGACTAAATACACACATTTATGTAATGAATAAATATTTGGTGATATATTTCTAATTATGATACATTGTGTAATTATATTTATATGGATATCTATGTATTTAAATGGTATGTATAATGTATGTGTATGTAACTTAAAGGAAATGGGTCATTAATGAGTTAATTGAGGAAAATGCAACTATGAATTAATATCGCGATAGGAATTATTTGAATATTTTAGTTATTCTTATGTTAAAAATAAATTAGAAAATTTAATTAAAAGGTTATGATCATGATCAGTTAGCTAATTTAAACTATTTATATGCATATGATATGATGAAATATATGGGATTATATGATTTACTTGTATTCATACATGTGGCATTTTTATATAGAAATCTATTAATTAAATCCTTTGATTTAGTATTAATTATGTTTAAATTAATATGATATTAATGACACTAAAAAAGTAGGTGAGATGGACTTCACATAATTACTTAATGTCACTATGAACAAATTTGAGGAAATCCAATTGAGTTGTGTGTGAGAATTTGACTGATCTTAGAGATCTAAAAACTATATTAAAACTTTGGCCAAAGTAATATTTATGGTTAAATCATTGTCAATTTACTTGTTTGATTTAGTTTGTATGTTTTTCATGATATAATGTTAGAATATATTTCTTTATGATATGTTACATGTAATAGTTATCATACAACACATGGGTTTTAGTTGACATTCTTTATTCTTGCACCATCATTATCTGCCCATCTATGAAGGGAGGGGCATTCCTTAGTTAGTAGATTGTGCAGGAGATATATGGTCCATGGTTGGTGTGTAAAATCACTTAGATTATACTCTCCATCCCCTCCATTATTCAACTAATAAAGGCTATACTCATAAATTCTTTGGATAATAATGAGTTCATTTATACTCATATGTTCTGTGGAACATTGTATCATTTGTAATATGATATTTAGATATATAATAGTGTATACTTGTACTATTTGATGGAAATTATATAGTTATATTAGTTGTATATATATTCTTGTATCAGTTATGATATTTAATCCAATGGTGGATGATTTTTAATTTGTGTATTCTAGTACTCTTCCATGATTTATTTGTGAAAGCAAATCTGTATTCATTATAGTGATCATTAACTAAATCAATCATATGTTAAACTTGATATTTAAAGATAGTTTATTTATTGATGTTTTTATTTAAAGATAATTTGTACTTGGATTTTTTAAATATAAATTTTTAATGAGTTAATAAATAAATAAATAAAAATTTAGTTGAACTCATTCTAGTTTAACCCTGATGGGTTGTTACACTCTAGGACTCAATAAAATGTAGAAAAGAGCTCTCAAGTTGAAATCAGCACACTACATGATGAGTAAGGGAGTTATATATATAAATAAATATAAAGGCATATATCTCAAATGTTTATCCAAAGAAGAAGCTAAGGAAGTCATGACCATTTTTCATGAGAAATTGGGTAATGACCATCCTTCAAGGATTACAACTATGCACAAAAATCATATGAGTTGGGTACTACTATCCCACTATTTTTAGGGATGGCCATACTCATGTCTATATATTCCATTAGTGGCTTACCTCCATCAATAAATAAGTCTACATAGCAATGGCCCTTAAGCCTATGATATAAGAACATCCTTTTTCTCAATGGGGACTTGACTTAATTGGAATTATCAACCTAAACTCATCAAATGGCCATATATTCATACTTACAACCACTAATTATTACACAATATGGATAGAGGCATTAGAAATCAAGAATAACATATACAAGGAAGTCATCAAGTTGCTTGATGAAAATATAACAACATGATTTTGTATCCTAGCTTCGTTAGTCTATGATAATGGACTTACCTTCTAGTTAATCAAACTCACAGAATGGGCTTATGAAAATGGAATTACCTTAAGGTTCTCATGAAACTAATATCTTTAAGGTAATGGTTTAGCTGAGCCAACCAATAAGAACTTGATCTATGTAATAAATAAGTCTACATAAAAGAAGCCTAGAATTCACTATTGAAATATACTCTTTAGGCTAACTGCACTAGATATAAGAAATCCCTCAAAATATATCATTTTATATTGGTATATGGGTTTAAGCCTATATTTTTAATAACCCTTAAGGTGACAATCTAAAATTTTATGCAATATTACATGGAAGACATTGAGAAGACAAATTTAAGGCTACTAGACATTGTCCAATTGGAAGATGCATGAGAAGAGTCTCTAAAAAAATTTAGTAGACATCAAGTGATTGTTAAGACATGGTTAAATAATATGGAAAATGTTAAATTATTTAAGATATCAAAATTTATCTTGATATGGGACAAATCACATGATAAGAAAGGGTAGTATTCAAAACTTGACCCACTCTAGATTGGCCCATACTATATCTCTGAGTTACTAGGGTAGAAGCATTTTGATTGAAATACCTTAATGGGGATGACATACCACTACCTATGAATGGATCATTATTGAATTATTACTTATTTTCTATCCCTTCTAATGAAATTTTATAATACCCCCTAGATAAAGTCTAGTGATGTAAATATTAGGTTAGAATTAGCTAGTTTGATTTAATTATGTTCATTTTTATTCTTTGTGTCTTTTATTTATTGGTCCTTATTTATGTTATTTTGTGTGAAATTGTTTACTTTGGGGCTTTCCCTTGTTTTCCACTTATTCACCATTACTAACCTTATAGTGGTTTTACCTTGTTCCCATGATTCATATTGAGAATTAGCTAAGATTGTCCTAGAAAGATAGAGTCTAATCCAAGCATTGGTCCCCATGCTTGATCACATCAAGGTTGACAAGACACTAAAAATATAGTCCTAGAATTTGAAGGTAGAATTTTATCTCCCATTATTAAACAATGTGATAAGCAAAGGATATTATATTGAGACACTAAAAGGATTAAGAGTCACTAATATATAATTGATCGAGTAAATTGAAGAAAGCCATATTTTTACAAAGGTCATCATAACACTTGAAAAATAATATATTAGTCATATTAGAATCACTAGGAAAGTAAAGGACCTTATTAAGTGCAAATAGATCATTGAACCATTCCTTTACCTTGGATACATTTGTCCCCAACCATCCTTGATCAATAAAAAGAAACATTAAAATTAAAGGAAGTCTGAATCTCATAAAAAAGGCAAGTTTATTCTTAAGAAAAGGTGATTTGGGAAATCTCCATCATAGGCTTTCTGGCTTGGTTATCAATGGAGCAAGGCCTGGAGTGGGACTAAATTCATCTCTAATGGGCTATAGATTCTTGGATGGAATTTGTGCAATGCCCAATATTTCCTTTCCTTATACAAATTGTATAAATATATTACCCTTCTAAGAAGCATTGAGTGCCTAAGATGTACCTAAACTTATCCAGTTGATTCAAAATAATAATAAAATCACTTCTTGCACACAATTATCCTTTGAAGAATTTAGGTCCCAATAATTTATTTGTCAAATTAATAATTGAGAACTATGCTTTCTTCCAATTTTATCTAAAGGCATATTTGGTTTCTTATCTCAAAATTCAATAATGAAGGCCTGTAGTTTGGATTCTAAACTTTGAGACAAAATTTTCCCCACACTAGTCATCATTTATTGTGACCAACATGCCCCATTTTCAAATTTTCAAATAAAGACCCACTATAAGTTCAAATTTATTGTTCATGTCTTGTTGTGATGTGAATTATTCAAAATCTAAGCTATAGGTCATTGTATTAATTTTGAGATTTTATTCAAAATGAAATTTTGATTTGATTCTGAACTAACCAAATTGACATAGTGTTTCTACAATTACTCTATTAATTTTATTAATACCCGAGTCTAAAGGTATAAATGGACATATATATTGAAGTTTTTCTATACAGATATTTGTATTTTAATGCTATGGTGTGAATCAAATTAATATTTTGGATTTATGGACTAACTGAGCTAACTTGATTTTGACTAAAGTTTTTTCTTCTTCTTAGGATTATTCTAGCTTTGCGAAGAACCTTTCCAGAGATTAATCGATCTAGATTAGAAATATCATTTGAATTATGAATGAATTTTCATACTTATTCATTTTTTTAAAGTTTCCTTGCATAGACCTTTACTGCACATCTCTTTTTCACCTAGAACAATTGTCAAATTAAGAATGACAATGTATTTTAAATTCCAATGGCTAGTTCTTTACATTTTGAATTCTAACAGCTAATACTCAAGCACTTAGATTATTCCACTTGTATTCATCTTTGTTACTCACTTCTATTAGATCAAATGAATAAGTAAAGGACTCCACAAACATATAGATTAATGATATTGAGCCACATGTTTCCATTTAATTCCTCCAAAATAAAACAATGAAACAACCAAGTCTCAAATTCATTTAAATGACCATGGACCATCCATGTGGTAACATTATTATTATTATCTAGAACATATAACTTGAGGCACATATTTAAAATCTAGAAATTGTATAGACAAGTGAAGGTAATTACACATGGTATAATATTGCTATTATGAAGCCCATAGATAAAGACATAATTTCTAAGGATCAACAATCATCTAGATAAGTAAGATCACACCATGTGGAACAATCTTGATCATCCACAGCTTGTTAGGAAAAGATACATAGTCAAAGATCAAAGACTCTATAGACAAGTAAGTATCATCTATATGGTAGTAGCTTAATCATCCATATCCTATAGGTAGAGGAACATAATTTAAATTTTGATGATCACCTGGACAACAAGGGTTGTCTATATGGAAACATCTTATTAGCTTATATCCTGTAGACATATCAAAGAAAAATATGTACCTTGTGATCCTCTATATGAATTAGATCATTATACATGTAAAAATCTCACTTAACCATGACCAAAGGTCTAAGGTGCATGATTTAAAGCTCATGACTAAGTGGAATAATGAATCAAGCCATGTGTTTATATCTTGATAAATCACGATTGAAAGGCCAATAAGACAATACACAAATTTGATTTCAAGTGAAAAATTGAAATAAGGATAAGTGCCATGCTATAAATAAATCAACATAGACAAAAAAAAAAAACTCAATTACATGATAAATAGACATGTGGTAAGGTAGATGACTTAGTGAGACAACAAAGAAGATATAATCAAATTTTTTATGCCACATATTTCCCTTAGGACAAATTAAATTCAAGACACAAAGATGGACCCCAAGATTAATATAAAGATATATTTTCCTTTTAAATATGACCTAACATTTGGATCAATTTTAGGCCAAAAACTAAAGGCAAGGTCCACACATGTACTAATCAATTGATAAATTAACAAGTGTCACAATCCCAAGAAACTTGATTTGGATATACCCATTGAATTTAGTACACAAGTGAAATACATAAAAGTGGCACATGAAATAATCATAGAAATACATTTGTTAATTTAAAAATGATTTAATAGTTAAAAAATTGAAAAATGTGATGTGGCTAGTCCCTTAATTGTTCATAGTGTCACAAAGGAAGATTAGGCATGTGCTCCTCACATTATCTTCACTTAATATCCAAGTGAAAACACTCCTCCATGAGTCATCTATTCACTTTCATAGGTTTGAAATATCAACTAATCATTGAAAGCTTAGTGAAGCCTACTAGAACTGTTAGGAAGTGGTCCACATTAGACTTCTTCTTCTTGATGCTTTCTTAGTGGTCCTCAAGAGTCTATTTTATTTATTTTGGGATGAGTAATATTCTAACATGATTTTTTTTTACGTTTTTAAGCTATGATGTCCAAGATTAGGGTCTCATGCTTCATGGAGGTATGACCTCTATCTCTCTCCTATATATACTATGCAATATCATATAAGGTTCAACTCTATTTACAAAAGAACACTATCAGATTAATACAAAATTGATTTTTATATATAATTTCATATAATTTTATTGAAGGTATTTCACTCTCTTTCTAATTTAAGGTAACACAATCAATGTTAGGAGACTATATTTTATGATTTTCTATAGGGTCCATGCATTAATTAGATTGAATTTTGTTGTTCTAATTAAAATTTGTGATTATTTTCATTTTATTCAAAAGTTTTTAGGAAATATGTATAGTTAACTAAAATATTGTTACTAGTTTATTCATTAACATAATATTATAATTAAGCATTTACCCTTTCTCTTTAGAATGTCTCCCTGTGTGAATAGAGCTTGAACCATCACGAAGCTTAGCATATAGTGGTGAAATTATTGTTGAGCATATTTTGGTCCCAAAAGCATTTGTGTTGCCTATTTATTTATAATGAATGATTTTTTTTCCTTACCTAATCTCTCTTTTGATGTTTATTAGTGAAGAAGTAATATTTCTATTTCTTTAGGAATTGTGAAGTGAAACAATGTAGGGCTCTAAATTTAAATATGTTTCAATTAGTCTAGCTAGAAGTGTAATTTTTTTGATTTAGTTAAAAAAATGGTATTGGACCTCTGGTGGTAGAACTAAATTCTTTGAAGATATATTCAAAATAGGCTATTTAATGCATCCAAATACCTACAACTCATTCCCTAGATTATTTCAGAAATAATGCTAAAATGAGAGGATGCAAGTCCCTAAATTATTCTCTAAACTTGCTAAGTGCATATAACCCCATAGATGAATTTGGGATAGAGACATTGGACATAACAACACACATGCTTTTCATGTGTTTGACCTCCCTGATTTTATATCATTCACTTATAAAAATCCTTACTTTGTGCCCAAACTATTTATTACCATACTCTAACTAGTTCTAGATCATTAAATCAGTATTCAAGATTTTTAAATGATTCTTTTAGAATTATATGAATACAAAATTATGTATGAATCCATATCAAAAGAACTTATCCTTATGCCAATAAATGGTAATCTTAAAAATTCAAATTATTTTCATGGGTTAGTCATTATGTTTCACATATTGATGGTATGATAAATTACCCAAAGAGTCCCATACAAATAAACATAAGTTATAAGTCTATTATCTATCTATAAATCATCAAAGATACATATATACACACCTAAAATTTCAAAGTGACTATCCCAAACCTTATAATTTAGTAATTATTTACAAGGAGTAGGCCCTAAATAAAGTTTGCAACACTTAAGACAAGCCAAATTTATAAATTTCCAAGTGTTAAAATCTAGATCACATGTTTAATTTATTAAATGAAAACTATTGCACACTTACACCTAATAAGGAGATCTACATGTATTTTGACTTCCTTTATATGACTATTGACTATGTAGGCAACACTCAAAAAGTCATTGTAGTGGTTGGGGTTATCTCAACCCACTATTGTTCCCTTCTTACAGGGCCTAAAAATAATGTCAAAAGTGGACTCATGGCTTCAAAATGATAGAGATACATTTTTGGATGTTTTACATATAGTGAGGCTTGATAATGCACATAGAAAGGGATTACAAGTAGGTGCAATGGCTTATATAAAAATAAAGAGGAATAATCCTCCTAGATAAATTTGGAAGTTTCTATATTCTAACATATATTGATAGCATCCAAAGTATAATGATTCTATCCAAGCACATCTAAATACCTAGTTATTAGTTTGAGTGAATCTTGATTTATTTTCCAAAATTTTCTACCATTTGCATCTAGTTTCAAATCTACATAGATTAAAAACATGCTAAGTATATCAATCCATACAGTGATATCTATTTAAAATATGTGTAATTGTTCAAATCATATTCTAACTTTTACATTTAGATTAGTGTTTTATTGAAATAAATTAAATAATATGAATAGTTCTATTGTTCACCCAAAAATCCAACATCTTATGGCACTCATGAGATTGAGTGTTTTAGAGAGAAAAGTAGGGGATAATGCATGGGATAAATATATCCCCTCATTAAATTTATGACTAATGCTAATTCAATCCAAGGACTAAATAGTTTAACCCATCTTACTCAAAGAGTATAACTACTACCAATGGAGGCTCAATGTCTATCTAACAAATGCTTGGAATTCTTATAGTTGATTCAATCTAGTTCTTGGTTTCTCTTGAGAATGAATTTGAAAATTTATATATTAGGGGAGAGTGTTTCAATTACAAAAAAAACATAAAAGGGGAAGATCTAGGTAGGGTATAAAATGATTTTTTCTAATCAATAAAATGCTAATGTTTAAAGACTAAAGCATTCCCAGTAACAATTATACCATTATGTGCCTAGTTTCATGATTGCATAAAAATTTAGACACTAAATGGGAAAGCTTATAAGGCACACCAATATGAATATTATACTTTTAGTTCCTTTAAAAAATGTAAACACAAAATATTTATAGTAATGAAACAAAACTTTTGAAACAACTTATAACTAAAAGCACATAAAACATGGATTGTTCACAAGGAAACTAAAAATAACACACAAGGAGTTAGATCATCAAATGCACAATCTTCATCTCTATAAAGTAAGCATAAAATCATTCCTCTTGTATAAACATGATATATAAATTAAAAATAATGGACCATATTTAATGAGTAGAATACAAGATTAAAATAAATAAAATTATTCTATTATAGTTTTAATAGAGTTTCATTACATGAAAATACCAACCATCAAAAGAGAAAGTAGTCTAAAATATATAGAGAATGATGGGGCTCACCCACAAGTATCATGAGATTCCCATCCTTGGCCATGATGGCCACCCAAATTTATTAAAACTACATTGATTCAAAAATAAATAGAAGATTCCCCACTACCCTAAAAGATGTTTGGGGTCCACTCAGTTGATACGATAAGGAGGAAGAGAAGAACCATCTACCAATTTATTAGGTTATACCTCCTTAGCTACCCATGTGACTGCTACCAAGTCAAATTCCCTATCCATCTTGGATAAGTTTATGGGACACTCCTTAAAAATCACCTCAAATTAGGCCAACATTCATTAGCACATTAGGAGTGGGGCCTCAAGGGAAACTTTCAACTCTAACACCTAGATGATATTTGTAGTGGATTGGGTGAGAGCTCCAAAATTGATTGGGTTCCATTATTATTGGTATTTTCCATCTTTATCATCAAGACTTGGTCAAAATGACCAAAGTGGGCCTAAAATTATCCTCTATATACCAAGGTGCCATATAAATGTAATAACACTATGATTTTGACTTCATTGAATTAAGTAGACATCCATTTATTACCTTATTATATAGGTTCCACAACTACATGTGCTATTATCAACCACTCTTCAATTGAGGCTCTCATGTTCCTGGCATAGGTTTGATATAGGTTCAAGTCTAGGAGAGGCATGTGTTTTAACTATGGGAACATCCCTCATGGATAAACATATTGAGCATTTTAAACTTAATATCCATGTGAATGATCCTATCTAAGTATGCTTGTACTTGTTGGAGGTGTTCCTTACTCATGGTAAGTGCTTTGACCACTTCCTTGATATCTATGAAGAGATACACAAGGGCATATTTGACTTGAATAATTAATTTTATAGGAAAGGTTGTCTTCACTTGTGACCTAAGAACCCAAACTTGATCCTCCATGTCCTCCATGAGTTTATCAGACATTTTATGAGTGGATTGAAGCATAAAGACTAGATCCTCAACCACCTTCTCTTATCCACTATATGTCCTCACTTTGGTGAGAAAGAACATGTCTTGTTTGGTATATCACACTATTGGGTTACCCTCTTGAGTGAATATATATGTGAGAATCCTCATCATATTACTAGACTACTTGTTAAATTCCCAATAAACTTTTAGATCACCCTATAATATCATCATGGGTCCTTGTGATCCAATGTAACTCATAGGGTAAAAGAGGATGAAGGTGGGGTGGTAGAGATAGATATGGAAAGTGAAGGGATGTGAGGAGGAGGAATGGATGAAATGGAGGGAAGGAAGGAAGATATCAATTGTGGAGGATGAGGAATGGGGTAGAAAGGGAAAAGATAAATGCTAAGCCCATGGGAACATTCGGGCATGCCTTTAGATTTGGGTTAAATTGAATTATGGGTTCATGGTGCTAGGGAGAAGATTATTCAAAATTAATGAGGAAATTGGTTGGTTAAATATAAATCCTTGGGAACCTAAGATGATGGATAGTGATGACCTAAGAGGGACAAGGGGATTAACAAGGGACTGAGTAAAAGGCTAAAAGGGAGTTACCTTTTGCTTCTTCTTGGGCCTTTTGTTCAGATCATCTTACACCATAGTAGTAAAATGAGAAGTGGTGGTAGGGGATGAATAAAGAGTCTTTAGAGTGACTACAAGTGCTATTGAGGTGGTAGGATATAACTATACTACACACACTAGTATACTCATTATTGGGGGCACCATTAGGATTATTTAAATGGGGGAACTTGAAGGTGTTTAAACCTTCATAAGGACTAAAGGGGGTGTTGAGGGTAAAAAATAGATGCCATAAAATTTGATAGGTGAGATATAGGGATACCTATGAATGAAATGGGCTAAGTGGGGTTGCATGGATGAATCCAAAGTAAGTTGAGTGAATTTTAGGGGGGTGTTAGAATGGGAAATAGGAGAGGCACCACTTGAGTAGGCATGGTAGGGATAGGGTAACTATGGGGTGCCCAACTAGATTATTGAAGAATGGAGGTGGTATGAGGAGGAATATCCATAGATGTTTGTTGTTGGTCATGCTTCAAGATCAACTCAAGGATTTTATTGATGTTAAATTATAGTGCCTATATAACATTGGTTTAATCAAATTAAGTCACCAAAGATGGTGGAGCTAGAGTAGAGACTAGAGGAGGTGTGGATCATGGAGGAGATGGAGTTGAGAGGCCTTGGATAATCTTATTTTAAATTTTGGGTGTAGTTGTAGGGTTAATTTAAGTGAATGGCCCAACTTGGGTCCACTTTCCCTTATTATTTACCTCAAGCTTGGCTAGCACCTCCTTGTCATCAACATGGTTGAGGTGGATCTCATAATTAGGGTGAGGCACATAGATATAAGTGATATTGAGAAAATATTGATACTTGATCACATGGGCCTTGATAACACCATGAGGGTCCCATTCTCAATGCTATACTCTACCTAGGGCTTAATAATCTCTACCCACAACATATTCTGTAATGGAGGTAAACTCATGTATATGTGTTGGTGGATGATAATGGGGAAGGCCAAGAAAGAATTTTACTATCATTTAAGTTAGTGAATGAACATGCCATCCACCAATTGACTAGTTATCTTTTGTTTAGCCAATCAATCTAATAACAGATAAGATAGATGGAGGGGGGCCCTACAGATTATTATGACTTGGATGATGGTGTCATCCCTATAATACCAATAATCATAGATGGGGTCAAGGGATCATTAGAGAGTTGATGCATGGCCACCTCATTTATATCCATGTATACAATAAAGTATAATAACTCACAAATTTCCTAGATGTGATTCTAGTAGTGGTGTCCATATAGTTTATAGAAAACTACATGCACTATCATTACCTTAGATTCCATGGTGGGAAAGTGGAAGGTTTGAACATGATAGTGACACATAAAATTTCCACCATGTAACTAAACATATATAAATTACTTCCATCTTAAGCCTTTGATATGACCTTGATGAGGTTGAAATTGATCATGCTCCCTAGGTCTAAGACTTCTTCCCCTTTGAGGATTATTCTCAACAAGGGAACCCATAAGAGATTCACATGTGTGGTTTCAATGGATTTGAATAGGTGGTTTATTAGGATAATACCAACATAAAAACCCTTATTGAAGATGTGGATAGGGTAGGCATCGATGTCCTCTTTTTTTACCCATCACTCTTAGTCGATGGCTCATTCATTGAGGACTTCATATATGTTATGGGCATTATCCCATGCATCAACTACATGAGTATCATAGTTTTAGGTTTAATCCAAGAGGTTGTAATACTACTTATAATTATCCCATGATATTTCTATGACCAAGTTTACCAAATTTATGGAGTAAACCAGGTCCCACCCAACTCAAAGACCATGTTTGGAAGTTTGTAGTAAGCTATTAAAGAGGCCCATGTAATGGAAAAACTTAATATTGGATATTTAACTATGTAATCCTAACTTGAATAACATAGATAGATTATAAGGTACATCATTTAATAATTATAATAATCATAGGTGGTCATTTTTACATCCTTAGTTTCCTTTAAGACCTTATTATAATGGTCGAACAACATCAGGATAGGTAAGAAGTTGGTGACCCTATATTCAAGCTTAAGTTTGGGACTAGAAGATTAAGTAGATATTTTTGTGATTTGGGAAATACTAAGCTTAAGGGTGAGGATAAACATATAAATCATGAGGAATCACTAAAAATAAGGATTTTAGGGAATTAAGACTGCTAACAATATGCTCAATTGATCTGAAGATTTATAGGACTCTGTGGAGATATTTTCCATTAATGGCCTTTGGTAAATCCCCCAAGGTGAGAAAATTTTATTTGTCTTAATCCACTCATTTATTTCCCACTTTGTTGTTAACTTGTTAATTTCAAATATACACTCTTTGCCTATATTTGGAAGCTCCAATGAGACATTTTAAATTATCTGATCAAGGCCCAATTTCCCATTTGGTTAAAGTGAGAAGTATGGTAGACACATGAATAACTTTCCTTTATAAAATAATGGGTAGATATAGGTTGAACCATGTGTCTTTTGATAATTGGTCTTACCTATAATGGATGCCACCTAAGTATATTTGGGAGTCATACTCTTATTACATTCTTACTATTTTAAGAACTAGATTTAGCCACATGGAGTAGTAAGGTGACACATGACATCTTCTCGTTGGATTTTGAATATGACTATATCTCATTCTAATCACCTCAAGTCATTCTTGGTCTATTTTTATAATTTATATAGGGTTGACAAATGGTTTTTTTATATATTAGGCTTTCTTAGCCTCTAACATCTCTCATAGGTTTGGGAGATTGACACATATAATAGGATCTATATGTCACTTCCTCATTTGACTAGGCTCTCCCAAGATCTAACATATTTGACATGTCTATAAGACTAACATATTTGATAGGTTCCATGTGTCACTTCATCATTTAGTTTATCTCTCTTAGGATTGGACATATTTGATAAGTTTGGGAGACTGACACATCTAACAGGATCCACATGGTGATTCCTCATTTTGTCAGGCTCTCTTGAGATCTAACATCTCTGACATGTCCAAGAGACTTACACCTATGATAGGTTCAACATGAAACTTCCTCATTTGGTCATGCTATCATAAGATTTGCCATCTTTGATAGGTCTTGGAGACTAACACATCTAATAGGATCCACATGGTACTTCCTCATTTAATCAAGATCTCCTAGGATCTAACATCTATGATAGGTTTAAGAGATTGAAACATATGAAAATATCCACATGAAACTTACTCATTCATCAATATCTCTTATAATATTTCATGAAAAGTGACTAATTTAAAATAAAGACACATAATCAATCAAAATCTCACTTGTCTACCACTAAAGCTTCATAAAATATTGAGTAGGACTCTAAAGGACTAATACTTTGGGAAAACCAACGTGAGTCAAAATCTATGAAAAACACAGCTATCATAATAAAATATTTTAAGTATGAAAACCCTTTGTTATTTTAGAAAATAATAAGAGCTATACTGTGTTTGAACTCAAAAGATAATAGGGATTTTTAATAGAGATTATCTCACCATTACAACATTATTTAAATGCTTGATAGTCTAAGGCAAAATAAGAGTTTGAGGATTCTTAATATTTAAAGCCAATTAGAAAGGGATTAAAAATCTAGTAGCTTTGAGTTGAGAATTTTAGAGGGGTCCCATAATTATATGAAGAAGGGGGTTATGTGGGCCACAACAGATGGTGACTTTATGGGGAAAATGTTACCCAAACATTTAGAACCTAGACTGCAATCATCCAATATTAAACATGGTGATATACAATCTAAAATCTATTTGATATACTTCGAGTATGAAAAATGATTAAATATATTTCAAAAAGTAACATACTTGGATCTAACTACTTTAGAGGCCACTTTGTGTTTTAGTTTAGGATTCTATTTTTTATTTGATGGATTACATCATCGAATCTTAGGTTCATTATGGATATTGAAGCAATTTTGAGTGAGTATGTATTTCATAGAATTTTGGCTAAGGGAAAGGATTGAGCATTAATCTAATGCCATCTAGGTGTCTATATCTCTAATAGAGATGATTTTTGTCTCACTTCTATTCTTACTCCATTGCCAACTAGGATAGAAAGCCTACAATGGATATTTTTGAAATCACCCCTTATGAGGAACAAACTTAACATATATGTATTCTATAAATTAAAATATCCTTTGATCTAAACTTTTATCTTTGATCCATGAGGTTTGAAGACTAGTGTAGCCAAGGTTGATGGTAGTCTCAGTAGGCATCCAATATCCAAGTGATCATTTACTTACTCAATTATTCATATAATCTTTGTTATTTTCTTTTGAAGTTCTTATGATGGCCTTGAATAGAGTATAATTTTTCTCAATTCACTTGTTTAGTTTGAATCAGTGGCTTTTAATTTTATTAGTGATTCTTAGAGAGTTTCTTTGTTTATCATTATGTTTAATATTAGAGGGTTGCATCTATTTTATAATTTCAAAATGAATTTTCACTATCTGATCATCCTTTAGAGTAGTCATCACTTTCTCTAAAATTACTTCCTCTCTGTGAACCATTGGGATAAGGGATATCCTACGAAGAGGGGGAATTGGGAATAAAACTATTATAAGGTCATCAAAACAAGCATATGGCACAGAGACACACAAATTAAATAACTAAAACACACCACAAAAGTAAACACACAAAAATAATAAAACACACAACAAAAGAAAACTAATATATACATTACCACCTTTGACAATGTTATTCTAATATTATATTAGAAGGGAAAACTGATAATTAATGCTTCATAAACTACCTATTCATAGATAATGGAAGATCATTCCCTATTAGAACAATTAATGTCTAAGTGGTTATTATTTACGCTTGGCTTACATTGGTAATTAATTAAATAAATAATAATATATTATTTATTTACTCGAGGTGTAAACTTTGAGAAAATAAATAATCTTATTATAGCTATTTAATATTTACTAAATGTTTATTAATTGGATTTATCAAGGTGGATGGACCCATTATTTTTACAATGGTCATATCCCCTCATGAATCATTATAAATAGGGTTTTACCCCTATTGTAAAATATCTCGAACACAAAAAATATTCAAGTATTCTTGCTTGTGGAAAATACTTGTTTGAGAAAAACTTGTGAAGAATTTATCTGAGAAGGAATGAGATGAAGAAGATTTAATTTATTGGGGTTATATTATTTCTCAATATTGAATATCACTTTGCTGGGTTTTTTACCTCTTTGAGGTTTTCCTAGGATAAATACATGTGTTGTGTTTATTGATTTGAGCTCATTATATATTATACTTTGCTCATTAAATCTCTTCTAGGTCTGTAATCATTCATATAAATATTTTATCAAGGTATCATAGCCATTAGAGAGGATTTTGATTAGAAAGAATATATAATATTAAATTGATATTTCAATTTATTCAAAGCTCGGGCAATTGGATGTCATTGTATGGCCTGGGCACTTTAAAAAATTGAAACTTGGGTTTCTGTGCATCAAATTACTTTTTAAAAGTTTTATTCATTTAGTTTTGCAAGGACAAGGACTCATGGAAATTTTCAAGGCCTGAGAAGCTCTGGATCAACCTATTCAAATTTCTTTCTCCTCCATTAATGTACCTGTATGGCCTGAGAGGCTGGCAAAAATTATTTATAGCACCAAATTTTTTTCTGAAAGGCTTGTTGGCATTATGAGAGGATTTTAGGAAGGTTTGAAAATTTTGAAGGTTTTAGAAGGCCTTTATCTTCATCAACTTTTTTCTCTCCTCCTAGACCTGTGCCATTTCCACCTACAGGAAATATTAAGGTGAGTATAAAGTTATTTCAAATATTTAAAAAATTAATTATTTTTTTAATTTTACAAATTTGATTTACCTTTTGTTAAATTATTTCACCAAAAAGTTAAAAAATAAGTAATTTGTTTTTAATTTTATTTACATGCACAATAAATAAATATTTATTTTTTAAATACTTGAATAAAAATAATTAAATATAATATTTTGCATGTAAACCTTTGAATTCACTCATAGATAAGTTGGTGATTATTATTTTTTGGTAAAAATTTGTAAAAATTAATTCACTCATAGATAATTCTAGTGTTTAATTATCATTAACATTTTTTATCTTCTTAGGACTCTAGTTAAAATTAATTGCAAATTAATTTAATTTGAATTCTATTTTTTGGATTTTGTTCCTTCTCTCTCATGTGAAAACACCTTGACCTATCGACTAATCCTTCTTTTGACACTTGATCTAGTCTAAACCTAGGTAAGTATAGTCATCCAACTAGTTGAGCTTAAGGTTTTAGCACATTCTAGACACATTAGAGTGGTCCATTTCTTATTTTGAATACTTATATTATTGTTTTTACACATTTTTTAATAATTGTGCCTAGGTGGTCATTGTGAGTGTGACTCTTTCAACACCTAGAATTATGCAAATTTATTTCAATTTTTTTACTTTGGTTAGCATATAAATTATATATCTAAATATAGTTACATGATCAATTCACTTTACTTTAGAAATAGTTCAAAAATTTCATTTAAAAAGGTTAAATCATAAAATTGTTCTTATTTTTAGTGTATTTTGTGACACTTGCTACACCTTTCTTTGTCACAAATTTTTGAAAAATTTCTTGCTTTATAAAAATTTAATTTGAAAAAAAAGTGTGTATTTAATTTTAAAAATTTGTTTTAATTATAAATAATTTTAAATTCACACTTAAAAGGTTTTTTTTTTAAACATTTGGATACTATCGTGTTTAAAGGGAAGTCATGGCTTCTCCTCAGTTTTCTTTAGACAAATCCCAAATGCTTAATGGAAATAATTAGAATATTTAGAAAATTTGTGTTAAATCTAAATTCATGGCCTATAAATTATGGAATATTGTCATTGGGATTGAGAAATACCCATTTGGTTTAGAAAATTTGTGTTAAATCTAAATTCATGGCCTATAAGTTATGGAATATTGTCATTGGGATTGAGAAATACCCATTTGGTTAACATGTAACCCATGAGATTACTAATGCATTTCAACATGAATCATAGGAATCTATGTTCATTATCTTGTAGAGTGTTAAGGATGAATTTATTCTCCACATTGGTAATCAGGAATCTCCTTGTGAAGCTTGGAAACTTCTTGAATCTATGCATGAAAACACTTATCTCTCAAAGATCATTAAGTTAATCCTTAAATTGTTGATAATGCCTATGAAGGGTGATAAAAAAGTTGTGAATGTTTTAGCTAAAATTAAGACTATTAAAGCTTAGTTAGATGGTTGTAATTGTAATTTAATTCAAGATCAGTTGATTTATTTTATTATTCAGTTAAATATTCATGAAAAATTTAGAAATTTTATTTCAATTTTAAATTTTAGATATCAAATTGAGTAAGATATCCCTGACCTTACTACCTTGTCCACTCTTTTGATTCAAGAAGAACAAGTTATGACAAATTTTGATTCTAAGGAGAATGATACTTAGGCACTTCTCACTTATAATAATGTTTTTGATAACACTAAAAACCAAAAACATAACCCTAATTATACTAAAGGCAAACATGGGAATAAAAAATCTGCTAATAAAAACCATACACCTAAATTCAATAGAAATTGCAATCTATGTGGTAAATTTGGTCATAGAAGGGAAACCTATTAAAAAAATAAAGATAGAATTAACAATCAATCTTATGAAACTAAAAAAGAGAAGAAATCTAATCAAAACAAGTAGAAGAATCAAAACCCTAATCAAAATAACAATCATGATCAAAATGTTATTACTTTATATACTAATTTATTTACTTCAAATGAAAATGAATGGATTTTGGATAGCAGTGCATTGTACCATATGACATGTTTATATGATTCTAGAGATATCTCTGAAAGAATTAATTTAGATGATAATTCATTTTTAGAAGCAAATAAATATGAAAAAGCAAAATTTTCAAATGTTATTATTAATGATATTTTCTATGTATCTAAGCTTAAAAAGAGTTTGCTATCCTGTTCTCAACTTACTAATTATAATTTCATTATAACTTTACTTAAAGATAGTTGGTCTATTAGAAATCAATTTGGAACATTGATTGCTGAAGGTATTGAAAAGAATGGTTTATATATCTTCTGTCCTTCTACATGTTTAATTTCATCGCATAATAAGAATCAATCTCAATTATGGCATGAAAGATTAGGACATGTTAATTTTATAAGTTTACATGATATGTTTATAAATAATCTTGTTGTTAGACTTCTTTCTATCCCCTCTCATCATGAAACTTGTGAGGGTTGCTTACGTGGTAAGCAACATACTAACCCTTTTCATAAAAATCATGATGCAAATTCCTCACATCATTTAGAATTAATTTATAGTGATGTTGTAGGTCATTTGGAAGTTAATTCTCTTAATGGTTCATTATATACTATTACATTTATTGATGATTACACTAGAATGATCTGATCTTATTTCATTAAAAAAAATTGATATTTTTTCTAAGTTTAAAGAATTTAAAGCTTATATTGAAAATGCATCTAATTTGGTTATTAAGAAATTAAAAATTGATAATGGTGGTGAATATATTAGTAAAGAGTTTAATATTTTTTGTATTAGTTGTGGTATTCAAAGGGAACTAACAACTCTATATTCCCCTCAGTAAAATGATATCGTTAAAAGGAAAAATTGCACCATCATAAAAATGGCTAGAATAATGTTGTAATCTGCAACTGTTCCTAGGTTGTTATGGGCCATAGCCATGAACACTGTTATTCATATTCTAAATAGAGTCCCTAATAAATCCTTGCATTTTTTTACCCCTTTAGAAATGTGGACTAATAAGAAACCCAATGTGGGTTATCTTAGGATCTTTGACAGTTTTGCTTCTATCTTTGTCCCTAAAGCTAAAAAGAAGAAGCTTGACCCCACTTCCTATTCTTGCATTTTTTTAGGATATAGAGGTAAGACTAAAGGTTTAAGAGTGTATAATCTCTCTAAACATCAGATAATTGAGAATAAAAATGTTCTTATTCTTGAAAAATCCTTTTGTGAGCCCTCTGTGGATCCTCCTCAGTGTTCTTTTGTTGATGAACCTAACTCTTATGTTTATCCTTGTGATGAAACAAAAATCCTTCAAGATGTTGATCCAATTTTAAATAACTTAGAGTGTGAGAAACCCCTTGAGTTTCATATTCAATCTAAAAGACCTAAATGGGTAGAATCTTTAATTCAATCTTGTAATGTTGATAACCTTAATAAATTAACTAGAAGTCAACATTCTTATAATGCATTAATGACTATGTATGAATTTGAACCTTGATCATTTGAGGAGTCCACTCAAGTTGATAGATGAAATGTTGCTATGTAGATTAAATATAATACCTTAATTAAAAATTAGATGGACCTTGTCTCTCCTCCACCTAAAAGACATTTTTTCAGTTGTAGGTCGCTGTATAAGATCAAATATAATTCAATTGGTAAAATTGACAAATTTAAAGTTAGATTAGTTATTTGTGGGTTTACTCAAAAAACCAAGATTGACTATGTTTAAACCTTTACTCCTATAGAAAAAATGAGTATTGTTAGACTTCTTATTGCTCTTACAGCCTAAAATAGTTGGGCTATCCACCAAATGGATGTCAAGAATGTATTTCTAAATGATGATTTAGAATAAGAAATTTATATGACTTAACCTAAAGGTTTCACTGATCCTAATAGAGAACATTATGTATTTCAAGTTAAAAAAATCTTTGTATGGCATAAAATAAGCTCCTCAAGCTTGGTATTCTTTAATTACTTTTTTTTTCAAAAAATTGGGTTTTTCTAACTACTATTTAGATAATGATCTCTTTATTAAAATTAAAAATGGTCATTTGATTCTAATTGTATTATATGTTGATGATTTGTTGATTACTGGTGATCTAACTAGTTTAATTCATAAATATAAGGATAAACTAAGTCAAATATTTGAAATAATTGATTTAGGCATTCTACATTATTTTTTAGGAATGGCTAAATTTCAAGATAAAAATTCAATTGTTGTATCATAATCTCAGTATGTACATAATCTTCTTGTTAAGTTTAACATGTTTGATTGTAAATCTACCACTACTCCTATTAAATTTGGTATTAAAATTGATCTTAAACCTACATGTGAAAAACCTAACCCTACTTTGTATAGAAAACTTATTGACAGTTTGATTTATCTAACCATTACTAGACTAACTATTCCATATATTGTTAGTGTTGCTTCTAGATTTATACAGGATCCATATTTGGATCATTGAAAATTAGATAAATGTATCCTTTGTTATATCAAAAGAAACTATTAATTACAGTTTATTTTATTCTTCCATTGATAATACTAAATTATATGGTTATTGTGATGCTAACCATGCTAGTGATACTTTAGATTGCAAATCTACTTCTAGATATGTGTTTAAGTTTGGTGCAGGTGTTATCACTTAGAGTAACAAGAAACAACCTACTATCTCTCTCTCTTCTATAGAAGCCAAGTATATAAGTATTATGGAAGCTTCTAAAGAATCCATGTGGCTATGAAGGTTATTTAGAGAACTTCATTTAGATGTTTTATAGAGTACCATATTTCATTGTGATAACCAAAGTTGTATAGCTCTAGCAAAAAATCTAGTGCAACACCAAAGAACTAAACATATTGAAGTTCATGTGTATTTTATTTGAGAGAAAGTCCTCAATGGTGATATTAATCTACAATTTTGTTTTACAGATGAAAAAGTGGCATATATCTTCATAAAACCACTTGGTGATACCAAGTTCTGTTAGTTTTGTGCAATGCTAGGCCTCTCAAAGTTGCCATTAAGGGGGAGTGTACATGACAATGCCACTTCCTAATAGCCACGCATTTCTTCTTCTTCTCTATACTTATTATCATTTGTATAGCATTGTAAAAAATTTATGTGGAAGTTATTTTATTTAAGTAAACTTTGTGTGGAAGTTTTACGTATGTACCCCAATACATTTAAAAGCATAATTTGTATTGGAAGTCCTTATGTTATAAAAGGCTTAAAATATACTTAGTGATTATTCATAATAAATAGTGAGATTTAATCTCACAATCATGCTAGCCTAAATTTACTTTTGAGTAGTTTATGGATTATAATTCTTTTTGTTTCAAAAGGTGACCTTTGGCATGATGAAGGTTTTTAAATCCTTCAAATTTTGCACATAGTATAACTCTTTTATGGTGACTATGGCTTTTATCCCTACTTAGCATTAAGGGGGAGTGTTAAAATAATTAGTGTCTAAGTGGTTATTATTAACCCTTAGCTTACATTGGTAAGTAATTAAATAAATAATAATAATATATTATTTATTTACTTGAGGTGTAAACTTTGGGAAAATAAATAATCTTATTATAGTTATTTAATATTTACAAAATGTTTATTAATTAGATTTATTGGGGTAGATGGACCCATTATTTTTACAATGATCACATCCCCTCGTGAATCATTATAAATAGGGTTTTACCCCTATTGTGAAATATATTGAACACAAAAAATATTCAAGTATTCTTGCATGTGGCAAATACTTGTTTGAGACAAACTGGTGAGGAATTTATTTGAGAAGGAGTGAAATAAAGAAGATTTGATGTATTGGGGTTATTATTATTTTTCAATATTGAATATCACTTTACTGAGTTTTTTACTTCTTTGAGGTTTTCTTAGAATAAATACATATGTTTTGTTTATTTATTTGGGCTCATTATATATTATGCTTTGCTCATTAAATCTCTTCTAGATCCGTAATCATTCATATAAATATTTTATCATTCCCTTCTAAATCCTTAAGGTGAAAATCATTATCCCTAAGTATCTTAGCTATTTGGTATGGGCATAAATACAAACTGGATAAAAATTGTAATGTAGACCTTTATGATCATTGGATTTGTCCCAATGTAGTACTAGATCCTAAATTTTAAGGGGCTTCACCTTGGCCTTCTTGTCAAACCAGTACCTAATAGTGCTTTGTTTCTTGATTAAATTTAGAAAGTCTTCATTTTGAGCTTATTCTATTTGTATAATGTCTAAAATCCTATAATTTATTTTTTCATCATGTTCCATATATTGCTACATAAACTTTTAGGTCATAATCTTGAGAGTAACTTGCAGAACTAGTTATAGTCCATAGACTAATATAAATTTCCTTTAATAAGTGCTTGATTATGTCTAGTGAGGTTATCCCAAAGATTAAACTTCAGAAATGAATGTCACTCCCAAGGTTTCTTCTCTATAGACATATTCATGGCCTTGATCAAGTTCTTGTTGGTTGATTCTACCAATCCATTCCCTTTTGGGAAGTAGTTGGATGGAAATATTAAAGTGATCCCATTTTCATATGCCCACTTAGTGAAATCTACATATTAAAATGTATTAAAATTATCACAAACTAATGAAAAAGGGGTCCAAAATTGAGTGGTCACATTATTTTCCATGAAATTGATTACTTAATTTTCAGTGATATTATTCATCACCATTGGCTCTATCCATATTTTGTAATAGTCTATGATAGTAAGAATAAATTTGTAACCTACTCAGGAGTTGGGATTAATGACTCCAATGAAATCTAGTCCCCTTTGGGAAAATGGTGTCCCTTATATAACTGGCTAGAATGGAATTATAGCATGGATTTATCTTTTTTCAAATGTCTAATGCTGATGGCATGTTCTAACATGTGCATGGACATTCTTGAATAAGGTTGGCCAATAACAACTAACCTGAAGTATTTTGTGTGCCATTATATATGCTACAAGATGGCAAGTGCCTAAATTCTCATGGAAGTTATCCATGATTTCCTTTGCTTCAAATTCTAAAAAGCACATAAGATAGACACATTCATGATTTTCATTAAAGAGAACTCCTTTATTTAGCATTTATTACATTACTTTCATTTTGAGGGCTATTTTCTACATTTGATTGAGTCTAAAATGTGGGCTTCCATAGAGAACATAATGGACAATTGGGGTGGGGTATGTGCATAGAGTTGGGGGAAAATTCCATGGACATACCCAAAAACTTGTAAGCGTTATAACATAACACGTACGTGTCATAAAAATAATGTGTATGCATTACCTTTATTTATAGAAATTCATACACATTATAAGAATACATATGCATTCCTATAAATAAATGTAACTTGTATGCATTATGTAAACTATAAAACTAAATTAAAAAACTTGAATTGTAATTTTTAGTCTTTTCTTGGCATTCATATTTTGATACTTAGCATTCACATTTTTTCTTCTAGCTTTTCATTTTTCCCTCCATCTCATGTTTTTCCCTCTAGCTCATGTGTAAATCATTTATTTTACTCCCACATTCACGAGATCATTGATGCCACCATGGAGAAGAGATAAGTTTTGTAGATTAAACAATTTTTTTTGAATTTTTTATGAATGTTTTATATAGTTTGATTTGTAATTTTTATCTAATAGGTCAGCATGCTCCACCTAACCCTAAACTTAATCCTCTACTTAACCCTCCACCTAACCCTCCTAACCCTCTGCCTAACCCTCTTATAGCTCCACTAGATCCCCTAGGTAGTCAGGAGGATATAATTACTCACATAGTGGAGAAAAAAATTGAAATTGAGCAGATAATTAGGAGAATGAAGGCACCCACATCCAAAAATACCCATCACACCTATTTGACCAATACCCTAGAGTTAGTATTAGGTCTAGTTGACTCGATAATGAGTCAAATTGATGGATGGAAGTCATATAAGGATAGGTACAGGGGTTACTATGTTGAAAAAATATCAACATATGAGATGAAGAAGAAAGAAATAACAAAAGATTAAATTTGTGCCTTATTTATCGACCCAACCACCCATGCCCCATTTCTCTTAATGACCAAACATTTCCCATTCTAATGATGCCAACACAATTTGATTAAATCCAATTTTTGGGAGTAATAGTAGATGGTGTTTGACTATCCACCTTATAATTACCATGATGTCCCTTTGTAATGTTATAGGAAACTCTATTGCTAGTTTGTCCTCAATTACATTCCAAACTACTTTGACTATGGTGAGTTTTAGGTCTGAGAGAAAGGCTCCACATAGGATTAACCAGATGTACATCATGTACCAAATTGGCCTATAAATATCCCTACCTAAAAGCCAATTAATCTAGAGATTCCCTCTATGATGAAAGAGGTTATGGAGATAGACACTTTTCATGCACTTAGTGCACTTACTGATACACTCATTTGTCATACGAGTAGACTTTTAAAGATAGATGCTCAACATACTCTAGTTAGTGGCCATACCCAACCCCACCCATGTAGATGTTGTGGTGCTATATACACTAGACCTTCAAATGTTGATGGTGGTGCTTTAGGGGGCTTAGAATATATGGTCTTTATTGATGAGTTATTGGCACACATATTTGGTTTAGATATGTTGGAAGTCTCTACACACACGTAGGTATCTTTTATATATATTTCATGTTAAATTTTTAAGTTATTTTTAAAAATTAAAAAGGTAAAAATTAATTTACATTTTTAAATTGAATTATATATATGTTTTTTTTTGTGTTTTAGGGTGAGACGTTGCCTTCAACATCACAACTAGGTAGTGGTCCAACCCCTACTACATCTATCTATGTCAGTATGACACCATATACATTTACAGAGGTAAAATTTCAAGTCAATATTATATACTCTAGATGTACATTCATACACCTTAATTGCATCATTGGTATATTTTGTGTAATAAAATATAAAATAATTAATATAATTTTATTGGACTTTTTATTGTTTGATGTATTAACATGGATTGGCAGTGTTAGAAAATCATCCTTCATCTCAATTTTTTTCTTTTATTTTGACTTTTAAACTAAATTTTCAATAAAAAATAATGAGTTGAACATTTTATTGATATCCCATTATATGTAGTTCCCATCGTGTGTCAATCCTAATCAATAGGATTGGATGTATATATATATATAAATAAAATTCATTTACTAAAAGTTGTTTGGTACAATATATTTCTATCAATTTCCCAATCGAGCATAACATGTCTTCATCAATATGTACACCAATCCTTTATTTTAAATATTGCCCTCATAGCCAACCAATTGATTCCTTGTTATCCTAATCACATATAGCAGTTCAATCTCTATGATCTATATCCAAAATGGTCATAGTTATCAATTCAATTCAAATCAATTCCAACCAAGCATAACAATTTCATCTCTATCTATGGAGTTATAAACTTATATGGCATAGCCTTTTGATCTCATTATACCTAGTCAATTCTAATTTCCAACCAAACTCTATTAGTAGAGCTATATAGAGTAGGCCATTATATCCCACTAGTTTTTTTGGGAGAGCATCAACTATAAACTATAGCCTATATGTATATGGCATAAGCCTTGCGACCATATAAAAATAGGGGACCTTAACCCCATATAGATAGATAGGGTTGAGTAGTTTATTACCATCACCTACTTAGGGGACCCAAAGACCTGCTATATCTAGTTGGGGGAGAAGAGGGCTTATCTATATCCATGCACTTTCATCACTCAAGTGTCATATTGACTTTATAAGACTATAACACCTTTCATCAGGAAAGTCACCCTAAAATGAATATTGAGTGTCAACAAGAATATAGAACCCTTTGTTGACCTTAAGCTACTTACATTATATACATATAGACCTTCCCTTACAAATTTTGAGGTAAATCTAAGGATAGATAGTTGACCTAATGTTACCTATAGGGCAACCAAAATCATGCACTTGTAAAGAAGACTATCCATTCACTCTTATCTCTATAATATTCAGTTTTATTTTCTATATGTTTCTTTAGATTTTGATGAGACATATTTTACAAGGTTCCAGACACTCTTAAAAGGCTCAAGTATAGATGTCCCCTAAAAAAACAACATATCACTCTAGGTGTCTCAACTTGATTAAAACTCAATTTATAAAATTCTCAACAAACACCGATATAGGTTACTTGTCTTATCACAATGACTATTTATAAGGGATTTTTTATCACACTAATACTCAGTTGGACTAAATAGTTATGAATGTCTATAATAAAAGTATTCAAGGTGTTAACATGATCAATAATTTTAAACCAAATCAATTTAGACACCATAGCTCATAAGACTTTCCTCAACTATACCAAGTCAATGCCTTAAGATAATTAGGCTTAATGACCAAGTAATTAGGTAAAAATCTGAAATACACCTCAACAAAGCTATACAAAAATCAAAACTAGTGTATATAGTGTATCAAAGATGTTTCAACACCTAACTTGCATTCAATGACTCAATTTCACAAAATTCACTTGAAAATCCTCCCTTGTTATCTTGTCATTCTCCCTCATGAAACTGACATTTCTTGCCTTTAGTATGGTGTTACAAGTCACATGTTGCACATATCCACTTGTCACATTCATTATTCCCATGACCTTATTATATATTTTCATATCTTATACAAGACTAAGATTATTAGTAACTTGTTTAATCAATGAATTGCCCAAGTTATTAATTATTAGGTTATTTGTTTAGCTAATGACTAAGGTGGACACTCCTCCATCATTGCGAGTTGAGAAAGACTCAAGTATTTATATTGCAATGTCATCTACATAGGCACCCATTGAGGTATGTATATTCACTTGTATTTTTGAATTGTAATTTAGTACTTTTATTTTAATAATTTTACTATATAATTTGGAAAATATAAATTATATGCATGAATGTCTTGTGCATGTAGAGCTATCATATGACATTTGATAGTCTAATTCAGATGACTACTATGATAACTTCTCATGTTTCTTCATAATTTGACATGACTATTCATGTAACTGATCTTGGAACTGACCCAGTCGAGCATCAATGGAAAATTAAGGACCATGAGATTACGGTAAATGAATGTTTAAATGATTTATTATTATAGTTTAAAACATGAGTTTATTAACTTCATTTCATGTACACTTGTTAATTTTATAATAATTTTTTTATTTGAAGAGGTTTGGCTGCAAGTGAGCTATGAGCATAGTACCAAAAGTCAAACCTTAGAGTAATACAAGGCATTTAGGATATCTCCATCTATAAGTAGGGCATTCCAAGGAGAGTATTTTTTGAAGAAGGAAAGAGAGAGAGAGAGAGAGAGAGAGAGAGAGAGAGAGAGAGAGAGAGAGAGAGAGAGAGAGAGAGAGAGAGAGAGAGAGAGAGAGAGAGAGAGAGAGAGGAGAGAGAGAGAGAGAGAGAGAGAGAGAGAGAGAGAGAGAGAGAGAGAGAGAGAGAGAGAGAGAGAGAGAGAGAGAGAGAGAGACTATTTGATGATTAGGATGTTGTAGATGATGTACTTTTTTATATGCCTATATGGTAATATATGCATTGTTGGCATTATACATACATATATGATGTATTCACCCAAAATTAGATACTATATTGTTAGACATGATGTAATTTTTTGTATGCCTATATGGAAATGCATGTATTATTGACATTATATGCCTATACATGGCATTCATACATGGAATTTTTATTTTGTACATGAATATTTAAGAAAACCAATGAAGTAAATCTTGTTTGAATAACTTATGTTTAGAGTATTATGAATGATTGGTTTTGAAGTATTCTTAAGGATTACAAATGTTATGATATTGAGAATAACTTTATAGGATAATGTTGAAAATTAGACCCTTATAAGAAATAAATAATATCAATGATTGCATTTGAATTATGTTTGTATGCTGATGTAGAGGTATGGAGGAGAAGTTTACAAAAACATGATTAGCTAGTTCTAAACCCAACTAATCACATTCACTTACTATGGGTTGATTTGAATCTCATTTCACAAGCTAACTCCTCTTTTGACTCTTTGGGATTAATTTAGCTTCTTACACCTAGTACTTATTCCTTGTACTCTTAGTAGCATATCCTTGATGGCATTGACCTCTATCCATACATTTACAACACATCCTTTACCTCATTCCATTCATCTCATTCATAAACTTCCTCTTAATCTCTTTCTAGTTTCTTAGTAGGCACCTTCTTTGGGTCTCAAGGACCAAATCTTGGTCTATTTTTCAAGATATAAATATATTGTCACACATGGTCTTATATGATCATAATATACTTGGTATAACCCCCTTTAAGTACTCAAACAATTTTTGACTCTCATTCCACACCTTATAGACACAATGCTCTCTCAAGGCTTGTATCATTTATTTATTGTATTTTTACTTGTAAGGAAATTTTATTATTAATAAATAGATTATAATGGAATTTATAGGTACACTCTATCCTTTCCCATGTCTATGTCAAATTTTATAGCCCAACTTCACCTCTAATTATCACTTTCTTCATTAGC
Organism: Torreya grandis; assembly: GCA_037957365.1. NCBI lineage: Eukaryota > Viridiplantae > Streptophyta > Pinopsida > Cupressales > Taxaceae > Torreya > Torreya grandis. The sequence goes on along the minus strand of JARHVA010001440.1, from coordinate 159,525 downwards.
CTACCCTTATTTAGGCCTAATTAACCCTATTCCAAACCCTCAATCCTTGAATCTATAAAAAACTATAAAATATAAAATAAAACCTTTTTATTCTTCTTGTACATGTATAAGGGAGCAATATTACAAAGTTTCATTAAATTCCCATGGTTAAATCTCTCAAAAATGCCTAAATCCTAATTTAGGGTTTCCCATGCCCTGTACACACTCTCCAAAGGACCAATTTGAACTTCCCACTGATATTATTTTATTTAAAACATCCTCATGAAATTTAAAAAATCTCATAACACCTTTATAATGATAAAAAAACTAACTTCGCCTTTATGCCTTTGAGACTGCCAGTGGGGATTTGAGCCTGCCTATCGAGATTGCATGAAGTTTGGAGTGTGAACACTATTTAAATGTTTTTAATAGGTTTAAAACCATATTAAAATAATTATAAAATACTTATCTAATATTTTAACCCTAAGACACACCTTAAAACTCTAAAAAGTATGCCTGGATGAATAATGACCATTATGAGACATGGAGGGGATTGTGAAAAAAATAAAGAGAAATTAAACTTGTCATATGAACTTAAAAGTATTATTTATGGGTATATTAGGTCATTAATACATATTTTACAAAGTTTAAAGTCAATTTGATATGTACGTTGTCCTATAGACCCTTTTTACCAAAATTTAACTTGAGTTGTCTACATGCTTCCTTCATGACAAAATTTCTTTCTTTAATTTTTTGCATAAAAAACCTAAATTTAATAAATTATATAGGAAAATATAGGTTTAAAAAATCATATTATATGGTTTTAAGACCTATTAAAGGCCTAAATTACTTCCTGGCATCCAAAACTAACAAAACTTCTAGAAATCTCCAATGGCTGCCTTCTTGACTGCAAGAGGACTATGTCAAATATCAAGAAATTTAACTATTTATAGGAAATTTAGGATTTAATTTTATGTTTTTTAAGGTCATGGATACCATTATTACTAAATTTCATGCTTTGAATCAATATGTAGATGCCCTAAATTGACTAATTTCTCTAAGGCAGGCTCCAATGTTGATTGTGATTTGACATAGGGTTGATTGTACTAAAATAATAAATATTTACCATTCTAAAAAATAATAAAAAATATAATTAATGGGTATAGTAGATAATTATTATCCTCTCCATGAAATTTCATGATTAGATCTAGCATATTTTGGCTTGTAGGCTCATTTTAGCAAAAGCTAGTGACACATGTCTGCTTGGTCAAATTTCACAAATGAGTCATCATCCTATTTTACCTTGGTTTATGTATTATAATTATGATTTTTCCTCTAAAATATCATTAAACCTATAATTTCATGATTACACCCTTAATTTTCTATCTCATAATCTTCCATGTCACCTTGTACCTTCTAAAAAAACGTCATATGACTGCATGTCAATAATACCTGGAGTTTTATGATATGAGAAAAGGGAGTATTTGGTATAATTCACACCCATTTATCCAAATTAGGAATTATAATTCATTTTAAACCACCCTTAAACCTTACTCTAACATGTTTTAACCACTTATCAAGGCATTTGGGTCTCACAAATCAACTTCCATACAAAGGCTTGTACTACATCTTCATGTTCAATCCCTATGATGGATGTAGGTACATATTTTCAAAATATTGTTTTTTCCAAGAAACTTCACCATTGACAATCTTGACTTCATGACTATGTTTACCTAGCTGTAGGTGCTTGTTTTGAGGGCATGACTATAGGTTTTATTTGGAAACATCTCCTAGCATGCTTGATTTTGTAGAATCCCACCTCTCACCTTAGACACCACCATCCCACCATGGAATTAGTCAAGATGACCCACTATCATATCTATGCACACTAACCTGAAGGATGGATTTTAGGTGGAAGCTTTTAACTATGACTAAATCATTAGATGTTCAAGAACATTTCTCAAATAATCCAAGACCCCATTGAACCTGAATGCTCATGGAACCTCAATGAAACACCATCATTAGCAAGGAAACCTTAATTTAATCTCTCATTGTTTTGGAAACCAATGGAAACATATGAGGTGTCTTTGATTATTATATAACATGATGGCATTTTTGATAAATTCAATAAGCTCTTAAAATGCTCCACACCCTTTAAAAACACCTCAAAGCCTTGTTATTCCTTCTTGACTATAGGTCTTTGTTGAAGCTTGCTATAGGTCTCCATTAGGTGGAAAATGAATCCTCTTATAGGTTTTCTATGAATATCCCAATCATTGAACTCCAAGAAGAATTTGTCTTACTCTATTTACCATATAACCCTTTCACTAGTTTTCTACTAGGAAATTCATTTAGGTGACCTCATTACACTTGAATTAACCCCTTTCAAGTTATCCAACTCATTCCAGCATCCCATTTCACATACAAGGCTCATCTTGGGTTTCTAAGGCTTGTAACCCATTTTTTTGGACATTTCTTCTTGGTTTGACCAGTCTATGAACTCACTTGAAAATATGAGACCATTTATATATTTTTGACCCTTGGAACAATTTGACAAGCTTAAAAAAACCTTTAAATTGTCTTAAAACCCAATTCTAATGGCACATAGCTTCTATACATGTGTATATGGTTCACTTGGACTATTAGGCCTATTAAACCTTTTTGGCTTCTTAATGGCATCCAACTAGAAAATTGGCATTTCCAAAATGTCCAAAGGGGTGTATAACATCTAATACTAGGTTATTGGCCTCTCATATAGCCCAGTCAAAAGACCCACCACCCATTCTGGGCTCAAGAACACCCTTCTTAATACAAGAAAGATGGTGATTTTTAGCTTAAGTTCAGACATGCATAAAACCAAAACTATAATTCATATATAGGAACCATAAGATCCTTTGTGTGTGATATAAATCCATATAATTACACCTTTAATCTAGTCTAAAACACCTCTAATAAAAATCCATGGAAGAAGTTATCGTAATAGGTCCTAAAATGCAACTTTTTGATAGTGAAGAGATAACTTGTTGACCTTCAACTAGCAATTTTACCTCCAGGACTGGTAAGTGAAAATACACCACTTTAATCACATATATATAAGAAAATTACACATTATATAATGACCATGACATCTAATTCCACTTTCAAGTGCATTTTCACTACTATTTTGAAGCATGAAAACACTGACAACAAATGTTGTCAAAGTTGAAGCTATGATTTAAGAACTCAATTTTTGGTATTTGTTGGTTAAAAATGGGAACTACCAACACATACAGATGGGTAGATAACATATAGGATCAGGTTTTTGGCCTCCCATCTGGCATGGTCGACAAACCCACCACCCATTTTAGGCTCAAGAATACCCTTCCCAATACAAGAAAGATGCTAGTTTTTAGCCTAACTTCAGGCTTGCATAAAACCAAAATTGCAATTCATATAGATTAACTATAAGATACTTCATTTTCATGGTAAATCCATATAATTTTACCTCTAATATATTCTAAATAACCTCTAAGATTAATCTATGATAGAATTTGCAGTAACAGGTCCTAAAATATAACTTTTTGGTAGTGAACAGATAACTTGTTGACCTCCAACTAGTAATTTTGCCTCGAAGACTAGTAGGTGAAAATACACCACTTAGAGAACATATATATAAGATATTACATGTGATACAATGATCATGAAATCCAATTCCACCTGCAAGTGCATTTTCACTACTATTTTGGAGCATGAAAACATTGACAATAAATGTTGTCAAAGTTGAAGCTATGGTCTGAGAACCTAATTTTTGGTGCTTCTTGTCTAAAAATTAGCACTAGAAATATGTACATAGGGGTGGATAACTTCCAAGACTAGGTTATTATCCTCCCATCTGGCCTGATTGACAAATCCACCACACATTTTGGGCTCAAGAATGCCCTTTCCAATATAAGAGAGATGTTGATTTTTAGCCTAACTTTAGGCATGCTTAAAACCAAAATTATAAGTCATATGGAGGAAAAATAAGAACCCTCTTATGTATGGTAAATACATATAATTACACATTTAATATATTGTAAATCACCTCTAAGATAAATTCATGGTATAAATTGTAGTAATGGATCCTAAAATGCAACTTTTTAGCAGTGAAGAGACAACTTGTTGACCTTCAACTAGCAATTTTTCCTCTAGGACTGGCAAGTGCAAATCCACCACTTTGAGCATGTCTATATATGAAAGTTACATGTGATATAATGAACATGACATCTAATTCCACTTGAAAGTGCATTTTCACTACTGTTCTAGAGCACAAAAACACTGACAACAAATGTATTTAGAAAGCTACAAGGAGAAATAAACTTGTCATGAGCAATTGTTTAGGAGCACAAAAATCTAAGTACTTTTATTAATATTATCTTAGCTTCAAGAATATGAAATTATTTACTAAGGGTGACAACCACATGATGGTGGAAGATGATTTGACACCACTAACGTACAAAAAAATGTTAGTAAGTAATTAAAGATGAAATTTATGCATGTACTACCTAAAAAATCAAAAACATTTGATAAAATTTATTACATCTAAATTTTATAAGTCAACATACCTATGCATCTCAATCTAATGAACCACTTTGATCTACTCTAATCTTAATAATATCAAGAATAGGTTATGGTCTAACTCATGAACTTTCGATAGATTGTTGTTTCTTGGCCTCCCATGATATTTTTGCAATTGAATATTCATTACAAGAACCAAATTTGAATAGTGAAGTATCTTCATGTGCATTTAAAATTATTCAAACAACCATATATTTTAATTTTTTATAATATATCATTAAATCCAAGTTCCATTGACTACCACATACCCAGTGGGATAATCAATGTTTTCTCCATCTATGATCAAGGAAGTCAATTTTTTATTTCCATCTACACACTGACATAAGTAGTAATCTATTCCCTCTTTATGGTCCTCATATTCATCATTTTCATCATCCATGTTAGATTTTCTTAGTCCTATTTTGTACATTTTAGGTCTCATCTTAACCAATTTCATCAATGAAATAAATAATTGACATATGTGACTATCATAATGCAATCTATGAAAGAAACTATCCCAAATTTATTGAGCTAGTCTTCTTGAATGGTGGTCAGACATTTTATTATGCATTGGTTTCAAAATATTTTCATAAAATTTAATTAATTACTTATATTTTCTATGCACAATTCTTGGAGGTGATGTTATTGGTGGAATCTATTTAGAGGGTGTTTCAAAATCATTATATGTTTCCATGAAATTTTCTTCATTATATTTTTCTTCATTATATGTTTCTATGAAATTTTCTTCATTTTTAATTTCATCATTATTTGAGTCCATTAAATTTTATCCATTGTTGGTGTGTAAAGTATCATGCATAGGATCTTCATCAACAAAATCAAAAACTTTAAACTTTGAATGTGAATTTCCAACATCATCTAATTTTTTATTATCAATTTCATCACAATTCAATTCATTATTGTGAATTTCATAATAATTCAATTCATTATTGTCAATTTCATCATTATTCAATTCATTATTATCAATTTAATCATTATCTAAGGCATTTTTCTCATCATGGTTAGTGTTTGTACCTTGTCTAGAATGAAATGTTTGCATTCATAGCTTTTTTTCTCTCAACTCTTCTAATTAATTTGATGTTTTGTTCTTCAACTTCTTCCTCTTCTTTGAATGCAAAACAGAGCCCATTTTGATAAAATCAACCAAGAATGTACTTCAAAATTTGGGGTTAAAAAAAAATACAAAAAAAGTATGTAGAGAATATGCAAAGTGCGTAGGGAATGTTTATGTGGACAATAATCTCGATTTGAGATAAAAATAGACATTGAAAAGTAAGTTTTTTTTTAATTCAAGAAACATGTATGCATTATATAAATGCATATGCATTCTTATAACACATATGTGTTACTATAACGTGTACACATTCCTTGAATTATAGGCATATTTTACAAAAAACAAGCACAAAGACTCATATTCAATACATAAAATCCCTTATAATACTATAATATGATGTAATAAGACTATAATATGATGCATAAATCCCTAATATGATACAATAAGACTATCATATGTTAAAATAAGGCTATCATATGATGCATTAAGGCTCAATATGATACAATAAGGCTACCATACGATGCAATAAGATTGCCATATGATTCAATAAGACTATCATATGATGCAATAAATCTCCAATATGTTTCAATAAGGCTATCATATGATGCAACAAGGCTCAATATTTGCATTTTTGATTAAATTAGGGATAGTTAAGCCATACATGTTGCATCTAGATTATATAATTAATTGGGCCATAAATTTGGTTTATGGGATCAATTTTTCCCAAATCACGTCCCTAATTAAACCAATCGACTAATTGGTTCAATTCATGATATATAGAATCATACTTAATTTTATCCTAAATTATATATCATGCTCTTATAGTTATGTTAAGAAGGGGTTAAAATTGGCCTCCCATGCCTCCTCAATTGAATTTCCCCTATAATTTAACCTTAATATGCCACATGTGTACCTCATACACCTAAAAGTGTTAAATCTATTAGAGATGCATCAAGTCGTAGAAGTTTCAAAGTTGACAATGCCCCAAGAAGCCAAATCAAATTTTATATCACCATGTTTACCTCATACATGCTTGGAAGTGTTAGCACTATTAGAGGTGTTAGGTACTAAAAGAATTAAAGAGCTATTATATCCCTATGAGGCCTAATCCAATTAGATACATCACCATGTGTGTATCTTGTACACATATATACTTGTGCTAGATATCTAATTGTCACTTATCCTAAAAGTATCATATTTTTTAGAGCCTCAAGATGCCCAACCCAATCAAATATTTCCACATGTGTAGGTATAGTACACTTAGAGAAGTGTTAGAGTTATCATATATACACATATTTGATACTTAGACATGTCCCATCACGTCCAACCAATCCAACTAGGGACTATTCACAAATTTATTGTACATACATAAAAGCCAATAATGTTTGAATATTGACATAAATCATGTCTAGTAAATAATTCACATGATGTAAGCCTTTGACTTGCCATTACTATATGAAAGTGGTCATGTAGATCCCTTTAAGGTCCCATTTGAATTGAGAAAGCACTGAATGTTATTAGTTTTCTATGTATGTATTCAAATTATTTAGATCTCTCTACCTTGAATTACCTCTATATCCCAAAGTACATTCATATTAAGTCCTACACATAGGAGAGAACATAATTCATCAATGGACTCCTCAACCTCAAATCCTAGGCCAGAGCAAGAATTCCAAGATGTACTACTTTCTTGCAGTCCACATCATAAGGTTTAAGATCTTTATAATGAAATATGAAAAATATGATTAAAGGTGAGGGGGTGCACACTGGTATTCAATTTTGATCAACCATATATATGAGGTGAGAAGTTCATCATACACATGAATAATTATTGGGTCCCTCTACTCAAAATCATCCTTAAGGAGAAGCAAGTCTTATATTTAGGGGACATAAACACCTTTAATGTATCTTGAATAAGCTCAATAGAATTTGAGCTGGGGTAACTTATACATATGTCATACTTGGTCAATGTTAGGTATACACCATCCTATATTTTAAAAGTAGATCCATCCCTTAATGGCTTAAAATAAAGTCCCTTGTGCATTTAGATATTTTCTAAGGTATACATTCATCACTATAGGCACCACATCTTAAAATAACCTCTTAAAACCACATCATAACTAATCGATGCATGTGACCATTTCAAGTTTATTGAGCTCAAAAACACATCTTTTATCAAATTTTTTTATACCCAACTTGACCAAAATATTTAAGAAAAGCATGTACATACCTTTTACCCATCATCCTAATTTCCTATCTTACCATTCCAATTACATAATAAGGTATAGAACACTATATTATTCATAAGCACCAAGTGTTATCTAGCTTGTTTTTGAGTTTGCAATTGTTGGATCCATGGTGCAGCTAGGACTAGTCCTATGTAAAAGACACACTCTTGAGATGAGGTGGGAATTGATGGAGTGGTTGATGGTTGTCCCATGTGTGATGGAGGGTTAGATGAAAGAGGTGCATGGAATGGAGGATTAACCATATTTTCACAAGATATCTTAATTTTAGGCAAAATTTGAATAATGTGTTTGAATACATTAGGGGAATATTTAATAATTGTAATAATATAAGACTCTTGTTAGACTTTAAATTGAGACCTCAAAATACACGTATTGAATTAGATTCACTAAGTGACCTTGGAGGAAACTTAAGGGAATTTATTCAACATGTTTTAGAATTTTTTTTGGGATAATCCAAGGAATGATTCACATGTATTGGGCTCCATTAGATAACATTCTTGAAATATATATCCAAAAGATGCATTGTTACACTAAGGGCTCAATTTTTATTTCTACTTACACAAGATTATCTATACTACATAGTCCAATTCAATAGGTTTGCCACTTAAACAAATTAGTTCAAAATTTATAAATAAATGGGGTTGGTCAAAGATATCAAATAAACAACAAAAGGATAAGATAGGATTTTAGGCAAGTAGGATAATACCAATAAAAAAGGTAAGTAGAATTTTAGGCAAGTAAGGTAGTAAGGTATATCCTTTCCCTACTAGGGGAAAGGTCCCAATAGCTGTGCATGTTCCAATTAGTGAACAAGGCTTTTGTTAACATGTACTCTATTGATGAAACATATTGGTGTATATAAATATTAAAATGTACCAAAAGATGAAAATCAAATATATAATAATTATTCAAAATTTATTCTATAAAATTAAAAGTAACCAATCACATCTTGACAAGTAATAGTCAAGTAGTGATACTCTAATCATAGCGATTGGTACTCTAAAGGTTAAGTTTTGATCATAGGTTTTAAAAATGCATTTTATGACCTCTCATGATAAAATCAGTTATATTGTAAAATGCATAATGTGTTAGACCTTGAAAGCTTAGTTATAAATAATTAAGACAATTTATTGAAATGGGTAAAAATCTTGAAGTCTAATGTAATGTTATGGAAGCTTAATTCACTATTCAAATCTAGGAAACATGGCTAATGGGACCTTTCCTCTATAAGAAACATGAAATTTGTTTGTTTTCTATTATTTTAAAATAAAATGTATGCATTGTATAAAATTATATAATTCATAAAATTTATTTTAATTTAAATTAAAAATTGAGCCACTAGGATTGAAAATAGCTTGGATTTCTGAGCCAGAGGCTTGTGACTGTGCATCTATAGCTGAGACTGAGTATTTTAACAAAAACCAACAAATTTCAACTTCAATCACCAAAATTCTATGGATTATTGATTCCTCCAAATGTATCATAGATGATCTTAGTGTTTAGATAACACTTCTCATTTTAGAATTCAAGGAATTCAAAGCATGAGTAGCAGGTTATGGTAATCTAGTTACTTGTGGTGAAATAACAGCATAACAATAAACTATTCCACAATATTTATATTGATTGGTGGTTGGGAGCCACCATGTCCAAACTTAGTGAAATATAAGATATATATTCTATTATCGGTAAATCTATGATCAAGTTTTAAACTAAATCTTAATCTAATTTAATATTTATAGTGAAGCTTAAACTAGAGTGATTTGGTAAAAAAAATTAAAAGGAAGGGTAGGACAGAGAGAAGATGTTCTGATTTTTAGTCTAAATATTATGAAAAAATTTAGATTTCATCAAGACATACATTTAGACTAATATGTGACATGAAATAGCTTTTGCATAGATCTTATCATGTACTAGACAATTGTCTAAGGAAAAGATGGAACAATGCAAATAAAAAACTAGATTTAGTTTAAAGATTTACTCCATAAGTAAATTGCATTAACACATCTACAAGGGAAGCAAGAGAAACAGAATGAACCTAAGACCTTTCAATTAACATAGTTTAATCACAAGTTAACATCTTTGCATTCACATATGCATATCAAGAATTAATGAAAACCATTCAAATTTAGACATCCAAACAAATAAATAAGAGAAGCCATATAATATTTGACACAAAAAAATTTGGAAAAAATTCTCATTATTCCTTACTTGTATTAATTACTCTGAGTACACAAAATATTTTTTTCTATAAAACTCTCTCCCTTTACACAATGGTGATACTACCTTTTATAGAAGACTAAGGCAATACATTGATCAGTCATGATATTATAGATGTATAAGAGATAAAGAAAATTATGATTTTTACAAAGTTCTAGAATACATTTCATTTTCCAAAGTGGAATGACTTATAGGCAAATGTGATAACAAAATAACACATGCCTTTATAAAAATAAAATTCTACTTTTGAATATTAAAAAGTTTCTTACAAAGTGGAATATTGTTAGTTAGCTAGTGAGACCTATGCTAAAGAGATACCCTATTATTCCTAAAGGATCTTCATGGCTTTGTGATACTACTCACTAAACAACTTTAAGTTTATATGTAGCTCTAGGAGGTAATTATCCTCTTGGTTTGACAAGTCATCAAAATCTCTATCATTTCTAGCCATTGCTTCCTTGATACTTCTTGCTTCAATAATTTTCTCCTCTATAGTTAGGATCATGCCCATGATCCTACTATTATCAAATCCATAATGGATCTGACTCTTGCTCCTAGTATCTTGCATAACCAAAGTGACCCTATGATTATACTCATCATCAATAATGATTCCCAGGGATCTAAGTGTGGAGGGCATGGCAAGCAGGGTTCCAAGAAGCTATTCAATTTTGCTTATCGATTCTCCATCATCCTTCAAGATTCTCTCTAAGTTAATTAACCATGTGCTTAAGCTTAAGAACTTATCATAATTTATTCCCATAATATTATTCAAGTGGGTAAGGCTTATGGATATGAAACTAAGGATCTTATCCTCAACCAATATGCTAATGAGTTCTTTGATTTTATTTGTTGAATTATACCATTGGACTATCAAGCCCTTATCTACTTCATCCAGGTGAGATAAATGACTCTATCATGTCTTCATTTATTTAAAGGTTTTAAACATGTCATGAAAATATGATTCAAATATATTCATCATCTCTTCTAAAACTGATAAGACAACCTATGTCTCAAGATTCTCCTTATGCTTCTGTAAGTTTTCTATTTTTTGATATAGGCCTTTAATGCTTAATTTTAGTTGGGCTAAGTGGCATTAGCTAGTCCAACTATTTCTTCTTCATGAATTGGGTGCTTATTAGGTCCCTGACCTCCTACTAGAGTTATTCCCATAAAAGGTTAAACTATTTGAAAGATGAAATCCTCACTCCCAACCATGGTCTTCTTGGTTTTCACCTCTCCAAGATTGCTATCTATGGATTGAACTACACACTTAATGATGACTCTATAAATTTTGGAGCTTCTAGGGCCTCCATCTATGTGTTACCCAAGACTTCAAAAGTTTATACATGAGTACTATTTGACCCTCCTATGGTGGTAATCCTCCTTTCCTCTTCTTCCTTCATTAAAGTCACTATCCATGGATTGACCTCTTCATGGATAGTGATGTTAACTATCTGGGTCATGGCCCATGAATGTTGTAATGTTGGAATATTATGCATCTTCCCATAAATGAACCATTCAAGGATGATTGACCCATGGATGGGATTATCATCATTGAATAGGTTAACCTCACTCAAAGGATGAGTGAAGGTTAACTTAGGCTTCTTCTTTGTAACTAGGACTAATGCCAACTCAACCTTACTTTTGAGGGGTGTAACTAAAACTAGGTCCATTATAATTTCCTTCCCCTTTTCTTGTCTTGATACCTTGACTTGGGCTTAAAGTTACTTAGCTTATTTTTTTTCATTTGATCCATATGCCTCAGTAAGCACCTTAAGTGCTTCCTTCACTATCTCATTAGGATCCAGTGCAATCATGTTAATATACTCTATTGGGGATTCTGGTCTATTAGGATAAGCTAAGGATGATGGTCCTTCCCCATGTATCTCTTCCAATTTCTCCTTCCTAGGTCCTTATGCTAATTTTACTTAGGGTTGTAGTGGTTGATTTGGAGGGGGCCTAGAAGAGGGTCTAGGCAAAAAGGGGTATTGTAGGGGCACCATCTACCAAATCTCTCTAGGTGGCTTATCATCTCTAGCCAATCTGACCTCAAGTTTAATGTTATGATTCTTTAACTTGGCCAATACCTCTATGAAATTAGTGGCCCTGATGTACATCATGTCATAAACACTAAGCCTGTGATCATAGGGGTAATTCAAAGTTTTTGACTTCAAATGTTTAGTGAACCTATCATGAAGGTCCCATTGCCTCAATTCAAGTAATTATAAGTAAAGGGAGTCTCTAAGATTAGAGATGAACTTCACATGCTCCCAAATCTATATCATAGTTTTACTAATGGTCAAAGGAAAGGGGTGAAGGAGTCCTTTCCTCTTCTATTTGCACACACCATCTTACCATTGAAAAGCTGGTATGCAATTTCTTGTTCTACCAATTTGGTTGGCACATAGACTAGTAGTTTGAGGGGTTGAACTAGGGTCCCTTCTATTCTTATCACTGTGTAATCTAGATACAACCATATGTCCCCCATTGACTCTACATACTTCTTGACTAAGGTGCTAACCCTATCCATGGGGATCCCTATAATATCTTCTATCAAAGATGGATATACATAATCACAAATGAATTGTATGTTGTGTCTATACTTGAATATGTGTAACTTAAAATAATGATGGGAAATAGTGTGTCTCCCATTAGGTGACCAATTCTTTATGTCAGAGATCTTGGTGGTGGCCAAGAGGGCATCTAGGAGATATGACATCATGAAAAAGTGGTTGTTGGTTTTCTTCTTAATGGATGTGAACTATTGTTTCAAGAAAATGTTAATCATATCACCAATTAGGGGTTTGAGTCCCTTCTCTACCATGAAGTATACATAGGGCACCCAGATATTATTAACATGTGTGGTAGATGGGGCTCTAGATAAACTATTCAGTAAGGTCATAATTATTTTGATCCCTTCCCTAAATTGGGAAAATGGGATCTTTCTAGTGGCATATTGGATTACATGGGTTCCAGTAAGCAACCATGGGGAAAGGATGGTGTTTAATTCATTCTTACTAGTCCATACTCTAATTTTTAGAAAGTCTATATAAGGCTTGCATAAATTTTAGTAGCTTTCAAATGTGAGGGGGGAAATATATGCTACCTTTATGAAAGTACACTCATGAACTATCCAATATTTCTTAACTTTAAAATCAATGAATATGGGGGCAATACCAGGAATGCAATTTAATACCTTAGGTTTTGAAATAACATAGTGGAGGCTAGTCATCTAGATTGAGACTAGGCCATTATATCTTTGGAGGATCATAACATTCTTCTACTCCTCTCTTGTAATGGCTTGCATCTCCTCAATAGTCAAAAATATCTCAAACTAGTTTTTGTTCCCTATGTTTAATTTCATAACATCATAATCAGTATCCTTGAAGATTCTTCCCTCATTGTTTGAATCTAGGTATAACTCTATGTCATCCCTTTGTTGTTGCCTTCTAGTTGAGATGACTATGAAAACTTAAAAATTTCTCACTAATGGTCCTCAATCAACCTCTATATTAGTTTGTTCTTGCTTAGATAATAATTGAAATCTTTATGTCCTAATTGTGATTGATTAAAGTTCAAATTAGGGCTTTTTATGGAGCCTCGAGCTATTTTGTAGCTTTACTAGTGATGGTATCTTGGACTTATTCTAATTCATGCATTAGATTTTATTTAGACCTCTACCTTTATACTTTTGCCTTTTTATGATCACAAAATCTTCAATTTTATCACTTTGTGTTTATGTGGTGCCCATGTGGCATCTATTTGGTAGCTTTCATGGGATTTTTCATAAATGCTTTAAAAGAACTAGTTGTTGTCTTTTAAATCCTTATTTTTCTTTGCACCATTAGATCTTTGATCATAGATCAATGTGGACCATTGATTTTGATCTCGAGGATTGCATGTCATTGGTTATTTTATGTTAGGCCTCATGATTGTTCCACTTGGAACCTTCATGGACCTTATGCAATCTACAGTTTGTTAGTGAATGCATGCTCACCACATGTCAATCCTATAGGCCTTTAGGGTCTCATTGAATAGTCTCTATCAATTTCACTTTGTTTGATCATCCTTTGTGATGAAGCATATGCCATTGATCTTGCAAAGTGAATGCACTTTAATTAGTAATGGGATATAATAAGGGACTTAGGATAAATAATTTAGAATAAAGTTTATTTCATGTTAATAAACACATCATAAAATTTAGGCTAAACTATTTTAATATAAGTTTTTAGAGCACCTATGAGGGGTACCCAAATAATAAGTGGAATTAGTGTAAATATTTAACCTAGGGTTCTATCATTTTGATAACATGATTAAACTTAAGGGAAAAACTTTAAGCTAAGTTTTAAGGCATAGGGACTTCTTTTTGAATTAAAACATAATAAAAGTCTTTTAACATAAGGTTTATTGTGTTAATAAATACAATTGGAACCTTAGGATAAAGACTTAGATTAAGTTTATTGCTGAAAATATTAGACCACAAGATCATTTTATTATTTAATTTAAAAGAACCTAAGTTTTTATTTCCCAAAAGGGGGTCACATTGAATTAAAAAATAAGTAATAAGCTTTAGCAACATTTTGAAGCATATCCTTATGTCTAACCAAAATAATTGATGAGATTAAATTTTAGGGCCTTACAAACATCAATGATGACCTCATGGGAATCAAATGACATTCATGGGAATGTAAAATTAAAGTTCATGAAGTCCATTAGGTCCATAGATCCTAGATATAACACACTTTGTCCAATCATTTGGTCCTAACCAAATGCAAACCATTGATTAAGATCTGAGTACATGCATACCATTGATCCCTGCAATCATAAATAGCATCAAGTTAGCCCATGGATTAATGCATATGAAAATTAGAATAAGTTAAAGGCCTAAGTCTAAAAAGCATAATAAAATGGGTCCCTTCACATATTATAATCATAACCTAAGGTTTCAATGTATTGATAAAATATAATAAACTTTAGGATAAAAACTTAGGTGAAGTCTAAGTATTAATGTATGGGGCCCTTTTAACACTAATCTTGAATGTGAGAGTGCCACTTGGTGAGTTCATGGGTATCCTATGATTTTTACTTCATTGACCCTGGGGAGGGTCTACAGAGCATTGATCAAGATCTAGGTCCTTGAAATGGTGACACTTATCATCCTCATAGGGATTTTTAGGCCTTTAACATTTCAACACCACATTCACTCTGTCAGATTGGTTTTCATGAGAAGAAACAAGCCATTGATCATGATCCTGGATACTTACACATGATTGGCTCTTTTTTAATATTAAAATCATAGCATAAACTTTATCCTAAGGTTTCATTTTATTAATAAATATAATGAGACATTAAGGTAACACTTAGGCTAATTTTATATTTGATAAAAAAGGACCTTTTAACATTAATGATGATCATGTGTCATTTGATCTTTGGTCTCGTTGATGCATGGATCATTGATCATGATCTTGGGGCTCACAAATGATTAGTTCAATGGATCATGGCTTTAGATCCATTGGGTCCTCTTTGCTCCATCTAATTAATCCTTTTCATGAAGTGAGAGCCATTGATCCTAAAAGGAGGCAAGATGCTTAAGTTAGGACTTGGGTCAACATAAGAACTAAGGATAAAGTTATAAGACTAAGGCCTCATTCATGTTAATGAATATGAATGGGGCCCTAAGACTAAGACTTTAGGCTAAGTATGTACAAAGAGGACCATGTGATATGATGGGGCCAAGCTAGGAAAATAAAAGATGCTACAAATGTGAACATTAGACTTTATTAAAATAAAGAGAAAAAAGGGGGACAATATAAAGGGACTAAGCATGATTTTAGGCTAAGGTTTAGTCATGTTAAAAACCATAACTAAGCCTTAGCATAAAATTAGGATTGAGTCTAAAGAAAATTTTTAAAATATTCCTACCAAATTTACTCTTGCCAAATTTGACTTTGAACCAAGGGTTTAAGTTAGGGTTTACTGAAGAAGGGTTTCAAAACATGAATGCAACCATGATATCTTGCAGACCAAAAGCTACACAAAATCTTGAATGAGGATAATACTATGAACATCCCAACGTGTTCCATTGGTAAGAGCTCCATGAAACATACAACTTAAGACATGAGGGTCAACTATTAACAACATTAGGTAAGGTTAAAGTAAAACCATGAATAAATGGGCTAATTTCATTAGGTGTGGATGATATCTCAATTCTAATAAAATGTAGAATACCAAGTTTTCAATGTTAAGGTTCAAAGTAATCACAAGGGTCCCTATTTATTCAAAAATGGGGGTATGTTGACATCAACAAATGGAAAATTTTGGGGGAAACATAGAAATATGTAATAACTTAGAGATTATAGATCAAACAAATAACTAGGTCATTTATTCCACTTGATCAATGCTATTATCAAGACCAGTTCATGGTTAAAACAAACCTTACATATGCATAATTGGGATCAAACATTAATACATAGCCATGCTATGTGTGTGATTTGATTCCACTTACTATTTGCCATGAGATTTAGGGGATAATTTCCAAGTTTCATGCCTTTGATCATTAACATTGACTTGGAGCATGTTTAGATATACATTAAGAACCATGCTTATAATTTAGGGAAGGCTTGGGCATTGCTCTGCTTCTATCCAGGCATTCATAAGCTTGATAGAGATGCATTTGGTTTCACTCACAACCTTACTCCACTACTAGCCAGGTGTCCATAGCCCTAGTGGAGATTACCAGAATCACCTTTGTTTTGAAAATCTTTTGATTTTGTAATAAGTTCTTATTTTTTGTATTTTTGGGTCTTTTAGGCTTTCAACAAAGGTTGGGAACCAGGGCAACTAATTTTAAGGATTTGATCAAGTGTCTAATCCTTAGATAATCACCTATGGTTGTAACCTTTATCCTAGGTAAGGATGTTTGTTAAGTACAAGCATGACTATATATTAATATATTAAGATTTCATTCTATATGGATAATTCTTCTTAAAACCAAGTTCAAGTCAAGACAATGTTCAAGGTCTTATAGAATGGCTAACCTATCCATGAGTCCTTACTAGTTTATTCAAATCATAACATCAAGATCATATCTTAAATCAATGGTCAATATGGGTATGAGGTTCATACCAACATTCCTAAACTTCTGGAATTTCAAGAAAACTAAGGAACTTTGAGTAGAGGGCTATCCAAAAGGACTTATTGAAAGAAAGGAACAAAACAACAAAAGTAACCACACAACAGAAAGCAGAAAAATATGAAGCAAATGGGAAGCAACTAAATATATACATACTTATACACAAATAAGGGACATGAAGAAAATAACTGAAGGAAACTAACTAGCCTACCTACATTAACTCTAACCATCTTACAGATTTACTCCATGAAGAACCCAAAAGGAACAATAGAGAAATAATAATTGAGATATTACCCATTAGCGGGTAGTGTGAACTATGCTCCTTGTAGATCTTTCAAGTTGAAAGTGTTATCTCTAAGTGTATTTGTAATCTAATAAGGGCCAATTCATAGAGGTGTGAACTTACCATGTTTTCTATTTGGCTTAGATGCTTTGTAGAAGAACCAAATCTCCTTGTTTGAACACCTTGACATTTGACCTCTTGTCAAACCACCTTTTTATTGTAGTATAATTCCTGATAAAGTTAGAAAAATATTTTTTTCATGTATCTTCCATCTAAATAATGTCTAAAATCCTTGAGTTTACAAATTCTTGGTCCTCCCTTATATACTCTTGCATAAACTTGTAAGTTGGAAACCTGAGTGTGATGGGGAATATGGGCTCTTGGCCATATACTCGTAAGAAGGGAGATTCTTTAAGAGCTTTTTTGACTTTTGTTCTATCTACTCAAAGGCCATACTTGAGAAGATTATGCCATGTTCTAGGTTTGTCTGTAGTAGACTTCTCAATGGATTTCATCAAGTTTTTATTCATTGACTCAAATACTTCATTACCTTGAGGATAATGGTTAGATGAAAACTTGAGAATAATGTTGTTGTCATATGCCCATTCTGTCATCTCTATAGATATAAATGCTACCCATTGTCACATACCAAGGAGACTAGATTCCCAAATCTAGTGCATATGTTTTCTTCTTAAAAATTGATCACTTCTTCTATCCTACATTTTTTGGTGGCTACTACTTCAATCCACCTAGTTTAATAATTGGTAACTATTAGAACATACTTGTGACCTTATGATGAGTTAGGGTTGAATACTCCAATAAAGTCCAGTCCCCATTGGGTAAAAGGTTTTTTAATCATGAATAGTTATAAAGGCATTACTACCTTTGGCTCTTTTGTGTTGAAGGTCTAACATGAGTGGCATTATCTCACATGTTTATGAACATCTTCAAAGATGGTGGGCCAATAATATCTAGACCTAAGGATCTTGTGAGATTTTGTCCTTCTAAAAGGGTGCCCACTTCCCAAATTCTCATGGAAAGTTATCATTATCTTAGTAGCTTCTTCTTTAGAAACACATCTTAGGTACACACCTTCAAAGTTATTTTGGTATAGGACTTCATTTTTAATGAGGTAGTGAGCTACCTTGAGCCTTAGAGCTATCCTTTACTCCCTAGTTAGTCTTGAAAAACAAGTGCCATTGATTAGTAAATAAACAATAGAGTCAAACTAATTATTAGGTTTAAAATCACGTTGATCAAATTGCATGATACTTAGCTTAGGGATGGTATTGACAATCATTTGAAACAACCCCTAACATCTTACTAGTTTTGTAGTTTTTATCTCTATGTCATATTCTTGAAGGATAGACATCCACTTACCTCTTCACTCTCAAAGTTCACATTGGATCAACATTAGTTTAGTGGTTATGTCTGGTAGAATGGCATGCACTTTGTTCCTAATAATGTAGTGCCTAAATTTATTTACTACATTAACTAATGCAAAGGCTTGTTTATCAATTAAAGGATAGTTTATCTCAACATTTTTCAAATTAGTGATCATAAATTAAATTGGATGGTCAGATCTCTCTATTTTTTGAGTCAAAATAGTAGCAATGGTGTGGTCAGAGGAAAAAGAGTAGAGATAAAAATCTTTTGAAAAGTATAGACTTATCAAGACTAGAGCTTGATTGATTGCATCTTTGATATCTCCAAAGGCCTTCTTGGATTCCTCATTCCAAGAGACTTTAACATCCTTCTTCAACATATCAATCAATTGTTTGACAATCTCTACAAAGCCAAACATGAATTTTCTCACAAATTTTATTTTACCAAAAATGATTTCAATTCTTTCCTACTATTGGGAGGATCTATCTTAGATATAGCTTCCACTCTTTCAGGATCTATGGAAATTCCATCTTTAGTGATAACATGGCCTAATAGTTTACCCACAATGACATAGAAAATGCTTTTCTTAGGGTTGAGGGAAATTCCATATCTTTTGCACCTTTTAAATACCTATTGTAGATGCATGAAATGGCCTTCCCTATTCTTAGAAAAAATAGTTAGATCATCCATGTAAATTATAATGCACTTACCAATCAGGTCTTGGAAGGCATGGTCCATGACCCTTTAAAAAGTGGCTCCTACATTTATTAGTCTAAAAGGCATTCTTTTGTATGTCATAGTGCCCCACTTAGTTGTAAATTTTATCTTCATTATATCTTCCTTTTCCACCAGCACTTGATTATACCCTAAAAATACATCCAAAAAAGACGTCATGGCTAAATGAAAAATAATTTCTATTACTTTGTCAAGAGAGGGAAGAGGATAATTATCCTTTTTAGATGCTCTATTCATATTTTTAAAATCAATAAAAAAGATAATTTCACCATTCTTAATCCTAAATGCTACCAAATTGGCAACCCAAGTAGAGTGTCTAATGGGAAACACATTTTTAGAATCTAACAACCTCTTGACTTCTTTGAAAATCATGGGTTCTAAGATAAGATTCATAAGTCTTTGTTTTTGCCTGAAAGGTTTGCAATTATATTTGAGAGGTATGGTATGGGTGATGAATTTTGGATCAAAAATATTCAAGTCATCATATGACCAAGATATCAAATCTTTGTATTTTGTCAGCATCTCTTTGGATTTCTTGTTTTCAATGCTAGTTTAGGCTTTTCCAATGTTAACTAGTTGAGATTGATCTTGAGGCCCAAGATCAACTACGTTGTAATATTTTCCAATTACTTTGAAAATATTAAAAGCTTCAAATAGCTTATCTTGATCAAAAAACCTTTCCAAGGTAATCATATTCCCTTTGAGGATTTTGTTTTCATTTAACTAAATGACTTTGCCATCAAATTTATCTTCTTTAAATGCATTTTCATCAGCCTCATCAATGATCTGTGCTTCAAATGCTCCTAAACTAGTCATGAAGTTTAGGATCTATTGGTCATCACTAAATACTTGTAGATGGTATACATTATTTGGGATAGAAGGGCAAGGTATTAGCTTAATGCTAAAGTTTGGTTAATCTTGGTTAGGCATGAAATTAGCTACATCATAGGCAAGCTCATTAACAAATTTATTTTCTTCCCTAGGGACATAAATAATATTGAAGCCTTCAAAATATTACACTAGATCCCAAAATCTAAATTTATACCTTTTGAGGTATGACAATTTACACTGATACTTATTTCTTACTTGATTTACTACTAGTTCTAAATCACCATAAACTAGTAATTCTTTGACTTTATTTTTCATGGCAAATTATAGACCTAAGATGAGAGCCTTATATTATACAAGGTTATTGGTACATGGAAATAGAGTCTATAAGAGGCATGGTACTTCTTACCAATAGGGTCAATTAGAATAAGGACTAATCTAGATCCAACTTTACACCTAGCCCCATCAAACTGCATCTTCTATAACCTAGGTATAACATTAAAAGCTTTAAGATCACATAATTTGGAAGTTTATAAGATGAAAAATATTAAATTAGAATCAATTATGTTAACCCTTTCATTTATAGAATTATACTCAGTAATCATATGTTTCATTCTTGGATCCTATTTTATTATTTTTGGGAATCTAGTGTTTAGTTCCTAAATAATAAGGGGTCTAAAATAAGGGGGAAGCTCTAGTTTAATAAGATAAATTATATATTTTTATAAAATAATTTAAATGAGGAAGAGAAATAAAATTATCTAAAAATAGGTTGAAATGGATGATTTAGGAGCTAGAAATCGAGATACAAGACTTGAACACTATCTAGAATCTAGATCTGGACTTCATTTTATGATTGGATAAGAACACTAAAAGTGGATAGGAGTGTCATTAGTGCTGTAGTCCTCCTATTCTATTGTTATCCTAATGATCTAATCTTTTTGGGTTTTATTCTCTAGGTCAGTGTGAGCATATACACCAAATTTTGGAGGTTGAAATTCAATATAACTCGTTATAGGTCTATTTTAATCTCCAAATCCTTATATTCATCTGCACACATACAACAACAAATGAGTCAAAAGTAAAAGGGGGAAAATTGGGTCAAGGGAAGAATGATCACATGATCTAGAACCCCTACTATCCTAATTACTACCTACATTAACCCTTAAGCTAGGGTCTCAGATCAGACATAGTTCTCCCTTAGGGAATGTGTGTAATCAACATGTATGATAGATGCAAGAATGACTGTCACCTAGGCCCTTCCTTGATTAAGCATGCAAGTCTATGTGTATGTGGAATGCTGAGCTATACTATTGACTAATTTTTATTAAGTCTAATGTACCAAAGTAGTAAGAGCTAGATATAAAATGCCTTGTGAAGTCCTTTATATAGGAGACTCATTCTTTCAAAATTGGGAACTTTATTTTCATTTGGCTAACATAGGAAAACTTAAGTACGGAGCTAAGAAATGGGCTAGGGCCTATTGAGTGAAGGAAATTGATTGTTGGAGGTGAAAATGGCTTTGGACAAGAGTGTTAAAAATGGACACTAGTGGCATGGTGCTATTGTCCAACCCCAATGCTCTTATCCTATAGTCTTAGGACTTGAGGGGAAGGAAAGAAGACAAAAAAACCTAACCTCATTAAGGTAGAATGATTGTTTGAAAGGCTCAAGATGATTGAGAATAGGAAAAAAGGTGACTTAAGCATATAACAAGACCAAAATGAATAAAACAAAGGACATGGCAAAATGTGAACAAAGCTCATATTCTCCAGTCAGAGTCTCTTGTGAAAGGACTATGAAAAGACATGATATGTGTAGTTGCTTGACCAATTTAGGGTGTATAAATTTACCCCCCTTTTAATATAGTGATGTAATGAAATGAAGTACTATAGTAAAATAAATAAGTGAAAATATGTACTTGAACCTACCTACATCGAGATAAGTATTCTAAAAAAGAGTTCAACTCACTTCCTAGCTAGGGAAGTGGATGGAGAGCCAAATAGTGCTTAGAAAAAGAAGGAATCCCTAAAATGGATGCCCCCTATACTAGATCTAGAAGTGAAAATTTTATAACATGGAGAAGGAGGGAAATGCTTACCCCCTATGCTGAATTTGACTGGAATGAGAAATGCTCAGAGGTTAAAAACCAATGTCTTCCCTCTGTCCCACATAAATTCATATAATCTAAAATATTCATATAGAATCTATACACTATGAAGAACAAAATTTATCATGCCCCCACTCTAAATAATATAAACTAGAATTGAGAAGTACTCAGAGGTCCTAAACTAATGTTTGTCCTTTGTCTTACATAAACTTATGTAGTCTAGGTTTGGGTAATGTTATTGACCAACTACTACAAATGATCATACAGTCCAACCTAGTGAGAACTTGGGTACAGTTGGGTGTAATCTAAAACTCTGGTAAATGAGTAAGAAGAGAATGACATGTCTTATCATTCTAATCTATATAATTCTATGTGATGAAGAACATGAACATCTGTGCCATGCACCCAAATCTAGTATGTGAGTGATGCATATATATAGTTTGGTAATCTATATAACCACATATGATATGAGCTATCATTCTATGTCCCATGTGCAAAAATTTGAGATCAAAACAATGTGCTTTGAACTATGCCTAAATCTTCTATCTAGTCCTGTAACTATATCATGTTGTATGAAGTTGTATGTATGAGACATGTAGTAATGTACATGTCCCCAAATCTGGTGTCTAGTTTGAATCTATATCAAAGTCACTATGAATCCATATAATCTAAACCACTGTATATCTGACTAATCTATGTATCTATAAATTGAATGTATATCCCTTTAAATGTATTTATTAATGCTAAATGATGCATGTAGTTTGAATCACTATATATTTTGACTGATCTAAGCTAAATCTAATAATCTAAATACTGAAGGTGTAAAATCCATGCTAAGTGACCCATATAGTCTAAATTACTATATATTTTGACCAATCTAAGTTGAATCTAATAATCTAAATACTAAAGGTGTAATAATCATGGTGTATCCATCTATGAGAGTGGATAGGCATGATGGATAAGTGTAGGAATAAGAATAGTAGGAATAATGCCCCCTTTTGGGGAGATGAACAAGATATGTGATAGAGGAGGTTGAGCCAAAAGTGATGACTAGTGGTGTAATGATAGAAGTGAGGTTCATATAGTTTGAATTGATTGAGAAGTTGCTTGATTTATTAGATTGAGTTTGTTTGAAAGTTGAATGAGCTGCTGATTAGTTAGGCTAAATTTTTTGATAGTTGAATGAGTCTTTGATTGGTTAGGACAAAATTGAATATCTAGGTATAAAATAGGTATAGAGATGTGTGTGTCATAGTAGGTAGATGATGTAGTAAGAGAGATAGGCTCATGTGATGTCAAAGGTATCATTGTTATGATTATATGAAACAAAATAGTTTGTAAAATGTATCTAGATAGTGGTGCTATCCTGTTCTTAGTGTTATTGTCTTGGAGGCTAGATTTTCTAGGCTACCTCTTGGTTTAGTTGTTATGTTTTTACTTAGATATTGAATTGGCATGGTGAATTGATGTATATGTTATTTTATTGAATTTTTTAGGTTAAGGTATAAATGAGGGAGTTTCATAGAGGCTAGGTGATGGAGACACTAAGATTATTACCTTTGTCAGCTAATGAGAAAGCTATGATGGATAGGGTAAGGTTGGGTCATGTGTGTGACTTAACACTATGCAATGGGATAGGTATCTGAAATTGACTTATGTGAGAGGTAGAATTTAGACATATGTACTTTTTGGCTTCTTAATGGAGATATTATGATTACTCTAAAGGATGTGTATCATATTTTGTATCTACTAGTTAGTGGATGGTGTGTGAGTTTGCAGGATGACATGGTGTTGATGTTATTTATCATGTGTCATTATATTTTGCTAGTGTACCCTTAAGAATACATAGGAGAGGTAGTGATAGTGATGTATTATTGTCTTATGTAGTTGAGTGTTCTACATCTATGGAAGTGGTTGGCTATGTTTTTGGCTTCATTTGTTGATGTGGATGGGAGTAGGGTGTTGATTGCATACATGATGCATAAGATCATGCACATTATAGAGGTGTATGGCACTATGTTCTCATGGGGTAAGACTATGCTTACCCACTTACATAAGGACCTTTATAGGTTTAGTCAGGAGGCATTTAGTGGTGGTGTGAGTGTGGCTACTTTATTACATTATTAGGCTTAGGAGCACATAGTGGTTGTGTGGTTGATAAAATTACTAAGGGAGAGGTGGGCACCTCCACAACCATTTTGAGAATGGTGGATGAGTATGTTAGATATCCAATTTATTGGGATAGATCATTATAGATGAGTTTTAGATAGATTGGTGGCTAGGATATCACATGGAGGCCCTATAGAGAATTTCTTGGGTGGCTTGAGGATGGAGTGTAGTTGCAGTATATGAGGGTCAATTATTGGTTACATGACCACTAGGTTGGAGTGTATGAGTGCTTTCAATATGAGTGTGTGACTAGATATTTTTGGGTACCACAAGATGTGCCCCCTATAGCATGGGTGTGGGTGAGGAATACATAGGCACTAACGAGGGTAGGAGCTTGTGGGAGACTTACCAAGGCTAAGTTCGCACCATTACCTTTTGATGTGACTATAAATATTCTTGATTTATATGATGTTAGATACACAAAGGCATATACCACATGGTGGATGAGGCATCAATGGGCTCTGTAATATCCTATTGATGGAGGGGATGCCCTCGAGTATGAGGACTCTAGTTTGATCCAAATGATGGGAGGTAAGCATTGATTATATTTGAATTATTATTCAAGTTTTTGCATGTTTTAGATTATTTTGAAAATGCATGTCTAATTTAGTATTGTACTTTTTCATGTAGGTGGAGTGGAAGGTGCTCAAGATGAAGCATAGGCTAGGGTAGGAGGTGGAGATGATGGGTTTTGGGAGACCATCATTGAGTTGACACTTTGCGAGCTCACATGACATGTTCCTAATGATGCTGTGGAGGAGGGTTTGATTGAGTGAATGATAGTTATAGTAGGTATTTATGCTCATTTGTTTGACAAAAATTCTGTAGTAATAACTACATATGTTAGGGTAGTGAGAGAGAGGGATGATCTAGATAGGCATAAAATGCCTCCACCTAATTATGGATCAGTGGGTACGTAAATTATGGATGAGTACATAGATATTTAGAGGTGGTATGTGGACTTATGTGAGGATCATGGGTGGTTATTGGAGTAAGATAGTCACATTTGGGAGCTTAAGGAGGTGTGAGGTCATTGAGTGTTAGGCTAGACTATGGGACTAGTACTGGAGGAGAGAGTGAGACTAAGACTAAGGGAATGATGGCCATTCATGATTGATTGTACTTGATATAGTGTATATGTATTTAAAAACTTGGTTATATATACATATATGTTGGTTTGATTTTGGTTCATGCATACTGTGTTATGGGATTTGAAATATATTATATTTATTGCATATGGTTGTTGTAGAAGTGATTGATTTGGTATTTGATGTTGATACTACATATGTGTTTGGTAAAATGGTACTTAGAATATGATTTGATTATTTATATGTTTAGGTGTGATGTTAGGTTTTTGATTTCAAATTGTATGTAAGTAAATAACTTTATTTGGTTTGTAATTATATGTGGGTAAAAAATTTGTTGGTTTTTCAACTGGGAAATCATTGGGATAAATTGAGTTAGTTTGAGATTGGTAAATTGTTTGAATAAGTTGATTTGGTTTGATATTGGTAATTTTTTTGGATAAGTTGCATTAGTTTAGTGTTAGTAAAATAAGATTTGATAAGATCTAGAATTTTGATAAGCTAGTTTTTAGCTATGGATAGTTTATTAGGAGTTGGGAATGTTACTTGTTAGTATGTATAGATGTAAGATAAAATGTTGTGCATATTACTTCCCTAAGAGTGGCTCAAGAATATAAAGTCTAGGTAGACCTTTGGCTCCATCATTTCCCTACTAAGTGAAGTTATGAACTGATGCTGGTATGAATGTGCATTATGTCACTCTATGCTATATCATTATCTAAACCCTGTTGGCCAATTGAACAAGTGACCATATTGCTTATGATATGTAGGAATATGATATGTATCTCATATTATATGCTATGTACTAATGGTAGTTAGATATGGAGATTCTACAAAATGTATCTTTATTGGTCATGCAACTAAAACTATGTGTTGTAAAGAAGGCTCATCTATCTATAATCATATACCCTATGGCCTCTGCTATGATGTGTATGACTGAGCCATAGATTGAGCTAGAGATAAAACTTGTGATGAGGGATCATTTAATCTCAATCATTGTAGATTGCTACATGAGATAGGACCCAAAAAATTTAGCCATAGTGTATATTTCTCATGACTAGGACTCTATGATATGGGTTCATTTAATCTTAGCTATAGCAGATTGTTACGTGAGATAGGAGCCAAAAAATCTATTTGTAGTGTATATTTCTCATGAATAGTACTCTATGATGTGGGTTCATTTAATCTTAACCATAGTGGATTGCTACATGAGATAGGACACAAAAAATCTAGCCATAGTGAATATTTCTCATGATTAGTACTTTATTGTGGTGTTCGTGACTTTACTGGATATGTTATATGGAACTACACTATGTACTTCTCAAACTACACTACTATTTGTAGGTTGATCTCACTGTCTGGGTTTATAAACCTTCTAAATAGGTGGAATGAGAGATCTCTTATGAGACTCTGTCCAAGAACCTAGATTTCTCTCATGATGAGTGACCAATGATTCTTGTAAAGGAATATCTTGGGATGACTCAATCATGGATGAATGAGGTCTATGGTTACATGATGAAGGAGATCTCCATTCCCATTTTTTGAATGCTATGCTATCATTATCAACATATCTATTAATGTAATCTCTAATTCCATAACAATCATTATCTCTGTGTCTATGGATATGATGAAAGTTGTAAAAGGGCCAATGTGGTTTTTCTATAAGAGATGTGGATCTCATCGATGAGTATAAGGTAATATGATTAACATCTTATTTAAGAGTGCTGATAATATAAGAGATGGGCTATCTTGATCTAAATCAAAATATAGTGGTGCCTTGACGTTATTCTTTATAGTGCATATTGTAGGTTTTACTATAAAGACTGACTCTCTAATCTTAACTAGTTACTTTTTTGGTTGTGGTCTCCTATCTTGTTTAAGACATGGTGGATGCTAGGAGCTATAGATACTATTATGAAATCTAGAGTAATCTGATCAACTGAATTTGCCTCAATAAATCCCAATTTATTTTCCAAAGCTAAAATTATATATCATAAATGCCTAAAATAAGACTATGTCTGATATAGTAGATGCTCAAAGAGAGGTTGGTGAAGCCCATTAATAAAGATATGCTAAATTTCTAAATGTGATAGTTTGTATGTCAATATTAACATGTGATTCTTGAATCATAAGATATAATCACTAACTGGATATGAAGTATTCTGATGTAAAGTTTCAAGTTTTTCATATGTGACATGATGGCCCATGTTTTCTATGTAATGTTTGATAAATTCCTCCTCTAAGTCATCATATGTGTGCAAGGAGCCAATAGGGAGTAAATGAAAGAACTAATTTTGTGCTTCCCCCACTAATGTCTACTAGAATAAATTTTGAAATATAGAGTTTTGAGCTAGGGTTTTAGATATTTTTGAAAATTATGAAATAATTTTAAATTCTAAAAATAATTTTTAATAAGATAAATGCACAAAAATTTATACAAGAATCAAAAATTTGAAATTAAATTTTTTGCACAAAATATGGAGTAAAAACCCTAAGGGTGCCTAGGGTTTTAGATTTTTTTGAAGTAAGTTGGGTTCACCAAATGTTTTATTGTTTTTGGTAATTTAGTATTTAATTGCTAAATAATAAAGGGTTTGAAATAATTTTAAAAATTGATCTATGGGATGAGAGGGAAGAATTGCCTTAGTGGCCATTTTATTTATTTCACCAAAGAGATTGTTGAAAAGTAATATTAAAAAAATAAATGCAAAAATAGCTATGAACATAGAGATTTTGAAAATACTTTTGACCATCCAAACAATTTGCAATAATTCCAATTTTTTTCAAAAAAAATTGTAAGGGAGGAAAACTTGGGGTTTGAGGACCTAGTTTGTAAATATAGTGTTTTGTGCTAAGGTTTTAGAATTTTTAAAAATGATGCAATAATTTTAAATTCTAAAAATAATTTTGAATATAATAAATGTACAAAAATTTATACAAAAATTAGAAATTTAAATTTTTGCACAAGAAAAATACTAATATTGACATTTTGAAATTATTTTTAACAAATTAAATAATTTGTAAAAATTTCAAAATGTCTTTCTAAAATTTGTGAGGAAGGAGGCTTAGGGTTTGAGGACCTAGTTTGGAAATCTAGAGTTTTGAGATAGGGTTTTAGATTTTTTGAAAATTATGTAATAATTTTAAATTCTAAAAATAATTTTGAATGGGATAAATACACAAAAATTTATACAAAAACCCTAAGGGTGCATAAGGTTTTAGATTTATTTGAAGTAAGTTAGGTTCACCAAAAGTTTTATTGTTTTTGGTAATCTAGTGTTTAATTGCTAAATAATAAGGGGTATAAAATAAGGGGAAAACTCAAGTTTAATAGGATAAAGTATATATTTTTATCAAATAATTTACATGAGGAAGAGAAATAAACTTATCTAAAAATAGGTTGAAATGGATGATTCAAAAGTTGGAAATTTTGATGTAGGATTGGGACACTATCTAGAATTTAGATCTAGACTTCGTTCTATGATTGGATAGGAGTGGTGAAAGTGGATAGGTGTGGCACCAATGTTATACTATTATTTTATTTATATTATCTTAATGATCTAAGATTTTTAAGTTTTATTCACTAGGTTGGTGTGAGCTTGTGTACCAAATTTCAGAGGTTGAAAGTCAACAGAGCTCACTATAGGTCTATTTTAATCTCCAAAACCTTGTATTCATCTACACACATGCAAACAATAAATGCATCAAAAGCAAAAGGGGGAAAAATTGGGTTAGGGAAAAAATGATCACATAATCTAGAACCCCTAATATCTTGATCACTACCTATATTAACCCTCAAGATAGGGTCTCAGATCAAATGTAGTTCTCCCTTAGGGAATGTGTATAATCAACATGCATGATAGATGTGAGAATGAATTTTACCTAGGCCCTTCCTTGATCGAGAAAGCAAGTCTATGTGTGATGCAAAATTCTGAGCTATACTATTGACTAATTTTTATTAAGTCTAATATACCAAAGTAGTAAGTGCTAGATATAAAATGCCTTATGAAGTCCTTTATATAGGAGACTTGTTATTTTGAATTTGGGAGCTTTATTTGCATTTGGCCAACATGGAAAAAATTAATGATGAAGATAAGCAAGGGGAAATGACCTATTTAATGAAGGAAACTAATTTTTGGATGTGAAATTGGATTTGGACAAGAGCACTGGAAATAGACACTAGTGGCATCGACATTATTATCCAACCCAAACACTCCTATCCTATAGTCTCAAGACCTAAAGAGATGGAAAGAAGACATAAAACTTGACCTGACTGATGTGTAATGACTGTTTGAAAGGCTTGATATGTCCAAGAATAGGCAAAAAGGTGATTTAAGCATAGAATAAGACCAAAATGAATAAAATAAAAGACATGGACAAATGTGAACAAAGCTCATATTCTCCAGTCAGAGTCTCCTATGAAAGGACTATGAAAAGACATGATATATGTGGTTTCTTGACCAATTTAGGGTGTATACAACTCCATTTAAACTTTTATTTAGTTGGGAACTCCCTTCCAAGGTAGCCATAGGTGTGAACAGTCTTTGGACATATATCCATTTAAAGCCTTTGTCCATTCTCTACTTAAACATAGTTCATATACCACTTAGATATCTATAAATTGTTGTAATCTTAGCTTATAAGCCAATTACATTTGGACATCTAAAAATTCTCCAACCACCTTGACTCTAGACTTATCTAATTATGTAACAACCCTATTAGACTTAATAGGAGTTAAACCAAGCTGCTTACAAACACCTATAGGTATAATATTTGCAGAGGTACTAGAATCTAAAAAATATTTATGTAAGTTTTTACCTAACATTTATAATATAAGCAAGAAGGGTGGGGACTCTATTTTAACTTTGTACATGGCTATGTTTACACTATCAGTCTTAGACATCTTATTAGGCTTCTTGGATAAGGATTCTAGTAACATATCTCTTTGCTCACTTATTTATGTCAGTTCATGTAGAGTAATATTAGATTTAATTTTATTCATGTCCTCTATAATATTATAAATAGTCCTATTGGAAGAATTTGAAGTATTAGTGATAAGATTTGAAGTACTTCCCTATGGAGGCTCTAGATTATTATCTAAAGTCGTATCTAGAGGAGTACCAAAATTGTTTAGAGGAGTAGTAGTCAAAGGTTACCTATATTGTTTATTTCTTAAAGGATATGTATTCTTCAATAACTATTAGAAGGCATGAACATATTAAATAACACCATAAAATTCATCATTTTCTTGGAAGGGGAAATCAAATGTTTCTACCACGAAGGTCTGGTCAACAAGCTTGGATCCTAAAGTACCTACACCATTGTCTTTGTTAGGTACTACCTCAAAAGTGTCTAACTCTTCTTGAAAGGCTTAAAAAGCTTTAAAAAATTCAATGCAATCAATTTCACCATGCTTAGCAGTATAATGGAATCTACATTAATCAAGCAAAGCAATTTCAATAAGACTAATATCCATAGTCTTCTTTTTAGAAGATGGTTCACTATTATTGTTGTGGAAACTATCATTATTAAACTTTTTATTTGGCCTACTGGATCTTTGGAAAGAAAATTCATACCAAAATTTTCTCAAGTATTACCAATTTATTTTTGCAATTGAAGGAAGTCATTGCTCAATTTTTGGACC
Source organism: Torreya grandis (assembly GCA_037957365.1). Classification (NCBI taxonomy): domain Eukaryota; kingdom Viridiplantae; phylum Streptophyta; class Pinopsida; order Cupressales; family Taxaceae; genus Torreya; species Torreya grandis. Next base: position 128,061 of record JARHVA010001440.1, on the reverse strand, counting down.
ATTTTTATAATGCACTCATTCTCATTTTTGGGGGCTTCTAATTTATGAACCTAGTTGTTATTGGTACAATAAGGCCCCTTGATCATTTGAATTAAATCCATTTTTAGCAGGGTGATTCAAGAACCCCAAATTTTGGTTAGGAACAACATGTCTTAGAGGTAATTAGTTTAGATTTGGGAGCTGGTTGAGAGTAGACACATTTTGGTTATTATTAGGAAAGACATTCAATGTAGGAATATGTGGATTGACATTAGTAATAGAGTAGGACATTTATCCTTGAGGTTAAGTTTGGTCATTAATGATCACAACCTTAACATAGGCTAAAGTCAATGTGTTCATAGGACCTATAGCTCTCTTTATGAATATCAAAGTCATGTGATCAAGAGCATATTTATAGATTTCAAAGGATAACACTTGATTAGGTATATAAGGGTTAATGTTTTTGTTGTACATATTCTAGAACCTATCATTAAAATATCTTATAGGTTTATTGGCATCTCTTCTAAGGGTGGTAAATTATTGGTACAAGACACAAGGGCTAATGATTTTGCCAAACTGGTCAATGAAAATATTAATGAACTTGTCTTAGGTGGCAATGTAATTGTCAAGTAGGTTTAAGAACCGTTCATATGTAACATCTTTAAATGTGAAAGGGAACAACCTAAATGATACATCTTCATGAGTGACATTTAGTAATCTTAATGCAACTTTGAAGGACTTAACATGTTCTTCTGCTATTATAATACCACTAGGACTAAAAATTGGCAAATATTTTTTTAAATTGAGAGGAAGGTCATGAAATTCACCTTAAACATTTATAGGAGATATTCCTAACCAAGCCATACTTATATGAAGTTTGAATGTAGGAGTACTTTGGAGTGGTAAAGTCAGTAAAGACTTAGAACATATGCATCTACCTTTGTCTCACCTAGCTTTTCTGTGGATGTCTAGTTCCAATAGAGGTTCTCTTATTTATGAATGTAATCTTATCAGATTCTTGGAAATTCTAGATTTAGGACTTTGGATCTTATTTGAAATATGATGTGTCAAATCAACCTTTATGAGAAATAAGGATTATACCTGCACATTAATCAAGTTTTGTAAATATTTATGTAAAGAACAATGAAGGATGTCAACCTTTAACTAAGTTATCTTAAATATGTGTCCAATTATTTAAATATGATCTATATTTATAATTATAATCTCAAACAAACTTAGATTTGTAAAACATCCACCAATCTTTGATCAAAATAAGCTAATCTAACCTCAAATATTTTGGATCTTCAAATCTCAAGCTATCTTTACCAGAATTACAAATATATCCTTAAAGGATCTTGATCTTTGTCTAAAGGAAGCATAAATATGGGTCAAAGAGCACAAATATTGATGATATTTACACTTTTGAGTAAATAACTACACAAATGTGTAAAGATAACACCCATCTTAGATCAAAACACCCCAAAGTCAGCAAAGATCCTATAAATTCACAAAGATGCCCCTCCTTCTAGTGTCAATGGAAGCTTATTTTTTGATTCCTCTAGATGTATCACATGTTCTCTTAGTGTGTAAAGAACACTTCTCATTTTAGAATTTAGGTAATTAAAATCATGAGTAGGTTATGGTAATCTGGTTACCTATGGTGAAATAGCTGTAAATCAATAAATTGTTCCACAATATTTATATTGATTGGTGGTTAGGAACCACATGGCCAAACTTAGTGAAATATAAGATATCTATGCTATTATCAGTGAATATGTGATATAGTTTCAAAATAAAGCTTAATTGAAATGAATATTTATAGTGAAGCTTAAACTAGAGTGATTTGGTCAAAAAGAAGCAAAAGCAAGGGCAGGATAGAGAGAAGATGTTTTGATTTTCAGTCTAAATATTATGAAAAAGTTTAGATTTCATCAATACATACATTCAAACCAATACATGACATGAAATAGATTTAGCACATATCTTACCATGTACTAGGAAATTGTGTACGGAAAGGATGAAATAATGCAAATAAGAAACTAGATTTAGGTTAAAGATTTACTCCACAAGTAAATTACATTAGCAAATCTATAAGGGAAGTAAGAGAAATGAAATGAAACTAAGACCTTTCAATTAACCTAGCATAAGCACACGTTAATAGATCTGCATTCATATATGCATGTCAAGAATTAATGAAAACCATTCAAATTTAGACATCCAAATAGATAAATGAGAGAGAAGCCATATAAAAATTGACACAAACAAATTTGGACAAACTTCTCAGTATTCTTTGCTTTTAGTAATTTCTCTAAGTATACAAAATATTTTTTTCTCTAAAAACTCTCTCCCTTTACATAATTGTGATACTGCCTTTTATAAAAGATTAAGGCAGTATACCAGTTAGTCATGAGATTACAAATGTACAAGAGATAAGGACATCTATCCTTTTTAAAAAGTTTTAGAATACATTCCATTTTCCAAAGTGGATTGACCTATAGGAAAATGTTCTAAAAAACTAGCAAATGCCTTTAAAAAAAGAATATTCTACTTTTGAATATTACAAAGTGTAATATTATTAGTTAGTTGGTGGGCCTTGCTCTAAAGAGCTACCCTATTATTCCTAAAGGATATTCATGGCTTTGTGATTTTTCTCATAGACCAAATTTAAGTTTATATCTAGATCTAAGAGGTACTCATCCTCTTGGTCTACTAAGTCATCAAAATATCTATCTTTTTTGGCCATTGCTTCCTTGATACTTCTTAATTTAGTAATTTTCTCTTCTACAATTAGGATCATGCCCATGATCCTAATATTATCACCTCTAGACTATCCCTAAATCTTGCTCCTAACCTCTTACATAACCAAAGTGACCTTATTGTTATACTCATCATCAATAATGATGCCTAGGGAGCCAAGTGTGGAGGGCATGGAAAGCATGGTTCTAAGAAGTTGTTCAGTTTTACTTACCAGTTCTTCATCATCCCTCAAGATCCTATCTAAGTTATTTAACCATGTGCTTAAGCCCTGGACCTTATCAACAACTATTCCCATAATAGTATTTAAGTGGGAAAGGCTTATGGTTATAAAACTAGGGATCTTATCCTCAACCCATATACTGATGAGTTCCTTTATTTTGCCTTTTAAATTCTACCATTGGGTTATTAATCCCTTGGATACTTCATCTAGGTAAGCTAAAGGACTCTGTCATGTTTTCATTTCTTTTAAAGATTTAAACATGTCATGGAAAGATGCTTTAAACATATTCATCATCTCCTTTGGAATTGATAAGATAGCCTATGTCTCAAGATTATCCTTTTGCTTCTATAAGTTTTCTATTTTCTAATATAGGCCTTTGATTCTTGATTTTAGTTGGGATGAGTGGGCATTATCTAGTCCAACTATGTCTTCTTCGTGAATTGGGTACTCATTAGGTCCCTGACCTCCTACTATATTTAAGCCCAAAAAAGGTTCAACTCTTTGAAAGGTGAACTCCTCACTCCCAACCATGGTCTTCTTGGTTGTTACCCTCTCTAGGCCTATTATCTCTAGATTGAATTACACACTTACTGATGATTCTATAACTTTTGGAGGTTATGGGGTCTCCATCTATGTGCTACCTGAGGCTCTAAGAGTTTCAACATGAGTAATACTTGACCCTCCTATGTTAGTCATCTTCCTTTCCTATTCTTCCTTCATTAAAGTCACTATCCATGGCTTGACCTCATCATGGATAGTGATGTTAATTTTTTGGGTTATGACCCATGAATGTTTTAATGTTGGTATATTTTGCATCTTCCCATAAATGAACCATTTAGGTATAATTGGACCATGGATGGGATTATCATCACTAAATAGGTTAACCTCACTCCAAGGATGAGTGAATGTTAATTTAAGCTTCTTTTTTATAACTAGGAGTAATGCCAACTCAGCATTCCTTTTAAGGGGTGTAACTAGAAATAGTTCTATTGTAATTTCCTTCCACTTTTCTTATCCTACTACCTTAGCTTGGGCTTGAAGTTCCTCAATGTGTTCCTCTTCATTTGATCCATATGCCTCATCAAAAACCGTAAGTGCATCCTCCACTATCTCATTAGGAGCTAGTTCAATCATGTTAATATACTCTGTTAGGGATTCTAGTTTATCAAGTTGAGCTAGGATGATGGTCCTTCCCTAGGTCTCTCTTCCAATTTCTCATTCCTAGGTCCTTGTGCTATTTATGCTTGGGCTTATTTTAGTGGTTGATCTAGAGGCAGCCTAGAATAGGGTTCAGGTAATATGTGGTATTGTAGGGGCCCCATATATCAAATCTCTCTAGGTGGTTTGTCATCTCTAGCCAACCTAGCATCAAGCTTAATGTTATGCTTATTTAACCTAACCAACACATTTGTGAAAATTGGTGGCCCTAATATATATCATGTCATAAACACCAAGCCTATGCTCATAGGGGTAATTCATGGTTTTTAACTTCAAATATTTAATGACCCTATTATGAGGGTCCCATTGCCTTAGTTCATCCAATTTTAAGTTGAAGGAGTCTCTCTACTTAGAAATGACATTCACATGCTCCCAATTATGTAGCATAGTTATGATGATGGTTAAAGGGAAGGGGTAAAGGATTCTTTTCCTCTTCTACTTTTACACACCATTTATAAAATTGAAAAATTGGTATGTAATTTCTTGTACTACTAATTTGGTTCGACATGGATTGATAGTTTAAGGGGTTGAACTAGGGTACCTTCTATTCTTATCATCATGTAATCTAGATACAACTAGATGCTCCCCATTGAATCTACATACTTCTTGACCAGGGGGTAACCCTTCCCATGGGGATCCCTATAATATATTATACCAAATATGGATATACATAATTACAAATGAATATTATGTTGTGTCTATACTTAAATATGTGTAACTTGGAATAATGATGGGAAATAGTGTGTCTCTCATTAGATGACCAATTCTTTATGTTAGGGATCTTGGTGGTGGCCAAGAGGGTATCTAAGAGATAGGACATCATAAAAAAGTGGTTGATAGTTTTCTTCTTAATGGATGTGAACTATTGTTTCAAACAAATGTTAATCATCTCATTAATTAAAGGTGTGAGTCCCATCTCTACCATGAATATACATAGGGCACCTAGATCTTATTAACATGTGTTATGGAAGGGGCTCTAGATAACCTATTCAACAAGGTCATGATTATTCTAATCCCTTCCCAAAATTAGGAAATTGGGATATTCATAATGGGGTCTTATATTATATGGGTTCCAGTAAGTAGCCATGGGGCAAGGATGATGTTCAAGTCATTCTTACTAGTGCATGCTCTAATTGTGGGCAAGTCTATATAGGGCTTGCCTAGCTTATAGTAGCTTTCAAACGTGAGGGGGAAAATATATGCTACCTTTCTGAAAGTACATTCATGAACTATCTAATCTTGCTCAACTTTACACTCAATTAAAATGGGGGGAATGACATCGATGTAGTGCAATACCTTAGGTTTTATAGTAGCATAGTGAAGACTGGTCATCTGGATGAAGACTAGGTCATTATATCTCTAGAGTATCATAGCATTATTTTAATCCTCTCTTGTAATTGCTTACATCTCCTCAATATTCCAAAATAAATCAGACCAATTTCTATTCCTTGTGTTTAATGCCAAGCATCAAAGTCAGTATCCTTGAAGATTCTTCCCTTGTCATTTGAAGCTAGGTATAACTTTGTGTCATCCCATTATTATTGCCTTCAAGTTTTCATGACAATGAAACTTGGAAATTACTCACTAATGTTCCTCAGGAAGCCTCTAGATTATTTTTTTCTTGCTCATATAATAATTGAACTCTTTCTAGCTTGACTGTGATTGATTAGAGTTCAAATTAGGGCTTTCTATGGAGGCTATGGCTAGTTTACAACCTTAGGATAATTCATGCCTCATATTTAATTTATACCCCTATTTTTATACCTTTTCCTTTTTGTTCTCACAAAATCTTCAATTTTGTCACTTTATGCTTGTGTGGTGCCTATGTGGCATATATTTGGCACATTTTGTGGCATTTTTCATAAATGCTTTAAAGTAACTAGCCATTGTATTTTAAATACTTATTTTGATTCACACCATCGTATCTTTTTTCATGGATGAATGTAGACCATTGATCATGATCCTAAGGCTTACACATCATTGGTTATTTTATGTCAACCCTCATGATTGTGCCACTTGGCACCATCATGGACCTTTTGGGCTCTATGGTCCATTAGTGAATTCATGCTCACCACATATCAATCAAAAAGGCCTTCAAGGTATCATTGAATAGTCTATGTTGATTACATTCCATTTGATCATCTTTGATGATGAAGCATATGCCATTGATTTTTCAAAGTGAGTGCACTTTAATTAGCAACGGGATATAAGAAGGGACTTAGGATAAATACTTTAGGCTAAATTTTATTTCATGTTAATAAACACACCATAAAATTTAGGCTAATCTATTTTAAGATAAGTTTTTAGATCATTTATGAGGGGAACCTGAATAATAAGTGGACTTAGTGTAAATATTTAACCTAGGGTTTTATCATGTTGATAAACATGATAAAAATTTAGGGTAAAAATTTAAGCTAAGTTTTGAGCCATAGGGGATTCTTGTTGAATTAAAACATAATACAATTATTTTAGCCTAAGGTTATTGTGTTAATAAATACAATTAGAACATTAGGATAAAGAATTAGATTAAATTTATTACTGCAAATATTAGACCACAAGATCATTTTATCATTAAAGTTTAAAGACCCTAAGTTTTTATTTACCAAAAGGGGGTCCCATTGAATTGTAATAAAATTAATAAGATTTAGTAATTTTTTGAAGCATATCCTTATGTCTAAGCAAAATAATCGATGATTTTAAACTTGATGGCCTCATGGACGTCAATGACAACCTTGTGGGAGTTAAATGATGTTCATGAGAATGTCAAATTTAAGTTTATGAAGTCCATTAGGTCTATATATTATGGATTTACTATGCTCTATCTGATCATTTGGTCTTGACCAAACTCAAACCATTGATTAAGATTTGAGTATATGCATACCATTGGTCCCTAAAATCATGAAGAGGATTGAGTTAGCCCATGGATTAATGCATATGAAAATTAGACTAATTTAAAGGCCTAAGTATAAAAATAATTATAAAATGGGTCCTTTAACATATTATAATCATAACCTAAGGTTTTAGCCTAAGGTTTCATTGTATTAAGAAAATACAATAAACCTTAAGATAAAAACTTAGGTTAAGTATAAGTATTAATGCACATGGCCCTTTTAACACTAAGCTTGAATGTGAGAGCGCCACTTGGTGAGTCTATGGGACTCCTAAGCTTTTTACGTTGTTTAATCCTGGGGAGGGTTTATAAAGCATCGATCAAGGTCTGGGTCCTTGAGATGGAGACACTTATCATCCACGTAGGGCTTCTTATGCCTTTGAAATTTTAATGCCACATTTGCTCCATCAGATCAGTTTGAATGAGCAACCATAGGATCTAAATCATAATCTTGGATACTTATACATGATTGGCTCTTTTTTGAATATTAAAGCCATAGCATAAATTTTATCTTAAGGTTTTGTTGTATTAATAAATATAATGAGACCTTCGAGTAATACTTAGGTTAAGTTTATGTTTGATAAAAAAGGACTTTTTGACCTCAATGATGATCATGCACTATTTGATCTTCAATCCCATTAAAGTGTGGATCATTGAACATGATCCTAAGGCTCACACAAGATTGGTTCAATGGATCATGGATTTGGGTCCATTAGATCCTCTTCACTTTGTTTGATCAATATTTTTGATGAAGCGAGAGCCATTTATCCTACAAGGATGAAAGATGCTTAAGTCAAGGCTACTGGGTTAATATAAGAACATATGCTAAAGTTTTAAGACTAAGGTCTCATTCATGTTAATGAATATGAACATGGCCTTAGGATTAAGACTTTAGGCTGATTATGTACAAAGAGGACCATGTAATATGATAGGGCCAAGATAGGAAAATAAAGGACCCTGCAAACATGAGTGTTAAACTTTATTAAAATAAAAATAATAATAGAGGGAAAATATAAAGGGACCAAGCATGATTTTAGGCTAAGATTCGATTGTGCTAAAAAATGTGATCGAGATTTAGCATAAACTTAGGCTTAAGTTTAAAGAAAAAATTTAAAATATTATCACCAAATTTTCTCCCACTAAATTTGAATTTAAACCAAGGGTTTAAGTTAGGGTTTAGTGAAGGAGGGTTTCAAAACATGAATCCAACCATGAGATCTTACAAACCAAAGGCTAGGCAAAATCTTGAATGAGGATAAGACAATGAACATCCCAGTGTGATCCATTAATAAGATCTCCATGAAACCTACAACTTAAGACATGAGGGTCAACTATTAGAAAAATTAGGAAAGGTTAAAGTAAAACCATGAACAAATGGGCCAATTTCATCAAGCATGGATGATCTTCAAATAATAATAAAGCACAAAATACCAAGCTTTCAGTGTTAAGATTCAAAGTAATCACAAGGGTCCCTATTTCTTCAAAAATGGGGGTGTGTTGATCTCAACATGGATTTCAACATCAAAATTAAAAAAAATATTACCGTCATGATGAACATGCTATCCTCTTTTCAAATATATGATTTTTATAATTGTTTAGGACACTATATTTATTTAAACTATATTTATTTCTATGATTTTTATAATTTTTTTAGGATTTAAAATATATTAATTTCTAACTACATATTTTTTAGGACACTACATGTTCACATATACATTCCTATTCATGTTTATGTAATTTTTTTTTTGTTGATACAAATGTAAAAAAAATTATATGGTAACAAACTAGGCCTAATTATACACACATTTAAAAAAAATTCAATTTTCACTTTTCTAAGGTAGTTAGTGAGGTTACACGGATGATTATCCATTTTTTTATTAGTTTTTAGGATCTACTTAATTTAAAAATTAAAAAATAATCATAACACACTTGAATATCTTATCTAAATATTCACCAAAGGGTTTCAAACAATATGTAATGATGCTCAAAAAATGGTTGGCCAAATGGCCATTTATCTACTATATTTTCTTGAAAAAATAGAAGGTCCTCTTATAATTTTAGATGTTTGACCTATTTATTCTTGAAAATTTTTCAAAAAAAATATCTTTTTGGAAACTAGACTCAAAATTCTACAATTCATGTTTTTATACCATCTTAAAATTTTGAGTGCAGTCATCTCAAATTATCTACAGAAGTTCACATTTATGAAATTTCAAAAAACTCAAGTCCATAGTGGGCCCTTTTATGTCCCACAAATGTGTGCACTTACCCACTATACCAATTTTGTTGTAACAGTTGTTCTTGGTCTAATTTGTGCATAATGATACTTGGATCAATATCAATTATTAACTAAGTAAAACCTTGTCTTTTAATCTTCTTGGTAGGTTTTATGTCCAAGTCATACTATTTTAGCTTATTCATCCATCTACCTCTACACTCACCTATCTCATTATGGCCCAAAATTTGATTGATACCCATCTCTGACATGATTTCATGCATTTTATTCCTAAAAATATAGTGCATGAAAATTTTCAGATCTTTGACCGATACATAGGTGTTTTTTTTAAAGAAAAGTATCTTAGTTATGAATCTTTTATATTGCTTCTCATGAATGCAACATGGTGTTCATCTCCATCCAATCCCTACATGAGGTAGGAGAGAATGGTGTGCTCAAAAGCAAAAAGATAAATGTAGAAGTATTTAGCTTAATCTAATTTGATTAACATTGCTTCTTGTATGATGGAATATTTTATGTCTTGAAATTATTTTTTTAATTCAACATGCCACTTTGTTTTAGCATCTTGTTTAAACATAACATTTAGAGGCTTCATAATTATAGCAAATCAAAAAATGAATTTGTGAACAAAATTTATTTTTCCAAAGAAATATTTCAATAATTTTTTACTATTAGGTGGAAGTAATTTACAAATTAATTCAACTCATTTGGGTTCAATAAAAATACCTTTTTTGTGATGATATGACCAAGAATCTTACCTTTGGTGACACAAAACATGCTATTTCTAGGGTTCAAGGAAGTGCCACACCTTTTGCATCTTTAGAACACCTTATGTAAATGGTGGATGTGATCTAACTTGCATTTTGAAAATATAATTAAATCATCCATGTAAATTACTATAAACTTACCAATTAGACCTTAAAATTTGAAATCCATTACTATTTGAAATGTTTTTCCAACATGGATCAATCAAAATGACATTCATATGTAATAAAATGTGCCCCATTTCATTGTAAATGTAGTTTTACTTTGATCTTTAGAATTCACTAAAACTTGATTATATCATAAGAATATATCCAAAAAGGACATCAACTAGGATCCATTAACCATTTGAATCACTTCATCAAGAGAAGGCAATGACTAATTGTCCTTATCTAAAGCTTTATTTAGATTTTGGAAGTTTATGCATAGTCTAATTTCACCATAGTTATTTTAGATAAATAATAAGTTTTCCAAACCTGGGAATATTATTCCATCAAAAAGGAGCTTGTGAACTTATTTATGTATTAATAGTTTAAGGATTGGATTCACAGGTCTCTACTTTTACCAAAATGGTTTTTAATCTTGATTAAGAGGGATTGTGTGAGTGATAACCTTTGGGTTTAAGACTTTGAGGTCTTGATAGGCCTAATAAATTACACCCTTATAACTCACTAGCAAATTTTCAAGTTGCTCAATCTCTATGTTTGTCTATTAGGACATATATTGACAATTTAGGGTCTTTCCAAGGAACCAAGTTTAATGGTTTGATATTTATGATTTGTAAATTTTGGTTTATTAATTTGGGGCATAGGGTTTAATGTGTCAAATTCATTTTCTATAGAGATCATCCCCTTTAGGATTATATGCCATTAAATATTGAGAAATTTTCCTCTATCAAGTTTAACTCTGGACTATGTCTTTCCTATTCATCTATTATTTGGGATTCAAATGCCCCAACATTGTTAAGCAATTGAATAACTTGTTGGTCATCTTCAAAGACTTTGATATTCATCACATTATCTAGAATATAGAGGAAAGGGACTAATTCAACATTGAATTCTTGTAACTTAGTGTCATTAAGGGGAATTAAGCCTGAAATTGAGGATGTTAATGAGTCAACAATATGATTTTATTTCATAGGTATATGGATGAAATTGAATGCATCAAACATTTTAAATAAATCCCATGTTCTATGATTATGTATTTTAAGTCATGCAAATTTTCAATGAAATTTGATTTTTACCTGGTTCATAAAAAAGCTCTAAATTGTTGAATACTTTCATTTCTTTTACTTTATGCCTTAAAGTAAAGTGTATTCCTAGGATTAATGCATCTTATTATACTAAGTTTTTAGTGCATGGAAACTAAAATTTTCAATTAGTCAAACATTTATTACCTCAAGGATGGATAAGTATAACTCCATCTCTAGAACCTTGTTTAGAGTGGGCTCCATACACATATAATGACCATATCCTAGGGAACTCAATGTTGACATCAGTCTCACCTTTAGTAGGTTTTGTTTCCAAAGTGTATATACCTAAATCAGATTCCACTAAGTTTACTTTATTATTGATCATGTTATATTCTATGACCATATGATTTAGCCTCAGCTCTCTATCCACTCATATTTGGTTGGAAACACCCCTCCAAAGTAACCACATGTGACTTCATGTCAAGACCTAAAATTTCCCCAAAAAACTTGAAAACACCTCTCACACATTTGAAAAATCTCACAAGATCTATATAAACTTGGAAACTAAATTTGACCCCTTATTAGGCAACACTAAGTCTCTTTACACATAAGGCCTATACCTATAAGCCATACTTAGACCTTGAACACACCTTGAAACCTCTAGTGGCCATGTATCCATTAAAATATTTAGACCAATATCTATTGAGTAGCATTCCATATGTTTTGGGGTTTTCAACAACTTTTATATCTATTAACTGATGGACTTTGGGTTATGACTCTAACTACATGTGTACATTGAGTAACTCACCTACTATTTTAACCTTATACTTGTCTAGTTGGACTACGACCTTGTTTGACTTGATGGGGATTAAGCCTAATTCTTCATAAATTTCTACAGGCGTTATATTCACTAAAGCCGTATAATCTACCAGGTAGTTATACAAGTTTTTCACAAATAACCTAATAATTAAGAGAGAGGGAAGTACTTCAGTCTTGTTTTTATGGATGAGCACATTGGTGTGAGTTGTTTTCTACTTTGGATATACTTTTTTTTAATAAGTGACTTGAGAAAAAGATCACATTTCTCAATGATTTGAGCAATCTTATGCAATGTGATGTTGGATTTGATCTTCTTCATATATTCATGATATTATATCTAAATTTTCTTTGGGTTAGTTGAGTTTCCATAAGGGCTTTGGATTCATTAGATTTTAAAGGTGGAGGGTCATTCCTAACCTTGGTATTAGGGGAGCTATGCCATTATTTGGAGGAGTTAATTTAATGAGGTTTATTATTTCTATTGATCACTAAGCATATAATATCTTATTTTAAATTATTTAAAAGCATGTACTTCACTAACATTCTCTTTTGGGTCATTCTCTTCTTAACCTGGAAACTCCATGGTTTCTAACATGATGGCTATGCTAAGAAACCTAATAACATTAGATGATATATGTTAGTTCAAAAATATCTCATACTCTTCCATTTCCATTTGTAAAATATCAAAGGTACTACAGAATTTGATGCAATTAATCTCTCCTAGTGGGTTGTGTTATGCATATGACACCAATTAGGAAGTGTTATTTCAAAAATGTTGATTTTAAGTAGCTTATTGGGAGAAAGCTTTGGATTATTATGGGGATGATTATAATTTATATTTTATCTCAGGTGAGTGAAGTTCTTATTTCAACTCTCAGCATTGGAACTACCCATTTTCATTTACAAACTAAGGAAGTCATTGTTCAACCTATGTACCATATATTGGATAACATACAACTTGTTCTTGGTAAACTCTTAGATATGCTATGAAAATTGTTCATAATAGGGATCAATCCTTACTCATGGGATTTAGGTGATACTTAATTATTTACTAGGATAAGAAAACCTAAGTGCTAGTTGGTTTTAGTGTTCTTCATAGGAAGTTGATTCATTATAGGTAACAGTTGGAGCATTATGACATTTTTGTTTGGTTTGGAAGAAGGCTTAATACTGGTATGTTGGGTAATGAATTAGGGATGGGATCCATCATTTAGCCTTGAGTTTTAAGCTATCTATCCACCTTAATATCTTCAACATAATCTAAATGTAGGTCTATTATCAAGGGATCCCATATTAGAAACATGGTTGTCCAGGGTTCTAAGGAGTTCTTATACATTTCAAGTGCTAGTTAAACATTGGGTTGATAAATCATGGTGATCTAGATATACATATTTTTAAACCTACAATTAGAATTTATGATGATCTCATTTCATTACCTCTTAATATATGTAAATTATTAGTAAAGGAAATTGGGGTCAATGACTTGCCTAACTGAGCTAGGAAGGCATTGTTAAATTATTCCCATCCCATGATAGAGTCTTCATGAAGATTGAGGAACCAATCATAGGTTGTATCCAACAAAGTAAATAGAAATAGTCTGAAAGACACATGATCATATTTAACATTTATAATCTTGAGGGTAGTTCTATATAAAGTCACATGTTCTTTGATAGTCTATCCCACACTAGGTGTGAAACATGGGGGGTATTTGTATGGGTTCATGAGAAGGTCATAGATTAATCTATGAATGATAATATTTGAACCAAATAATAAGGCCATGTGGGTAGCCATTAATTGTGGTCTATTTTGGCTATACTAAGAGGAGGAGCTAGTGGAAATAACTATAGGTTTAAGTCTATTTATACCAAATTTGTATCTCCTATGGAATTACAAGGCCGAAACTATTAGTCTACCCTAACCAAATTTAGAGTTGGTGACCCACATAGTAGGCTTTAGATTATTCAAAGGTATAATAGTGATTTAAAATTTATTTACCAATAGGCCCTCTTTCTAGCACTAGTTGTTGTTCACCCTAAAAACTTATGTTTGGAGGCACTCATGAGATTGAGCATTTCATAGAGATAAGTGATGCATAATTCATGGGATAAAGATATCTGCTCATTAATTTTAGAATTGATGTTGGTTTAATCTAAGGACCAAAGAATTTATTGTATATTACTCATAGAGCATGAACTTCTACTATCAGAGGCTCAAAGTATATTTATAAATGCTTAAAATTATTATGTTGATTGAATCTAGTTCTTAGTTGATACTGATCTTGACCTTACCAATTTATGAAATAAGGGAGAGTGTTTCAATTTCAAAAATAAAAATAAGAATAAAAGGGGGAGATATAGGTAGGGTAGAAAATGATGTTTTCTAATCAATAAAATGTTAATTATTAAGAACTAAGCATGCCAAGTCACAATTATACCATTATGTCCTATTCTTGTGATTGTACAAACATTTAGCCACTCAATGGGTAAGCTTATAAGGGACATCAATATGAATATTCTATTTTTAGGTCCTTAGAATAATGTAAACACTCAAAATATTTGCATTAATGACACATAAAGCTTTTAAAACACTTTATAGTTAAAATCACATAAAACATGTATTATTCAAAAAGAAACTAAAAATAACACACAAAGAATTAGATCAATAAATGCACAATCTAACTACATATTCATATACATAAAATAAGCATAAAATCACTCATCTTGCATAAGAATTAAATCTAAAATTGAAATGATGGACCACATTCAATGAGCAAAGGACAAGGTTAAAATAAATAAAAGGATTCTATTATAGTTTTAACAGATATTCATTACATGAAAATGCCAACCATCCAAAGAGAAAGCAGTCTTAAATATATAGAGAAGGATGGGGCTTAGCCTAAAATAGCATGATATTCACATCCTTGGCCATAATGGACACACAAAGTTATTATAAATACATTGATTACAAAATAAATAGAAGAATCCCCACTGTCCCAAAAGATGATTAGGGTTTTATTCAGTTGATATGCTAAGCAATTGGAGAAGGACCATCTCTCAGTTGCTTAGGCTACACCTTCTTGGCTACCAGTGCATCTACCAAAAAATCAAATTCCATGTCCAACTTGGCTAAGTTTATGAAAGGCTCCCAAAAGATAACTACAAACTAGGATTATAGTCATTAGTGCACTTAGAGTTGGGCTTCAAGGTAAACTTTCACCTTTAACACCTAGTTCATAATCATAAAGGATTAGGTTGAGATCTCCAAAATCACTTTGGCTCTAGCTTTATTGGCATTCACCACCTTTCTCCTCATGACCTAGTCATAATGAACTTGGTGGATGTCAAATTATCCTCTATATATCAAGGTGTCATCTAGATGGAATAACACCATGATTTTGGCTTCCTTGAAGTAACTCAACATCCATTCCTTTCCTTCTTCCAAAGGTTCCATTAATGGCTTCACTACTACCATTAAATATTCAATTGAGGTTCTCGTGCTCCTAACATAAGTTTGATACATGTTAAATTTTAAGAGAGGTATGATTTTTAGCTCTAGGAAAATGCCCTTATGAATAACCATGATGAGCCTTTTGTACTTTTTATCCATGTGATCAATCCTCTTTAAATGTGCATGTAATCATTAGAGGTGTTCCTTACTCATGGTTGATGTTTTGAACACTTCCTCAAGATATGTGAAGAGATGTAAAAGAGTATTTTTGACTTGACCAATTAATTATATAAGAAATTTGATCTTCACTTATGCCTCAAGCACCCAAACCTACTCCTTCATGTCCTCCATGAATTTCTCAGATGTGTCATGAGTAGATCAAAGCACATAGATTAGATCCTCAACCACTTTCTCTTCTATTATATAGGTCTTTTATTTGGTGAGGGAGAAGAGGTATTTTTTGTTTTACCACACTACTAGCTTTCCCTCTTGAGTGAATCCCTATGTGAAAGTCCTCCTCATATTCCTAGAATCCCTATAAAATTTCCATTAGACTTTTGAATCACCCTATAATATCATGTTAGGTGCCTATGATCATGTGGTAACTACCAAGGTAGAAGAATATGAAGGTGGGGTGGTAGAGATAAAGGTAGAATGTGAAGGCATGGGAGGAGGAGGAATGGATGAAGCAAATGGAAGGAAGAAAGTTGACAATGAAGGAAAAGGAGGAATGGTCATGAAAAGGTGAAGAAAAATGGGGAAGCCCATAGTAATATATAACAATGCCATTATATTTAGGTCAAATTGACCTATGGGTTCATGGTTATAGGGAAAGGAGTATTCAAAAGGAACAAGAAAATTGGTTGGTGAAATCCAAATCCTTAGGTAACTAAGATGATGGAAAAAGAAAACATGGGAGGGAAAAGGGGAGCAACAAGGGATTGAGTCTAAAGTTGAAAGAGAGTTACCTTTTGCTTATTCTTTGGTCATTTTCCTAGATTAGCTTATACTATAGTAGTAGAAGGATTTGTGGTGGTAGGGGATGGTTTGGGAATATACAACAACTTTAGATGCCATTAAGGTTGTAAGAGTCAACTAAAATATACATACTATACACTCATTATTGGGGGAGCCATTGGGACAATTAAAGTGGGGGATCCTAGATGTGATTGAACTTGTGAAAAGACCAAAAGGGGAACTAAGGGATCGAAAACATAATAACCAAAATAACAAAGGTGAGTCATAGGGATCCTTGTAGATGTAATGGACTGAGTGGATGGAAATTAGGACATGAGGATGTCATAGTGGTCAAATCTAGAGGCACCTAAGTGAATTATGGGGGGGGGGTTGGGATGAGAAATAGGGGAGGAACCACCTAAGTAGGTCTAGTAAGGATAGGGAAACTATGGGGTGGCCCACTTTGTTGTTGAGGAATGGAGGTATCAGGGAGGGTATTCTCTATGAATTCTTGTTGTTGATCGTACTTTGGGCTCAACTTAAGGCAACTACTGATGTGTAATCATAGTGACTAGATTGCTTGGGGTCCAATAACTTGAGTCACTAGATGTGGTGGAGTTGGAGAAGAGACTAGAGGAAGTGATACTCATGGAGGATATGGAGTTAAGACCCCATAAATAATCATATTTACAATATGAGGCATAGTTATAGGGCTAATCTAAGTCGATGTTCTGACTTGGGCCTACCCTCCCTTTTTCTTAACCTTGAGTTTGGATAACACCTCCTTGTAATTAACAGGTTTGAGGTGGATCTCATTATCAAGGTAAGGCACATGGATATAAGTTACATTAAGATGAAATTGATACTTTATCACATGGGCCCTAATGACACCATGAAGTTCCCATTCCTAGTTCTCTTCTCTACCCAGGGCATAAGAATCTATACACCAACCATATTCTATAATAAAATTAAACTCCTATGTATGTGTTGGTGGATGACTATGGGGAAGGCTAGGCAAGCCTTCTATTAGTACCTAAAGTAGTGGAAAAACATATTTTCCACTAATTTATTATATATATCATGTTTTTACATCCATTTTGGGACCTAATAGGTTAGGGAGAGGGGGGCCCTATAGATTCCTATGACTCAAATGATGGTGTCATCCCTATAATACTATTAATTAGAAATGTATGCAAGGGGCTATACAGTTTTTTTGGAGAGTTGAGGCATGGCCATATCATTGATAACAATGTAATCTATTAGGTAGAATGAATCATAGATTTCTTAGATGTGATTATGGTAGTGGTGGACATATAGTTTGTAGAAAACTACATGCACCATATTTATCCTAAGTAAGGGTCCATGGTGGGAAAGTGGAAGGTTTTGAACATGATAGTGGCATAAACAACATTCACCATGTAACCCAACATATATAAATTACTTCCACCCTAAGAATATGATATAACCTTCATGAATTTAAAATTAATCACACTCCCTAGGTTTAAGACTTCTTCCCCTTTAAGGATTATGTTAAACAAGGGAACCCATAAGAGATTCACATCCATAATTTCACTGGTAGTTTAGTAGGATCATCCCAATTTGAACCCCATTATTAAAGAGGTGGATATGGTAAGAATTGATGTCCTCTCTATCAAGCCATCTCTCCTATTTAATGGACAAGTCATTGAGGACTTCATATATGTTATTGGAATTGGCCTATACATTAAATGTGCTAACATCATAGCTATAGGTTTACTTAAATAGGTTTTGATACTAAAAATTATCCCCTGATATGTTTGTGATAAGGCTTATCAAATTGATGGAGTAAACTAGGTTCCACCTGTCTCAAATAATATGCTTGGAAGTTTGTAATAAGCTACCAAAGAGGTCCATGTAAGGGAAAACCTCAGTGTGGCTATGGCCCTATGTAATCCTAACTTCCCTAGTGTAATGAGATCATTTAGGTACTCCATCTCATCATCATCATCATTGGAGGTGGATGTTTGTAGTCTTCAATTGCCTTGAAGACCTTATTATAATGGTTGAACAAAACCAAGTTGCGTGATAAGATGGTGTCCATATATTCAATCTTAGTTTTGGACTTAGAAGATGAAGTGACCATTTATATGGGCTATAAATTACTAAGATCAAGGGAAATGAAAAACATATAAAGTATGAAGAAGCATTATAGAGAAGGATTTTAGGGAATTAAGAGTGGTAACAATATGCTTGATTGATCTAAGGACTTATAGGATTTTATGGAGACATTTTAAATAATTTACCTATGAAGGCTTACCCAACACAAATTCAAATTTGAGTTGGTGGCTCAATCCACTCATTCATTTCCGAATCTAGAATTAACTTAGGAATTTCATATATATGCTCCCTACCTAGATTTGGTAGCTATGATGAGATGTTTAAAATATCTAACTATGGCCCAATTTCCCATTTAGTTAATGTGATAAGTGTGATAGGAACAAATCTACCTTACCTCTATGGAATCCTAGGTGGCTCTAGGTTGTGTCATGTGATTTTCACTAGTTGGTCCTACCTGTAATAGATCCCACCTAAGTACAACTTGGTGCCACACTCTTACTATTTTAAGTGACAAATTTGTCCACCTAGAGTAGTGAGGTGATGCATGGCATCTTCTAGTTGGATTATAAATCTAATTATACCTCATTCTAATCACATTAAAAAATCTTGAGACTTTTATACAAATGTTTATGGATGTTACACATGGAATAGTCTGATAGGTTAGGCACTCCTATGCTCTGACAGATCTAATAGGTTTAGGAGACTAACTCATCTGATAGAATCTACATGGCATTTACTCATTTGATTAGGCTCTCCCAAGATATGATATCTTTGATAAGTTTGAGAGACTAATAACTATGATAAGTTCCACACGCCACTTCCTCACTCGATTAAGTTCTCCCAAAATTTAACATGTTTAATAGGTTTGGGAAATTGACACATATAATAGGATCCACATAGTGCTTCCTCATTTAGTTAGGCTCTCTTGATATTTGACATCTTTGATAAGTCTGAGAGACTGACACCTTTGACAAGTTCTGCATGTAAATTTCTCATTAGTTTAGGTTTTTTTGAGATTTGATACCTCTGATAGGTCTAAGAGATTGACACATATGATAGGATCCATATGACACATCTTCATTTGACTAGGCTCTCCTAAGATCTAGTCTCTGATAGGTATAGGAGACTAACACATCTAATAGGATCCACATGGTACTTACTCATTCGTCAAGCTCTCTTAAGAGATTTCATGAAAAGAAACTAAGTCAAAATAAATCCACAAAATAAATTAAAAGATCGCCTATCTACCACCAAAGCTTCATGAAACACTGAGTAGAAATCTATGGGATTGATTCTCGAAGAAAACCAAAATGAGTCTAAATCTATGAAAAACACAATTAACATAAGAAGATATTTTAAGTATGAAAATCTTTTTTTCTTTTAGAACATAACAAGAACTAGACTATGTTTAAACTTAGAAATGATAGGGATCTTTAATAAATATCAACTCACCATTATAACATTGCTTAAATTCTCAACAAACTAAGGCAAAATAGGAGTTATATGATTACTAAGGCCCAAGAATGATTGGAAAGGTACTGAAACTCCAAAAGCTTTGAGTTGATCATTTTTATAAGGGCCCCTCACTTTTATTAAGAAGGTGAGTTGCGTTGGCCACAAAAATTTCAAAATTTATATATTATTAAATCAAATTAATACAAAATTAGATAAAAAATGTAAATTCTAAGTCAAATTTACCATTTTTGAAGTTTCAAAATCTAGATTACAAGTTTCACTCATTAAAGGAATACTATTCACACATACACTAATAAGGATAACTATACATGGTTTGAATTACCTCATGAATATGAAAAGAGGGTCTAAAATCATGTGAAGCTAGTGGGGTCACTTTACTTTATTTTTATCCTACCCCTTTAATGCATATGGAGTGTCTCATTGATGCTAGATGTAGCAAACTCTTACCATCTCAGTTTTACAAATTTTTCCTTATGAGGAGGAAAAGAGGGCCCTATGCCAAAAAAAGGATTTGCAATAAAATTTTAAGACATTATATCTCAATTAATTAAAATTAATTTAAATAACAAAACATAAATCTGTACCTTCGCATAGGTGAGTACTTCATAGTAGATGAAGGGTATCTAATTATCCTAATGCCTTTGTCCTTCCATTTAATATGGGAAGTAGACCTATCATAATCAAGTTGTATTATAATTTTTTAATGACAAGAAATATTTTTTAATAAAAAAAGTAAATTTATACCTCTACATAGGTGACTTATTTGAAGTAGAATAAGGATGGATACTCATACAAGATCACTCATCCTCATGCTGGTCTATATGAGAAGTAGACATATGATGAACAAGTTGTATTATAATTTTTCAATGAAAATATATTTAATTAAAAAATAAACTAAAAATTTATACTTAAGTTGTGCATCCTTAGAGGTTGAGGGACATAAAATCATAGTACCCTCTTGCCTTTGTCATTTGTATCATGTAGGTCTATATAAATAGTAGACATATCATTATCAAGTTGCATAATTATAACATTATAATGAAAAAAATATTATGTATTAAAAAAATAAAGAGTACACTTATACCTTTATGGTGTGCACATAGATGTTGATGTATTTATACTCAAGGAAGAACATTGAGGCAAGTTTTAAGACTTTCCAAAATCCTCCTTCATGTCACATTGTGCCAAAGAATGAATACTAAAACATAGACAAATGTATCTAACACCATCTTGATAAAATTCATATGATGATATGCCATAATTTTTTCAATATGTTATCTCTAATATCCAAAAAATAACAAGACTAGTTTTATATGATAATTATTTGACAAAATTCCCTAAATAATAAAAATTAGTTTATATAATTCATTAATTTTAGGGTATGTACAAAATTTACTATAAAAATTATAAAAATCCAGTGTAATTCTATGGTATCTAAGAAAATGAAATTTCCAAAATCCATTCAATCTATTTAGCATGAAGAATTTATTTTTATTACAAATATGGTTTGTTAATGGACATATAGGAAAAACTAGTGTTTATTTCCTAAATTTTATCCTATGGGTTACATAATTTATCCTATGGTTTATATAATTTAGGTAAGACATATAAATAGCTCTTATCTGGGATTTCATAGAGGCTTAACAAATCCTTTTTGTTATTATTCCTCTTTTTACAGTGAAGGTCTTGCTATTAATAGAGGTCTAATGTTTCCTCATTAATATTATTAGTATGCCCTTATTTGTCCATTTTTCATCTCCCCTTTTCGTCCCTTTCTCCTCACCCTTTCACTAGTGTTTTCCCCTCTTGTCACTTTCAATATGTTTTCTCCTCCTGTCACCATTGATAAATAAAATAATGAAGTGGGAGGACTCTTGGGGACTACCACTTTTTATTTTATAATTTTAGGGGTCTATGTGACATAAAAGTGGCATAGGTTATATGATTTTTGTGCCAACACCTAATTTTTTTACATATTTTAATATAATTGATTTAATTTTTTAGGTTTTTACATGTGTAATTACCTATGTTTGGTTAAGGGAATGAAATGCCTAAATCATTTAAATAAATTGAAATAATTAAGCTACTAATTTTTTATGCTTTTGACCTTGTTTTAGTTTCGATAAATAACAACAAATATGGATAAATAGAGACTTATCTAAAAATTAACTATCATAGATGTTTTTATTTATGGAATTTGAGATCTGAGTAGTATTCTATGTCATCAATAAGATTTTGATATTCATTTAATCACTAAAAATTATCACCTAATTTTGATAGTATCACCATCCATGTGTAGTGTCTTCAATGTGCCACTAATCTCCCCATTGTGGGACTATTCCTATTTTCAAGAACCACATGCACCTGTGTCTATATGTTTTGTTCTTACATGATTAAAACTTGTAGCTATTTATTATATTTAGAAATCTTGATTTGATGTAAAAACCCTAATATCCTTGAAAGTATGGAATATACAATATTTTCAAGTGTGTTAGTAGGATGGATTGGACATCCTCAACACCTTTTTATGTAGAGAGTTGCCTATATACCAATACTCTAAGGAGGGATCAAGTCTAATGTAGTTCCCCCACCTAGTTCTTGATGTATGTGAAAGTGAATGATAGAATGAGAGTGGCCTTGGATGCCTTGAATGTGATTGAGATTTGAAATTCTTTAAAACTAGACTTAGGGATGTTGTAGATGGTAGTATGTAGAAAGTAGGGAAGAATAGCAATAAACTACCTTGATATTGCACAACTTTATCTTTGGTTTGAATAAATTTTGCATATATTTTAAATATATTGAATAGAGGTAGATTAGACTTGTATTTATAGGGTTATTTTTCTTGTGAAAATAATAAAATGAGCTTAGGTTGACCTTATCAGGGGCACACATTTAAAAATAAATATGTTTGGAAGAGTTGGGGATAAGGACAGTAGTGCCTAGTTGGGGACACTAACACCATGTGGTGTAGTGTCCCTAATGTGGTGCTAATGTCATTTATATAGAATGGTAAGAAATTTGGATTGGATTTAGGGATGATAGTTCTAGGACTATATCTTTATGTTCTATATGTGATTGAGGTCTGTTTAATGAATGGAAATGTAAGTCTAATGCTCTAGAATAAGTTTATGGCTAGCCTAAGGATATGTTAACTCAAGTGACAATCTTAGCATCTAATTACCACTTTTAAGTGATTACATTTTCCTCCCATTTATGTTAGTAATGTAGAAAAGTGAAATGATTAGTATAAATGAAGAAGCGTAGCTAGACTTAACTTGGAAGTGGAGTACATGTAGTTGAGTTTGAATATGCAAATTTAGGTCTACATATGTGAAACATGATCCGAATAAATGTCCTATGTGTGTGTGAGTGTGCATAATGATCATATAATTGAATAAATTGAAGTGAGTTGATGGCTTGCTCAATCCTCATATGGATGGATAAATAACTCAATCCAATTTTGACTCCATCATTTCCCATCCCTACTTTGTGGATCTTGATATGTATGAATAGATTATATAGTACTAAAAGTGTGTCTAACCCTATCATATAGGTGGATCAAGAACTCAAGTAGCCATGACTCCATCATTTACCATTGTGTGAACTAGATGCATTTGTAAATTTATTGAACAAAGTGTTGAAAGTATCTGACAGAGTAAATCTAACTATGTATTCATCTCCATAACCACTCAGGTATATTAGGTAGCTCTAGGACACTCAAGAATTCTAACCATTACATATGAAGTAAGGCATGAATTTGGTGACAACCTAGAATGTGATAAAAAGTGTATACAATGTAGATATTGACATGGAGTTTTCCATTCCACCTAATCAACTAATTTGAAGCTGAGTATATGGAAACTATGCACTACACACATGCCCCCAATATGGTATTTGAATATACTAAATTTGAGTTAAGTATGTAATAATTGAACCTTTGTAACTAAACTAAATGTATGATTGATCATACTATGCATGATGCCACACATCTATGAAACTAGGATGAATTTGAACTAAAATTAATAAATTTTAACTAAATCTAAACATAACTACCAAACTTATGACTATATCTATGCAAATATATATTGTAATTGGTGTACTTGTATAAATGATATGGACTATCTTGAAGCTAGGGCTATAGGACAATAATGCCATGTAGTGAAGAGTAGTTACTTGTAGTGATAGTGTCCCAATATAGGCACTATTGACTACTTGGTCTGATCTCTGTGTGGTTTGAACTAACTACTGAGTCTTTGTTTTATTATATGTTTGATCTAAGTCTAATATCTAAAACTAAGCTTGTGTGTTGAAATGTATCTATGAAAAGCAATGTAGAAGCCTGACCTTTGTGACAAACCCCTATAAATGCCCCTTCTTTTGAGGGTAGTTGTGAAACCTATCGAATAACTTCCTTTTAAATAATCAACTCTACAAAATGTGTTAGCTAGATCATGTGCATGATATTCCAATATAATTTAAGACATAACATCATAATGTAAATGTATCTAAGCATAAGTAGGAAATGTAAGATGTATTTTGTAATATAGATTTACAAAAGGATGTCAATATAAATTTAAGTAATGTATAACAATAGTAAATATATGTAACTACCTAAGGGGATGGGACATGATGTCCATCTAGGCTCCCAAGTAGGATAAGGTATATGCATGAGGTCCCTAATGGCATCAAAAAATGGTGTGTGTAATAATAAAATACAAGTGTCATGGTGTAGAATCATACAAGGAAGCAAACATAAAAATACATGAGGCACAAAAAAGGTAGGCTAAGGAGACACAATATAAGGGACATGGGTACATGTCACTAAATCTAAGAATGAATACATATAAAGATGTGTTTAAATGTCCATATACATAAACAATAAGAAATTTGGCATAAAGCCACATAGAAGGACATGTTTAAATTTACACATATAGAAGCATGAAAGAGAAAACACAAAGGACATCAGCACATGTCCAAGGCATACAAATAGAGAATTGGTGTAGAATCCAAGGAATAATGGCATATTAAAATTCCCTCAAAGATTTAATAATCATAGGAACAAAATCATGTCTAATATAGGAACTAGAAATGAAAACATGTATAATTATGTAATACAAATCTATGTAGATGCTAGAGTGCATATATACTGAGTCTAACTAGTGATAATCAACAAAAAATCTGATAAATGAATAACAATGATCAATATCAAGATAAATCAATGCATAATTGGAATGCATAGTATATACAGAGAAAACCTAGTTATAACAACCATGTAGGAGATGCTCCCAAGTGGGAAAATGTATCAATGTATAAAATTAGATTGGTGTAAATGACCCTATTGGGTAGATGATAGATAATTTGGATTAGTGTAGTGGACTAGAGTCCTATCTAGAATATGTAAACACTTGACAAGAATAAGCAAAGCCTATGTGTATGATAAAATTGCCTATACTAGGATAGATATAAATATGCAATATCTAGAAAGTAGTAGAAACGTAAACATAGAAATGAATACAATCTATAAATTTTTTTATTTTTTAAATAGTTGAATGGTTTTTTTATTTTGACATATTGTATTATTTTTGTGTTTTTTGATTATAAGCTATGTACAAGCATATGAAAATAAACTATGTACAAGGAGAGAGAAAGAGAAGGAAGTTTGTACAAGGGTAGGAACCATACTAACTTATGAGATTCATGGGAGACTCACCATCATTGTGACCTGTGTCAAAGAGTGGAATAATGATCATGTATGTGGTGTGAAATGGAAACTATGAGCTGATGATCTGGTGTGTTGTATAATCTAAACTTGAAGTTGCCTGAGTAGTATGATGATGTTATGACATTGACTATGATGCCCTATGAAATGTAGGGTACTTGGGGACCTATTTGGTAGATGTATAAGCAAGAGGTGATGTAGGTGCCTTGTGTTGAGAACCCCTAGATCCCAATATAACTAATATTGATGTAAACTATGTATATGAAAGTCCTTTATAATATGAAACATATCTCTAATGTAATGGTCTCTAAGGGAGAGTATGCATGCATTTAAGCACTATATAAGTAGACCTATCCTACTCTAAGGATTTTGATAAATATTGTGATATATGCATAAGAGCTATACTCTCTATTGTAATGGATAGACATACAATATTTGGTAGTGGTACTAGAAGTGTAATTGGTGTCGATGTTAAAAGTGTGACTAGAATTTATGTTGGAACTACCTATGGGATGAGAAGAGGATACTCATATGGGACACCCTCAATATTAACCACCTGGTTAGCTATATATACTTTATGAATTAGTGTATTATTGGCTAATTTTATCCTACATATAAAAGATTACCTAGATGTAGTATAATGTCATGTTCTATAGGTTAATTATGGAGCAAGAAGTTGAGCAATGTTCAAGATGGAATGAGTGGTCCAAATATCTCATTGCTCACAAAGATTTTGAAACACTATAAGTTATATTAAGGTGCAATTTGTTGATCTTTGAGAAATAGGTTTGAAAATAATTGTTCATGATGTCTAAGAAGTCAAGATCATGGAACAGGATTGCATGGGCCTCAAAAAATCATTAGAGATTTCAAGGATCAAGCAAAAGCTCAAGAATAAGTTTTGAAGAACCAGACCATCATTTGAACATCATGTAAAAATGGACTAGTCAACTCATTTGTGCATTATATAAGTTCACTTATAAATCCTCTTAGGACAAAAGAAATGCATGGACATGATGCCCTTCATATCTTGATATTTATCTATAATTGTCATGTCTCGATGAGTTCTCTCTCTTGAGATATAAGTCTTCAAATTTTAGCTTGCAGAATGAAATGTTTTCATAGACATCAAATTTAAGCCACAAAAAATAATTTTTGGGGTTCAAATATTGATAGTTGTGTAGACATCAATGACAATCATGTACAAATCAAATGGTGGGCACACAAACATCAAATTTAAGCTAGGGAAAATAACCATTGGGGTTCAAAAATCCTATGATGGGCATGTAAACATCAATGACAGTCATGAAAACATCAAACATGGGCATGTAAATGTCAAATTTGGGCCTCATGAATTAGTCATTTGAGCTTAAATGGTGGGTCCCAACAAAATCAAGGGCTCACATTCAATTGTGCATTGAAGATCTATGACACATGAATAGGTCAATGAGTCAAAAAGGTCCCTAGAGTAGATCCAATAAAACATGTTTAATAATACTAAAGGGGATTGATAGTGTGAGATGTGTCAAAAGGTCAATAAGGTAAGTTGATAATTGATAACCAATAAACAAAGGTGAGCCCATGAACTTTTCAATGAAGGTTGATGAAGCAGTTTTTGACCTGAGCATAGTAAATACAAAGGGACCAAGCTCGTGGATGATCCAAAATGAACCAAAATATATATTTTAATATATAAGGTCACCATTAAATATCCATAAATGTAAAATATGTATTTTGGACTTAATACAATTCAATAGTTAGCAATTTGTTATAAAAAAGTACCAAGTATCGAGCATGCTTTGCATCTATATATTGAATACAAAAAAACCAATAATAGGATTGATTTGCAATCTATAGTTAGACCTATGTTTAGGTTCTAAATTAGATACATAATAGGTATTTTGATCCTAATATAGATCAAGGTGAGCTATTAGTTGTTTAAATGATATAGATATATTCAAGTGGATATATTTACTACCTAAAAACTAATAAAGGAGTTTGGTTTTTAGTCTATAGTAGATCCATGTTAATGATTTATAATAAAGGGCATGCCAAGGTATAAATATGATAGTCAAATCATCCATAGTTTAGAAATAACATATATCCATCCAAAGCATACTTGACCATGGTTTTGTCAAGCCTAAGAATATGAGGACCTTGTCCTCATAATGAAGCCAAGTGGAAGGTGTGGCAAATCTCATAGAGATAATTGAGGGATTACAGAAGAAGTTAGATCATTCAATGTTGTTCAAAAGATTTGAGGGTCTTCCCTCCTAACAAAGATCATGAATCATTAGTTAAAAAATAGACCCTTATCTTTTAGTGTATATCTTAGCCAATGAGAATAAATTGAAGACTACTGGAGTTAAGGCAAGTTAACTTATGATAATGGACTAGTCTTGATTAGACTAAAAGATGGTAGAGCATGCATTGAAAGGTGATAGCTCATTGACTAATTCATACTCCCTCTTCTCTCTCTCCCTTCTCCTATATGATCCCCTTCTCTTCTCCATTATAAGGGTTCTTATATTTTAGAATTTTAAAATGTTGGAGTATGCATTGAAAGGTGATAGCTCATTGAATAATGCATATTCCCTCTTCTCTCTCTCCCTTCTCCTATATGATCCCCTTCTCTTCATTATAAGGGTTCTTAGATTTTATAATTTTAATCTTTATGGGAGACAATGATACTCATTTGAGACTCTTGTAAAAGGGTGTTCATTGATAAGGCTAAACCCTTTCAAATTATTGTAAGAACTAACTCTTGAATCTATATGATTAAATATTTGCCTATATCTTGCCTTTGATTAGTGTTTAATATTCTTATGCATGATGAATTCATGAAGGAAAATATTCCTAGTTCATTGTCCTTCTACTTGCATCTTTTAAGGTGTTTTCAATCTATTGTAGGTCTTTAGATGAGTGTTTTGTTTAAACCTCTTCTATGAAATACTTATGCAATTAGTAAGATTGTGAGGTTGTGTGAGCTATAGTTGTCTTGTACTGATCTAGTGTGGATTCAGGCTCATTTGAGTGTCCATATTTTTTTGGTGCATCACCTTTTAGCCTTCTTAGGATCCCTTTTCCCCCTTATAAACCTTTTCCAAATTAAAACATTAGTTTAGGTGAGCATCATGAGGAATCCATCCTTCTCTAGAGGTTCACCCCCACCATAGGTGACCCACATCCTAGGGTTGTCCCAATATTATAGATCAATTGGAAAGGGCCTAAATAACCCTCTTTAAGGGTGAAAATTGATGCTATAATAGTTTATGACACACCTAATGGGACTAAATCCAAAAGAATGAAAAGATTGTAGGTGTGTCTATTCTAATCAGGTTTTGGAAGTAAGCAAGAAAGTTAACATCAATGGTGACTCTGAATCAAAGCTTCTAGTTGTAAGCAACCTAGTTATGTCTCATTGAAGATTTTAATCAGCTTTGCATCTCATTTGACATATAAGGTTAATATGAATAGCTATAGTGAATACCCCTATCATTCACCTCATTATCAATAGTTCCAATATGATCCTCATGATACATATGAGCCTAATCAGCCCTACCAAGATTTATATCAAAGATATGAAGAGGATTATCAACTTTATTATGATATTTATTATCAAGATCATCACTCTTACCTTCCTCATGATCCATATCTACCCTACCAAGAAGTTTATCAGCCTTATGATGAACCTTACCAATAATATGATGACTCATACTAATCTTATGATAACCTTCCTAATTAGTCATGATAGTAGTATGAAATTTGTATTATCCTACTAATACCTTGTTAATATATATATATATATATATATATATATATATATATATATATATATATATATATATATAACATTACAAATCTCTATTGGAACAAGAAAACAATATGATAAATATTGACATGTTGAAGGGGTATGGGCAAGATATCCCAAAACATGTCATTAAAGGGGTTAAGACTTTAGTGTAGCAAGCAAAATAAATTTGGATGCCCTTCATTAGGTAAGGTTATTCTAAAAATAGTAGTGACATGATTGACACAGGTGGACTCATCTCCAAGATTGAGGATAAGTTGGGAGCCCATGAAGAACATCAAAAACTCTATCACCCATCTTGTCTTCACTCATCCAACCCATGTTAACCTTATGTTGAGCTTCCCATCATCACTCATAATACATCACCACTTGAGTTTAAAATCCATAATAGTTCCCCCCCCTAACTCATCTCAACCTTCCCCTCATGGAAATCTATCCAAGGGAGAGTCCAGGAAGAAAGGTAGGTTTGTGTTGAAAGAACCAGCCATCATGAGCAATTGAGGTCTAATTTTAAAGACTCCTTTGCTAGGAAAATTGAAGATGTAGATAAAAATTTGTAATATATAGTGGTATCTAAAAATGAAACATCACCTCAACTACACATACATCCTTTCATTCTTTAAGCCACAATGCACACTATGTAGGAAAACCATGAGCCTAAGTTTCTATTATGGAGTCAAGTTATGAAGTCAGGCAATCCAAAGTTATTCAAACCCCACCCCCACTCCTTAGGAGTCTAAGACATTTACATCTTGTAAATACATTAAAAATGATATATATAAGAAGGAGGAAATGGTGATTATCAAATAAAAACAACTAAAGACAAGGAAGGAGCAGAGCCAAAATTAAAATGTTAAAAAAGAACCTCTAGCTTTTCCATTTTAGAGGTCTATCCAAAGATGTTCTCAAAATAAGTGGGAGACTTCAATTGTAAAGTTTTAAGGAAAATTTATAGATATTAAAAAAATTCAAAAGGGATATGTGGTAAATAAGGTTCTTGTGGAAGAAGGTACTACTTCCATTGCCTAACTCAATTTGCTTTACCTACAAGAGTTTTTTGAAGAGTCAACCATTCTCAAGGCTTCAAGTTGGAAGAAGGTTCCCTCCACTCTTAGACCCATCCATAAATCATCCATCATACCTCATACTCTATATCCAAATTATTACCCCCCAATCACATATTACCCTTCACCTCAAACACATGAGCCTATCCATCAACCTTCCACCCTACCCTTCCTTGAGAAGGAACCCATTTTGAGAGAAGAAAGTGAAGAAGAAGTAACTCAAGCTATAGATGATCAAGAAAGTGTCATGAGTGACTATGAGGAAGAAATAAACATTAGGAATCCCATTGGTGAACACAAGACTAATTAAACCTTATTGAATTAATAGAAACATATTAAATCTTATTTTGTAGCTGTGCATGAGGTAGAGCATACTATCAAAGAGGAAGGAGAGAAATTTCAAATCATTCCTTAAAAGGTTGCAGTCCTAAAGGAATCTATTGAAACCAAGGTGGAATTTGTTGTTATTGGAGATGACTCAATACCTCAACCTATTTTTAAACCACTCTTAGATGATTAGAAATAACACATTGAGCTCTTTTGAGAAGAGCTTTACCAAGTTGAAGGTCAAGTGCTTGAGAAGGTGGAGAAAGAGTTTTCCAGAGGATAATGACCAAGGTTGGGTGGACTATGAAAATATCCTTGATGAGTTTACAATTGATAGTAAGGAGAATAAGGTCACTCAAGGTATCAAAAGGACTCAAGGGATATTATTAGATGAGGTGTCACTTACATAGATTATAATTGATAAGTAGTATGAGAAAGATCCTGAAAAATAAGACCAATTTGTCTTTGTTGGTGACTAGTTCACTATTGATGATTCACTCTAGGAGATGTTAAGGGAATTGGTAGGCAAGAAGAGATATTTATTAAGGGTCATGTTCAATAAACATCCTACTTTGTAAATTATACCATCTCTTTGACTAAGTGAGTTTATGAATTTTCCTTTTGACCAAGGTGGATCATGCTTGTCTTAGATAGTTAGGTTTCTTGTACATAGTTAGTTATTTGTTTCTTTCCTCCAATTATTGTCTTAGCACAATAGGTTTGTGGTCCTTACTTTGTTTAGGTTAATTTCCTTTCTATTCTATGTTTCCATTCAATAATTTCCTTGGGAACTTTGTTTTATTTTGTTCCTTTTATTCCTTGTTTGTTTTAAAAGGAGATATCCAAGGGTTGGTAACCAATTCTAGCTTTAGATCAAATTATTGAACTAAAGAGGGGACTCCATGCCCAATGGAATAGATAAGGCAAAATGGTCTAGGTTATAAAGCATAGAAGTCATGCTCCCAGATGAGTCACCAGGATGTTTCCCAATTTTGGCCTAAATATAAAATATTGCCTGGATGTGGTACAATGTCATGTTTTAGAGGTCAATTATGGAGCAAGAAGTTGAGAAATGTTCTAAATGGAATGAGTGGTCCAAAGATCTTGTTGACCCATTTTGCCTGTAGACAAAATTTTGGTCACCTTCTTCACCTGCTGTTTAATGCCAATCTTTTTTGGGTTCAGCAAGTTCAAAGAGTTCATTTTATGCCTTGGTTCAAATGTTCCAACCACCCTTGGTTTAAAGGGTTCATCATCTGGTTCAAACACCTCAGTTCAATATGTGTTGAACCTTCATACCATTGAACTATTGAACCAAATTTTTGGTTCAACGGACTTGGTTCAATAGCAAAAGGTTCAACCAAATGATTCAAAGGCTTGGTTCAATAGTTCAAGTTTAATGGCCCGGTTCAGTCTCTAGGTTTAATGAAGGGTTTAAAGGAAAAGGTTCAATGAAAAGTTTAGCACTTTGGTTCAAAGCTTCATCAGCATGCTTGGTTGAACCATTGAATCGTTGAACCTTTTGGTTTAATGGCTTAGTTTAACGGGCTGGTTCAATGCATGGTTCAAGGGTATGCCCTTGAACTGAAGGACAGTCAAACAATCAATAGCCCTTTCAAAGGGCAGGCACAACAAGTAAAGGACCCAGGTAAAATTCAAGGTTTGAGATCAAATTGACTAAGTCTGGAAGAATTTCCATGGATAGTTTGTTTGTAGGAATTATTTGTAGAAACAAAGTGAAGCCATAATTAGAAGACCCAAGGAAATTGACTCAAGGAAATTATCTGTGAACAATTTACCCATGAGAGCCTGGGAGGACTTAACAAAGGTAGAAAAGTTACAGGTGCCTGAGGAGATGCCACGTGGACCTGATGATGGTTACGAGGCTGTCAAATTTAAAAGAATAGAATAGCCATTGATATTCAAAGTATGACAGCTGCAGAAATGTCAAATTTAGTGAAAGGGAGTAGCCATTGGGTTTTCAATCTAGAAGAGTGCTAACATGAAAAAAGAGAAGGAGCCAGAATGTAATGACCTGCCAAGGAGTTCGCCTAAAGGGGTAAGCAGCCAGAAAAGACAAAGATGCAGAAGAAGACAATTCACAGATGATAAGGCAAAAAGAATGATGAGGCATGAAGCAGTCAAGCAGTCCAAGTGGCATGGACAAGGGAATTTATTACCTGATGGCATGAACAACAAAGGCATGGCCAAAGCATTTAGAAAGGGGATAAACTACAGAAATTGATAGAAATCACAGTCTACTTACAGGAAAAGGGCGTAGGCCTGTGCTTTCACATTGATGACTCGAATGCCAAAGTCAAGATTGGGAAACCACATGGCATCGTTCCAATAGGTTTCTTCTAGAATAATGACATCGACTACAGTGTTTCCTCTTCCCAATGAGGGACATGACTTGCAACTTGCCACAAGAAGTGCCAAGTTTTCTTCTTGCTTTTCTCATATATATTACAAACTTCTCATTATTGAAGAGATCTTCCACAATTGTAAAGGGCACAACTCTACAAAATTTCACCTGGATCAATACAAAATGTAGTTTTTTACCTCTATTTGGATAGACATTTTAGTGTATGCCTTGAATGTTTGCTTGTGTCCAGTCATTATCTTTTGATGCTCTCACAGGTTCAACACCAGTAGACCTGCTGTCTACAAGGTGCCATTGTTGTAGCTGATAGGAGAAGAGCAGTATTTGGGAGTGAAGGAGTAGAAGAAATCACTTCATAAGCATGTGTTTCATAGCACCTTGGGTGATCTCTATTTTGGATTTTCCATTGAATCCTTCCTACCTATTTTAGTAGCCTGGTCCTTCTGCCAAGTGCATAGAGTATGTATGTATTTGTCTAATTATGAGAGTGGATGTGTGAAGGTCAACATTTTATTTTAGTGCATCACCTCTTTTAGAGTAGGTAGTTTGTTTTCTACAATCTCTCTCTCCCTTTTCATCCCCCCCTTTATTATATCTATATATACCTGTTAGCTTTTGATGGAAACAACACAATGCATTAAAGGGAGATAGCCCTTATCTAGAGACTCTCCTCTCCTGCTTCACCATCCCATAGGTGAGAGAGGAGTTTCCATGTTGTGGAGAGAAGGTAAGAGTTTGACCTCCTACCACTTGGTGTAATCTTCTACGTCAATAGTTCTGGCATGCCTGGTGGGACACACGGTTTGACAATGAAGTAAAGTTTCAAGATTGATGCTGGTCTTGTTACAACAAATTGAGTATTTTTAGCATCTAGCGACTCTGAGTTAATCAACTGGTTAAGTAGCCTGGTGCCATTAGAAATCATTTCTTGTATGTATAATCCTTTTGCACAAAATCATGGTTTGTGTTTTCCTTTATATAATTTTGATCAAACTCAAAATATTCAGAGAATCACCTCAAGCAGCTCTCCTAGTTGCCCTGCAATGAAAAGGGAAATGGCCCTAGTATTGGAAATTAATAGGCTGGAAGAGTAGTATAGATATCAGCATGAGCTAATGTATGAAGAGGAGTTCTTGTTTGGGCAAGCACAGGCCATACAGTCCATGAAGAAAGAGGCATCAAAATGGAGAAATCCATCTTTTCAAGGTAGCCAGCCTTGTGCACCCCTTCCTATCCTAAAGAAAGCCCCCTCTTTTACACCACATCCTTTCTATCATATTGCACTTGCTCACTCCAGTGCATTAAATACATCTGCTCCCAATCTAGTGTGCCTAGCTTTCCAACACCAGAGGGCATCAAAACAACCTCCCATGGAAATGAACCTCCTAAATTCCTTAGATTGTGAATTTTCCATTGGGAGAAATGCCATGAACCAACACATCTTGCTCAAAGTTGATCTTACTCAACAGGATGATGCTAGTCACCTCTAAGAGAGACTCTTCCAAGACAACCTAGCCAGACAAATTGAAGACTTAGAGGCTAGGATAAAGCTTCTTCTTGAAAAAGTGATGAAATTTTTAGACCTTGTGGAGGAGCCTCAGGACCTTGTGGACAACAAAGTTGTTGCCTGTTTGCAGGGGCAGAATTCAATTTTTGAAATCCTAAATTGGGGGAAAATAGTGGAATCATGGGACAACAAAATGGAAGAAGAAGAGCAAGGTTTTTCTCAAAACCTTGAAGAAGCTAAAGCTGTGCCTGCTGATGATGATGTTGGAGACCTCTAGGAAAGGCATTTATAAGAATATCTGGCCAAGAGAATAGTAGAATTGGAGTCTAGAGAAAAATTCCTCAGCCAATGTGTGGTGGACAGTTCAGACCAAACAACACATTCCATGCTTGAACACACCCCACTTACACATTTCCAAGAGAGTTATTAGGCCATCCCTGATATTGATGAAGTGTTAATCAAATGGAAGGAGGAGAATCATTTGATTCTGGCTCATGGACTGCCTCCTCTTCCACATGTTTTCTCCACTTCCCCCCTTCTCAAGGAAGAACCTATTTTGCAAGAGGCAGGTGAGGAGTAGAAAATCCAATTTGCAGTCCTTTAAGAAGCTGTCATGAGTGAAAACAAAGAAGAAATTGTCATTGATGCTCCTTGTGAAGACCTTATCAACAATGGAGAAGATGCAAGTCTTGCATATATGCAGATGTTCCAATAATTTGAAGAGGAACAAATGCATGGTAAGCTCTCTTCCCCTCTATTTGATGAACTTCCTTATTATTTTGATGATGAGGTTGACTACATTGAAGGGCCTGAGTTAGAGGAAAATTAGGAGGATATTTTTGAACATCTAGAGGTCTTGATTTTTGAGGAGAAGGAGAGGTCTATCTTTTTAGAGGAGTGCCTTGAAGAAGTGAGCTTTGAGTAGAGGAGTGAAGTTTTATGGGACAAGTAGTCACTTTGTGAGTCCATTTCAGACATCACCACATTCACCCTTTTTTAAGAAGGCCAAGAAGAAGTAGAGGATGAGTCTGACAAGTTTTTCAATGAGGCAAAAGAAAACAAATCAGACCATGATATGTTGTAGAAGAATTATGCAGATCAAGGGGCTTATGGCGATGAGTCAGCAGCCATTGATTTCTTGGTGAGGAGCACCAATATCAGGGACCAGCATTTAACAAGCCTCTAGGGATAATCAAAATATGTATATATTAGAGGCATGTTCGATTTTGATCCACTCGAATTCGAGCCAACTTAGGTGATAGGTAAAAGGAGTAGGTCACCATCTCTTTTTTCATTTAGCTATTTGCCTAGCACCATAAGTCTTCTCGCTAAGAAGGGGACTTGAGAAGTTTTCCTTTTGATCCAGGAGGGAGGTAAACATTCTTGGTTAGCTGTACATAATAGTTTGTTTTCAGTTTTCTTTTCCTGCTTTCCCTAAGTGCAGTTTGCACAGGTAGTGGTTTTTAGCCTTGTGTGTTTCCCTTCATGTGTGGGGTAAAGGCTTCATGTTTTATTCTTGAATCTTTCAAGCTATTGTTAATTCTTTCATGCTGCATTTGACTCTGTGCCCAATGGATTTTAAGGCAACTAGATTCTAAGCATAGCAGGCATGCTTCCCCTGTGAGTCACCAATTATTGACCCATTTTGCCTACAGGCAAATTTTTGGTCACCTTCTTCACTTGATATTTAATGCCAATCTTTTTTGGGTTCAACAAGTTCAGAGAGTTCATTTTATGCCTTGGTTCAAATGTTCCAACTGCCCTTGGTTCAAAGGGTTCATCATCCAATTCAAACACCTTAGTTCAATATGTGTTGAACCTTCATACCGTTGAACTGTTGAACCAAATTTTTGGTTCAATGGACTTGGTTCAATGGCAAAAGGTTCAACTGAATGGTTCAAAGGCTTGGTTTAATAGTTCAAGTTCATTGGCTTGGTTCGATCTTTAGGTTCAATGAAGGGTTCAAAGGCAAAGTTTTAATGGAAAGTTTATCACTTTGGTTTAAAGGTTCATCAGTGTGCTTGGTTGAACCATTGAACCATTGAACCTTTTGGTTCAACAGCTTAGTTCAATAGGCCAGTTCAACACATGGTTCAAGGGTATGCCCTTGAATTGAAGGATAGTCAAACAATCAAGATCCCTTTCGAAGGGTAAGTGCAACAAGCAAAGGACCTAGGTAAAATTCAAGGTTCGAGATCAAATCGATTAAGTCCAGAAGAATTTATGTGAACAATTTGTTTGTGGGAATTGTCCATGGAAACAAAGCAAAGCCATAGTCAGAAGACTTAGGGAAATTGACTCAGGGAAATTATCTGTAGATAATTTACCTGCGGGAGCTCGGGAGGACTTAACAAAGGCAGAAAAGCCGTAGGTGCCCGAGGAGATGCCATGTGGACCCGTTGACGGCCGCGAGGTTGTCAAATTTAAAAGAATAGAATAGCTATTGATATTCAAAGTAAGACGGCCGTAGAACGTCAAATTTAGTGAAATGGATTAGCCATTGGGTTTTCAATCTGAAAGAGTGCTAACATGAAAAAAGAGGAGCCAGAATGTAGTGACCTGCCAAGGAGTTCACCTAAAGGGGCAAGTGGCCAGAAAAGACAAAGATGCAAAAGAAGGCAATTCACAAATGACAAGGCAAGAAGAATGATCAAGCATGGAGCAGTTAAGCAGTCCAAGTGGCATGGACAAGGCAATTTATTTCTTGATGACATGAACAACAAAGGCATGGCCCAAGCATTTAGAAAGGGGGCAAACCGTAGAAATTGATAGAAATAATAGTCTACTTGCAGGAAAAGGGCATAGGCCTGCACTTTCACATTGATGACTCGAACACCAAAGTCAAGATTGGGCGGCCACATGGCATGGTTCCAGTAGGTTTCTTCTAGAATGATGACATCAACTACAATGTTTCCTCTTCCCAATGAGGGACACGACTTGCAACTTTCCAAAAGAAGCACCAAGTTCTCTTCTTGATTTTCTCATATATATCACAAACTTCTCATTATTAAAGAGATCTTCCACATTTGTAAAGGGCACAACTCTGTAAAATTTCACCTGGATCAATACAAAATGCAATTTTTTACCTCTATTTGGATAGACATTTCAGTGTATGCATTGAATGTTTTCTTGTGTTCGGTCATTGTTTTTTGATGCTCTCATAGGTTCAACACCAGTAAACCTACTATCTACAAGGTGCCATTGTTGCAGCTAACAGGAGAAGAGCAGTATTTGGGAGTGAAGGATTAGAAGAAATTACTTCATAAGCATGTGTTTCACAGCACCTTGGGTGATCTCTGTTCTGGATTTTCCATTGAAGCCTTCCTACCTATTTTAATAGCCTAGTCCTTATACCAAGTGTGTAGAGTATGTATGTATTTATCTAATTTTGAGAGTGCATGTGTGAAGGTCAACATTTTATTTTGGTGCATCGCCTCTTTTAGAGTAGGTAGTTTGTTTTCTGCAATCTCTTTCTCCCTTTTCATCCCCCCTTTATTATAGCTATATTTACCTATTAGCTTTTGTTGGAAGCAACACGATGCATCAAAGGGAGCTAGCCCTTATTTAGAGACTCTCCTCTCCTACTTCGCTATCCCACAAGTGAGAGAGGAGTTTCCATGTTGCAGAGAGAAGGCAGGAGTTCAACCTCCTGCCACTGGGTGCAATCTTCTATGGTAGCAGATCTCATATTAGTCACAAATATTTTGAAACACTTTAGGTTAGATTAAGATGAAATTTGTTAATCTTTGAGGAATTTTTTTGAAATCAATTCCTTATGGTGTTTGAGTAGTTAGGATCATGAAACAAGTTCACATGGGCCTCAAAATATCATTTGAGCTTTTAAGGATCAAGAAGAAGCTCAAGCACAAGTTTTAAAGAACTACATCGTCATTAAGACATCATGCAAAAATATACTACTCAAATTATTTGTGCATTTTATAAGTTCAATTAGAAATCCTCTCAAGGCAAAAGAAATGTATGGATATGATGCCCTTCATGACTTGATCTTTCTTTGTAATTTTCATGTCTCGATGAGTTCTCTATCTCGAGATATAAGTATTCAAAATTTAGCTTGTAGAATGAAATGTTTGTGTGGACATCAAATTTAATCCATATAAAATAACCATTGTGGTTGAAATATTGATGGTTACATGGATGTCAATGATAGTTGTGTAGATATCAAATGATAGGCACATAAACACCAAATTTAAGCCATGAAAATAATTATTAGGGTTCAAATTTTTTGTAAAGGGTGCATGAACGTTAATAATGGTCACATGGATATCAAATACAAGCATGACAACATCAAATTTAAGCCTCATGAATTATCCATTTGATTTCAATTGGTGGGTCCTAACAAGATCAAGGGCTCACATTCAATCATGCATCAAAGATCTATGACACGTGAGTAGGTCAATGAGTCAAAAGGGTCCATAGAGAAAATATAATAACATATATTTGATTGTACCCAAGGGGATAAATGATGTGATATGGGTAAAAATATCAATAATCTAAGTCGATAATTGATAGCCAATGAGTAAAGGTGAGCCCATGAGCTTTTTGACAAAGGTTGATGAAGCAGTTTTTGTCCCACCAAAATTAAATACAAAGGGACTAAGATTGAACATGATCCATGATGAACTATAATATATATCTTAGGATATAAAGTTTCTATTAGATCTCCATAAATGTATAATAGGTCTTTTAGACCTAATACATTTTAAGAGTTGATAACTTGTTGTTGAAAAAGGACTAGGCATCAAGTAGGCTTTACAAATATATTCACTACTGGAAAAACAATAATAGGATTGGTTTTAAATCTATAGTTAGACCTAGGTTTAGGTTCCAAATCAAAGAAAAAATAGGTATTTTGAGCCTAATAGAGATTAGGATGGGCTATTAGCTATTTAAATGATATAGATATATCCATGTAGATATATTGACTATCTGAAAACCAATAAAGGAGATTAGGTTTTAGTCTATAGTAGATCCATGTTCATGATTTATAGTAAAGGGCATGCCAAGGTATAAATATGATAGTCAAATCATCCATATTTCATTAGGAACATATATCCGCCCAAAGTAAACTTGATCATAGTTTTGTCAGGCCTAAGAATATGAGGACCTTATCCTCATAATAAAGCCAAGTGGAAGGTGTGGTAAATTTCATGGAGAAAATTGAGGGATTGGAGAAGTAGTTGGAGCATTCAATGTTGTTTAGAAGCTTTGAGTTTCTTCCTTTCTAGAAAGGATCATGAATCATTAGCTACAATATAGACCCTTGTCTTCTAGTGCATCTCTCAACCAATGAGAATAAGTTTAAGACTACTCGAGCTCAGATAGGTTAACTTGTGATGATGAACTAGTCTTGATTGGACCAAAATATGATGGAGCATGCATTGAAAGGTGACATCTCATTGACTGATATGTACTTCCTCCTCTCTCTCTCTCTTATCCTATATGATCTCATTCTCTTCTCCATATTAAAGGTTCTCAGATTTTAGAATTTTGATCTTTCTAGGAGATAAGGATACTCATTGAGACTCTTGAAAAAGGGTTTTTATTTGATAAGGCTAAACCCTATCAAAATATTTTAAGAACTACCTCTTGAACAATAAGATTAACTCTTTGTTTATCTCTTGCCTTTGATTAGTGCTTAGTATGCATTTTCATGAGGAATTAATGAAGGACAATCTTCCTAGTTCATTGTTCTTCTGCTTACCTCTATCTGAACCTCTTTTATGAAATACTAACGTAATTAGTAATATTGTGAGTTTATGTGAGCTATATTTCTCTTATACTTATCTTGTGTGGGTTCAAGCTCATGTGACTTTCCATATTTTTTTGGTGCATCACCTTTTAACCTTCTTAAGATCCCTTTTCCACCTTCTAACCCTTTTCCCTATGCAAACATTAGTTTAGGTGAGCATTAAGAGGAAGATTTCCTTCTCTAGAGGTTTAACCCCACCATAGGTGATGCATAGCCTAGGTTGTCCCAATATTATATCTCAATTGGAAAGGGCCCAAAGAACCCTCTCGAAGGGTGTAGATTAATGCTATAACATGTACTAGATGGGATGGCTCAAAGTTAATGTAACCATGGCCTACCTAATAATATGTTGAATAAACTTACACTAGGTATGATTAGAAACTGAGTGGCTATGTGTGTTGGTCTCACCTATAATGGAAGTACATTCTCCCTAATAGATATTTGAACATGTCCACTGAAACCACTAAAAATTGTATCTATAGGGAATATATCCCATTATATGTATACCAAGTGTTGTAGGAGTGTCATGGTACATATGCTTATGTTTGACCCATTTTAAACCATGAAATTATGAAGAGGATGGTGGTCTATATTGATCATATAAAGAGCACATGTAAATCTATGCCATCATCCACAATCTCCTACTCTAAAAAATGTGATTAGTGGTCTAGGTGGCATTGTAGTGTGATACATGACAATAATATTACGTAGGGGATGTGTCTCCTCTGTACTTATGTCATAGGAAGTTAGTGGTGGATGAGCCTAGTATGTATAATGAACATATGATATTCCCCTACCTCATTAGTTATATACTTAGGGAAAGGATCTAAAAATATATTAAGTGCCTTTGCCTCTATTTTTTTGTTTTGGTGCCTCTGTGGGTGTACCCACATCAATAATGTTATCCTCAATAAGATATTGTATGTTGTACTTCAAGATAATTCATCTATTTGTCATGTGGACTGGTGTCCTATGATACTCATAGAATTCATTTGAAGCATAACTCTTTAGAAGAGGCTATGTCATATCAACCTCTTTAATGGGAGGGAGAGATATGACATTGCATTCCAATAGTTGTTTTATAACTCATGCCAGTGACTTTGGTAGATTAGTGAAGACTCTACTTGGAGGAGCTAATAAAACCAATCTAGGAAAAGGTTTTGAAGCTACATCGATTATTATCTTTTGATATGTTTTGTTCTCTATGGACCTGACTTTGTATGAAGGTTTAATTGGATTCTTATTAGTTTAATCTGATCCTTTTGTGTATTTGAGTTTACCCATTGCTAAGAGATTAACCTCTCTTTCCTTAACTATGTTTCAAATACCTATAAATGTGGGAAACTTCTTGAATATGATTACTTTATGAAGTTCTAGTAATAGGCTTTGTTTGAATATATCTTGAATCTCTTTGTCTATCATGCGGCTAGTAAATTTTTATAAGATTGTCATGTACCATAAGACATAATCAACTATGGGATTATTTAATTTTTGATTTAGTTATGCCACTTATGCATATGATATTTTATTACTTGTGTTGATAGAGAAGTATGTAAGGAACATATCTGCTAAAGGATTGAATGTTGTGATAGATTGGTTAGGAAAATAATAGAAGCACTACAGGTCATAATCTTTGAGATTACATGGAAATAACTTTGTAAGATTCCAATCATTGGACACATAGTTCAAGCATGTTACATTAAAGTATCTAAGGTGATACTTTAGTTTACCCTTTCCCTCATATAATATGAGCTTAGGTGATACACAACTAGATGGCAAAGGAGTTACCATAATGTGATGTGCCAATGGTTTATGCAATAGAAAATTAAAATCTAAGGCATGTGAAGGTTTAGCTACTCCCTGCTCAAGATGTAACACCTTAACATAAGGGATTTTACATCTATAAGAGAAGAACTAGCCATATTTGGTGTATTTATCACTGATGGTTAATAACAAGCTTGAGTTTTACTATCTAAGTTG
The DNA here is from genome assembly GCA_037957365.1 of Torreya grandis. Taxonomy (NCBI): domain Eukaryota; kingdom Viridiplantae; phylum Streptophyta; class Pinopsida; order Cupressales; family Taxaceae; genus Torreya; species Torreya grandis. The sequence continues at coordinate 85,447 of JARHVA010001440.1, read as the reverse complement.
GTTGAGTGGACCCCACTAAAGGTGTAACAACATCATTAACTAGAGGGGTTGAATATTGACCATTGTTATTCTTTGATTTCCTCTTGAATAATGTTAATGAAATAATATTGTATATTCTTATGTTTGGACACAAATTCTTGTAATTGATGCTTATCGGTTTCATCAAATCTATTGTTAAATTATACCATTATAGGTTTAATGTAGGAAAATAAGATTTGTATATTTTGGACTTTTTAAGAATAGTAATATATCAAACTTTTCAAAATTTAAATATTGTAGCAAATTATGATATTTTAGGAATTGAAATGAGTAAATAAAAAAGGATACAAACCCTAAATGTGCCAAGGGTTAGGGTTTTGAAAGCTAGGGTTTCTTTGTAACAATTTAAATTAGATTGAAACCCTAATGTAAAATTGATTTTAATTAGCTAGGTTGTCTAAATAAAATCATAAAAATAGAATTATGCAACCCTAAATTTATTACATATAAATATGAATGAATGCAAAATAGATTTTTATGCAATGTTCAAAGTAGGATAGGTTCACCAAATGATTTAATATTTTAGGTTTTTACATGTGTAATTACCTATATTTGGTTAAGGGGATGAGATGCCTAAATTAGTTAAATAAATTACAATAATTAATCTACTAATTTGTTATGATTTTGACCTTGTTAAAATTTATATAAATAGAAACAAATAGGGATAAATAGAGACTTATCTAAAAACTAACTATCATAGATGATCTAGGTTCTAAATTGAGCAGTAGTCTATGTCATCAACAAGATTGCAATATTCATTTATTCATTGGATAGTAGTGCCTAGTTTGGATAGTAGCACCATCCATGTGTACTGTCCTCACTATGGCACTAATTTACCCTTTCTAAGATTGTTCCTATTTTTGGGGAGCACCAACGTATATGTCTATATGTTTTATTCCTAAGTGACCAAAACTTATAGTTGTGTATTGTACCTAGAAATATTGATTTGATGTGTAAAACCTAATCTCCTTACACATATGACATACAAAATAATTTCATGTGTGTTAGTAGGATGGATTGGACTTATTAAACACCCCATTGTGTAGAGATTTACCTATATACCAATACTTCAAGGAGGGAGCAAGTGTTAAGTAGTTCTCCCACCTAGTGCTTGATGTATGTGCAAGTGAATGCTAGAATTATAGTTTCCTTGGATTCCTTGAATGTGATTGAGCTTTGAAATGCTTAAAAACTAGACTTAGGGCTACTATATATGGTATTATTTAGTAAGTAGGTCAAAATAGGGATAAGTACCTTTATATTTCACAATTTTGTCTTTGGTTTGAATATATTTTGCATCTATTTTCCATCTATTGAATAAAGGTGGATTAGACTTATATTTATAGGGTTTTTTTGCTTGTGCATATAATAAAATGAGCTTAGGTTGACGTTAGGAGAGGAACATGATTGAAAAAATATCCATTGGGAAGAGCTAGGGCTAAGGACATTAGCACCTAATTGGGGACACTAGAACCATGTGGTTGTAGTGTCCTAAATGGGGTGCTAATGTCCTTTCTATAGATTACTAAACAATTTGGATTGGAGTCAAGGATGATAGTTTTGGGACTATGTCTTGACTAGTTATAGGTGACTGAGGTCTATTGAATGACTAAAAATGTAGGTATAAAGCTCTATAATAGGTCTAGGGCTAGCCTAGGGATAGGTTAATTCAAGCGATACTCTTAGCATCTAATTACCACTTTAGATGATTACAATAATATACTATAAAATATAGAAAAACTAAATATTTATTAATTAAATATTAGATTTAATAATCAAATATTATATTTATTAATTGAATATTATTATTTTATTAAATAAAATTATAATATTTAATAATTAAATATTATAAAAAATAATAATATATATTTAAAATATTTTAACTATAATAAAATATTATATTTTTTTATTATTATAGTAAATATTTTATGAAACTTTGAAAATAAAGATAATCATTAAAAATAATTACATGTGATTTTCTAGATTTTGATTATGCAACTAAATTTTAAAAATGTATTGTTATATTGAATCTTTAATCTATTTATTTTGATATTTTTGCATTTCCTCCAACTCTTCATTGGTTACATGACTTCAATATGTTTTCTCCTCCTATCACCATCAAGAAACAAAAAATGAAGTGGGTGGACTCTTGTGGACTCCCACTTTTTACTTTATAATTTTAGGGGTCTATGTGGCATAAAAGTGGAGTAGGTTAAATGCATTTTGTGCCACCTTTGTGTCAACCCCTAAATTTATACATATTTTTATATAATATACTATAAAATATAAAAAACTAAATATGTATTGATTAAATATTATATTTATTAATCGAATATTATATTTATTAATCGATTATTATTATTATTATTATTTTGTTATATAAAATTATAGTAATTATATTTATATATACTTATAATATTTAATAATTAAAATATTATAAAAAATAATAATATATATTTAAAATATTTTAGCTATAAATAAATATTATATATTTTTTATTGTCATAGTAAATATTTTAATAAAATTTGAAAATAAATATAATCATTAAAAATAACTGCATGTGATTTTCTAGCTTTTGATTGTTCAACTTATTTTTTAAAACACATTGTTATATTAGATCTTTAATCTATTTATTTTGATCCTTTTGCATTTCCTCCAACTCTTCATTGGTTACATGACTTGGATTTGTAGTCAATAGTAGTTTCCCCTTCATCTTCATGTCTATATACATATCTATTGGTATATCCCATTCATTATTGCAATATCTCTTTGTTTGGATATTCATTTCATTAACTTATTTTTTATTTTCAACTTTGCAAACTTCAACACCTTCACTTTCTTCAAATTCATCAGCTTCAATTTCTTGAACTTCATCATATTCAAAATCAACTTTATCAAGTTGATCATTGTGATCTCCAACTTCAGAAACTTGATCATCTTGAAGAATTTGATCATTATTAATAGAGTCATCTTCATAACCAGAGTCATCTTGATCATTTATGTTAATAAAATTACTCTTTTTCCATGATGACCATGTTATAATATGGTTGTCATCAACAACAAGTCACATACTTGGTTCACAATATAATACAAACTACTAATTATTGCCTCTCTATATTAGGATAAAAGAAGACTTACATAAAATAGTTAAAGCACATGCTAATAACTGATATAAATGTAAATATGAATATTTTTTTAAATGAAAAAATAAGATTTACATAAGAAACTTATTTGTATGAAATAGATAAGATGTAAATATTAATTTTTTTCACAAATAAATACTTGATCACAATGTTGAGGAATCAAATATGGATCTTTCTCCTCAGGTAATGATTTAGTAAAGTTGAATAAAGACTAATTTCAGTGTCCATTTTGAAAAATATGTTATCAATATAAGGGTAGCATGTGACTTAAATATTATATATATATATATATATATATATAAAATATAATATAATATAATAATAATAATAATAATAATAATAATAATAATAATAATAATAAAGTTTTATTTTTTCCTCTATCTTGCCAACTATTTTATCAAAATTGAGTTAATTAGGTATTAGATATTAATCATGATAAACTACTATGTAAAATAAACATGTATAAAATAAGCATAAATTAAGCATTTTTTATTTAGAACTTGCTAAATATAGAAATATGATAAAAAGAGAAAGTACTAAAGAGGGATAAATTTGCTGGAAATGAAACATGCATGACTATCTATGACTATAGAATTGACTATGTGAGATGGATGTGAATCAAGAACAAGGAATTATATTAAATTAAGACAAGGATATTATATCTATATTAGGTCATGTCATGCTAGTGTCTATTGGGAACATTGACATTTGGTGGGATTTTCCCCTCTATGTAAAAATGGGTCCGTGCACATTCGCATGTAAGTCTTGTGTGTGAGATTGAATCTATGTGATTCATTATGAAAGATAATTTATGCCTTCCTCACTTGGAACCCTAGATCAATAGGTCATGAATAATGAATGGAATTAGTGGGAAAAGGGGTTAATGGTTGAAGTTGTTGAACTCAACACCCTCTATGTTGAGTGTTTCCTACATACCAATTCTTAAAATAGGGATCAAACTCCATGAATATGTCCCATGATATGGTGGTGTGTGTGAAATATTGATGTAATGGTAGATATTGATGCAATCATAATGTAACTATGTGCTTAAAAAATTACTTGTGACCTTTTAGGCATATGTGGACTTATATTAAGACTATCAAGGTTGTGTAGACTCGTAATTAGGAAGAATAAATGCTTTCCTCTCAATGTGTAATTAAATATTCTAGTGCTTTTTCATCATGTGAGCCTCTAGTGAGAAAATGGTTAGAAAATGTGGGTTTATGGATATTTTAATAATATCCTCCAATGAAAATTATAAAACATGTGGGATGACCCATCAAGCAAATTTGAATTTGGTCAAATCACTATTATTTGGAAAGATGATACAACTGATAGATTTAGATACTACCAACAAGTAGGATAGTCTTAAAGGTGTGGACTTGTCTAAGGAGAAAATATAATTAAAATATAAGTGTGGATTAATTTTATAGTGAGTTTAGGCTGCTTGGAATGGTGAATAAGAATATTTAGATTCACAATTTATTTGGAGATAGGGACCTTCTAGATAAAAATAGAGGAATAATGGATTAGAGCCATGAAATTGAGCACAAGCTAAGTGTATAAAAGTATTGGTCATAAGTGTAATGTTTTATCAATAAATATTAATTTTAATGACTAAATATTCCCCCATTTTATCTAGTAATGCAAAAAAGTGAAATTACTAGAGTAATATGAAAGAGTTATACTTGAACTTACCTATGAAGAATGCTCTTGAATGTATGTCACTTGTTGAAATGTGATTCATTCAAACCTAAAATGAAACATATAAAAATAAACCCTTACTTAATATGCAAATACAAAAGAAAATAAATGAAACTTATAGATCAAAATAAATAGGAATGAATACACCTATATGTGTACATGAACCATTGTGTTTTTTGGTGCAAAAAACTAATGACTATAGAAGGTACGACCCTTGGAGTTTTTTTTTTACATTGAAATAACTGGATTGGATTATGCATGCCACAATCGTCATTGGAATAAGAGTATGCTTAATAACTCAAGATGTACTTGACTCCATCATTTCATACCCAAGGTAGTAGAGTATTTGGAATCATTGTATGAATTCTAATAGATCATTTTAGTGTAAAATCTGGTGTAAAAAGGTGAATCAACCATTGTAAATGGAACATGATTTATTTATACTATAAAAATAGTGAAAAATAGTGTGATATGAGTTTTGTGTATACAATGTAGAGAATGAGATGAATTTATATTCCTTTAATGGGAAAATGGTGCATACACATGCCCCTAATCTGATATCTAAGAATATAGATTTTAAAATTAAGTTATATTCAAGTGATGTTATGAGAAAAACTATGTGACAACCTAGAACACATGATACACATGATGCCTCCAATATAATCAAAATCTAAGATAAACTTGAGCATAAAATTGTAAATTACTTATAGGAAATAATGAAACTAGTCTATAGACTAGGTGGAAATATTATAATTCTAAAAGATGTTTTTGACTATTGGGATGATAATTTGTTGTCATGGATGGCCTATTCCCTTGTATAAATAGAGCACTATTTTTTAGTCTACTTTATGGGTAGAAATTGAGTATTGATTATGATAATCTGAGTAAATTTTGCCTTTGTTTTATTCTAAATGGATATTTCACATGAACATACTATAGAAATAAAATGTTTGACTGCATCAATTTAATATTCAGATCTAGGTAAAAAATGACATATTATTTGAATTTAACCTATTCAAGGTAATAAATACAACAAGAATTATTAAATCAAGGGTTAGAAAGAGCATAGCTTTTTTGCTACATTGTTCTAGTTTATCAAGTTGATTTGGGGTTTTCCCAATGCCATAAGGCAATATGTGTTTTTTTTAATCTAAGTTTTCTCTATTTTTCCTTCTTGGACATTTAAATCAGCCTTAAAACACTTTTGTATATGTAAGTGTCTTGATCTCAATAGAAGTGTCCAAATTTGAATAAATATTGTAACTACGTATTTTCCTAAAGATGCACCTAGGCATTTAGATAATGAGAAAATCATATGAAAAATAATGTAAATAATAAAAAATATATCTTATTTATATTTGAAAACCTGTGACTTAATAAAAATGGATTATCACATGATTTGAGCTAACCCTAACAACCATGCTATTGCTAAGTGTTACCTACATAGGCATACATTTTTAGGAGGGCATTAGATTCACATGTAGTTATCCTAATAAGGTGTGTGTGTTTAATTATGATTACTTAACTATATTATATTTCTCTTATTTTAACCCTTGGTACAAGTAATGCAATTAAAATTTGAATTTTTATAATACTTTAGACTTCAACAATATATAATTAAGTGTAAGGTTTAATCAAGAGATTTTGAATGAACAATGTATATTCTAATTGAGAGGCTTTCTTGGTAATTGAATATTAAGCCCTAGTTTTATATATAGGAACCTTTTGAATTCAAATTAAGATCTAGTGGCATGTGAAATATGACAATAGAATGAACTTACAAACCCTCAAAAATGGCAACAAGGTGAAAGTTATATAAATAAATAAAAGGATAAGCCATGACACTTCCATTTTACCTTGGGCACTTACACCAATGCAAGTTTACTTGTATGAGAGATCAGAGACACATAACTAACATCAAAAACTTAGGGATTCTTACCATAATATGGCCAAAGCACAATATAGTGAATAGAAAGCAACAAAAAACTAGACAAAGTAATGAAAGGCCATGGAGCCCATGAAATACAATGCCATTAAGTACTAAATATTATGATGAAATGGATATATATCCAAAACTAAGAAAAAAGACAATATAAAATAATCTTATACCAAATATGAGTATGTACACCCCCCCTCCAATCCCTTAATCTAGTAAGTGCATGAAATGAAATTACTAGAGTTAAAAGAATTTCATACTTCAGTGTGGAAACACCTTGACTTCATTATAGTGCCAAATTGAATCTATATCTCCTATCCTATAATCAAAATCATGTATAGTATATTTACTATATATAATTTGAAAATGAGCAATAATTAAAGTATTTAGAAAAGAAGGAACATGGAAATAATACACCTATATGTATGCTACATAGTGTCATGTCTAAAGTGTTTCCACTACCATGGAAGATGGATAAATAAAGGGGAACTAGAGGTCTCATTAATTTCCTAGATAGGGAAATGAATGAGACTACAAGTGATCAAGTGTGCTACATCCTAGATATGCTTCTTAAAAATGAGGGTTGGGAAGTGATCATGCCCCCAACCTAGTATAAGGAGAGTGGTTTTAATGCCATCGATGAAATTGAATCTTGAACACACAACTCAAGGGTGAACATAATATGGTTAATTTATCTAGTATAACTAACTCAGCTAAAAAGAGAGTATAGTAATAGGTCATCAAGTGTTAAATCTCGACCACACTACTTAAGGGAATTGAATGTTGTAGACATTTAAAGAATCAAAATGGTTCTTATTAGTAAAAAATGGTGATTATTTATAAAAAAGTTCTTATTGTAAATAGAATGACTATGTAATTTGGTAATCTATAAAAATTGGTGCATTTTGGTAAAATAGTTTGTATATGTAATCTAGTGATTCTGAATAAATAAATGAGAGAAGGAAAAAAATTTGTTCTTACCCCTATCATGTATGCTATGAAAGATGTATAATTTAAATATTTATCTTGTAATTTTTGGTGTGATTTCATGAAACATTCACCTCTAGTATATGTCAAGTTGAAGTATATGTAAAAATGTAACATTTTCTTTGTCACTATGTATGATATTTATCACAAACTTGGAAAAATCTATCCAAAATATTTGAAAATTAGTGTTAGATGTACAATATTATGATTAAAGTGTATATATGTAGTTTTTAAAATGTATCATATTCTATGAGATATGTATGTGTGGAGTCATTTATTTATGACATTACCTCAATGATATTCCCCTTTTTGAGGTGAGGGGAATAGAATCTAGTTGTCACCTTATTGAAAAAGGCTAAAATGACTATACTATGTATGTATGTATCAAGTATATAAGATTCCATAGTGTATTAGTAGCATGCCTCAATAAGTTTATAATCGGTAATTTGGTATATTTATAAATAATATTATATTCTACACATATATTTTGAACCTTGGTGTAAAATAGAGAATAATTAAACATTTTTAATTTTTTAAAAGGTGTTCATGAAATTGGTATAGTTTGTGAGTTATCATTGTATATATCCCAAAAAACTCATAGTTTTTTATTTGGATAAATAGTGTTCAAAATATCATTGGTCAAAGTTTGTAAGTGTGCATAATGGTTGAAAATTCAATGACTATGTGTATAAATTAAAAAAAAACAATCATTTTCATTTATATCTTTTGTAATTTTCTTTCTCTGGAGTGATTTTGAATATTTTTCATGAAAGAGAAAGTTTTGAGATGTGATTTGAGCTACTTCAGGATGCCTTGGGAGACTAAGACCTTGATTAACTGGTAAGGGGAAAATTTTGAACATTTTTATGTTTTTTAATTTTTAATTTTCTCAATTTTTGGGCCCCTTTTTGGGCATTGAAAAACTTGATGGACACTACCATCAATGATTGGGATAGTTCCATCAAACCCTTAATGATAGTGTCCATTTTTTGATGTTAGTGTCCTACATTACCATCCAAAATATATAGTAATGTTTGATGCTAATGTGTGATTCTTATTTGTAAAATTTAGCATTATTTATTGCTAATATTTGATTTATTTGATGACTAATGTGTAATTTAAATTATTTATGTTTTAATAATGATGTTCATATCTATGCATTTAGGAATGGGAGGAACTTATCTACATTGTTGGATTTAGGTTTGGAAGATGAAGATCAAGTGATTATTGAGTAGGCTATGCTATGACACATTAGCTAATAGGGTTAGGTGCATTATGATGTTTATCTTATGAAAACATTAGTTGAGAGGTGAAATGCTGATACTTGTACTTTAAATTTCTCAACATGGGAGGTTATTGTTACATTAGAGGATTTTTATCAAATATTACACTTGATTATTATATGGGAAAGGGTGAAGTGGATGGTGATGGCAGTATTGGATATATACAAATATCACATGTATATTTCATAGACCATCGAGTTGAGGAGGGTGATCCTTATACCATGATCCATCTGGAGGATATTATTCACTCTAGTGTTTTATGATTGCAAAATTTCATTTATTATTTTTTATCATATTTTATGGTTATGGATGATGGTGGGGTAGTTATATCCTACCCAATGTATCACATTGTGTATAACATTAAGGAGTGGGGTGCCATATATTCTTGGGGGTATACCATCATGTCCCACTTATACAGGGATTTGTATTGATTATACTTAGAGAAATATGGTGTTGGATTGGGTGCAAACACACTTATGAATATATGGGCATATGAGTACATTTTGTTTGTATGATCTATTAGTATAGCTTCAGATATATGGGCCTATCCATAAGTTTTTATTGCTCGATGGTTATTACCTCAAGGGAGATTATAGTTGACTATGGAGTATCATATGATATTTGATAGTTTAACCCCTATAAAGATTATTTGGTGGGTATATATGCCATTTTTTGGATGGCTTGAGGGTTTTTAATAGTCATGTTGAATTCATGTTAACATGTGGTTGGTTGATTAGATTCATAGTGTTTTTGAGTGATTTTAGTATGATTGAGTGATGATATAATTTGGGATTTAGTAGGGAGTCCTTTTTATCCCTATTCATGACATCTGATAGTTAGATCTAGTTGTAGGCTAAATTATAGGCCTACCCCTACAACTATAGATATAGAATTAGGAACTGCCCCTACAACTATAGATATAGAAATTTTCCTAGATGGATAAATATATCCTATTATTCCATTACCTATTGGTGATGATGGTGGATGCATATATGCTTATACATAATGGTGGTATGGTGTATGTTGACCATTATTATTCGATGTTATTATTTCTCCTCGGTATAGTAATTATAGCATAGGGTGGATATGGATGAGGTAGAGGTGTGGGATATCCTATAGGCCCATAGCCTTTAGGTGAGGTAATGGTTAGATCCAAATGTAAATATATTATTGTATGTGATTTACTTGTATGATATTTGGTAGATTATATTTGATAAGTATATCTAATTTTTGTACTTTTTGTATTGATTATAGGCAATCAAGAGTGGTCTATGATGGTATATCATGTTACATGTTCGTGCCATGTAGTGTACCATGAAAATTTATAATGAGGGGTTTGTGGAGAGAGTGGTTGACATTGTGGGTTTCTATGCATTGTTGTTTGATCCTATGGCTAGGGTAGTGGTAACATACTACAAGGTGGTTATTAAGTGAGTTGAGTTGTGTAGAGATTGATAAATGGCTGATTCATGAGAGGAGTTATATAAAATTCATACAAGTGTTGATTGATTGATATGATGTTATTTATCATGAGTATGATCATACATTACATCATATAGGATACATGGAGGAGAGACTATGAGAGCAGTCTCAATCTTGTGGCCCTAGATGAGATATCAGAACCTCTAAATTGAGAGATGTGAGGGAAATAGAGATAGACAATGATGATGAATCTTATAATCCCAATGATATTCCCCCTACATATAATTATTTCATTGTATAAAAATTTGGTTAATTTTATATATATGATGATGTCAATCTTGATATTTCATTGTAATGGATTGGACTTTATCTTTATTGTTTTAAATGCTTTTACATTTTATACATGTAATATATTTGAAATTTGTTTATGTGATAACAAATTGGTAGTTATTCATTTGGTTTGGTTTGGTAATAAATAAGGTAATCACCATACACAATGGAATCTAGTTGGGAATAAAAATTCTCAACTATAGTGATCATATGGTAAATGTTCTTTTGCTTTCTATTCTAACACAATGTCTAGTACACCTCTAGAAATATTAAATGTATGTGTTTCATCTATACCCCCTGACTTGGATTAGGTACCCAATATTATGTTATAATATATATAGGTGTTGAAGTATGATTAGAATTTGTAACCTATGGCTATGTGCTTCCCCCAAATAAATCTCTAACAAGATATTGATCAACAAATGGTTCATTGGTAGGATCATTATGGGAGAGATAGCTTGTTGTAGAGAGTGCACTAGGAGAAAGACTTATCCTAGTGGTTTGATTATGTAAGGGTTGATAGACTATACATTCTTTAGTGTGAATAGTATGAGATGTATTAACCCTATTAAATTAGTCTCTAGAAGAATTAGGAGGACACTTTGTTTTATCTTTATGAAATGTGATAACTCCTCTATCTATAAGTTGTATAATCCTTTTCCTTAGAGAAAAACAACCATGGTAAGTGTAAAAGGGTTGTATTTTCATATTTTAAAATCTATGTGGTGGTTGGAAGTAATTTTGATAAAAGGTAATCAATATTTATATTATAAAATGTGCAATATATCATGTGGTCAATCTCTTAGTAAATAAAACTAAAGTGGTTGCCTCTTAGTGGAGGTATACATTTATATTGTAGGAGGCATCTATATGTGGATTATTTTCCTCTATGTAAGACCTTTACTAGTTATTCCTTGGTATGTACTTCTAATTTTGAAGAATGTATTTGAGGTGTCTCATCAAAATTCTTGTATTATTTATTTTATTTATAGGAATTGTTGATAATAAATTTTTTCCTTTAGGTGAAGATGTAGGTGATTTAGTATTCATATTGGTTAGTATGCATGTATATTTATGCAGATTGATGTGTAATATATCAAAGGAATTAATGGGTTTATGAAATTATCTTTATTTTAATAGAGAAATAAGGCCCCTGTTATATATTTATGCACATCCATGTAAAATATATCAAAGGAATTAATGAGATTATAAAGTAATGGGAGGGCATATAGTTTAAGGAATATAAGATATCCTTAAATATGATAACATAATCTTGATTAGACTTGTGACTATTTTATGTTAAGGCTTGTAAATTTTCTAATGGTAACTTGGGTAATTCATGATTATGGAAATAAATTAAAAATGTCTTCAAGTTTTTTAAAATCTAGTAAGGACCTATTTGGAAGGATACAAAACCAATTAGTAACCTATTGTGTTAAAATTTATAGAAGTATTTACATAATAAGCATCCAAATTTAGCCTAATGGTCAAAGAAGTGTACATATTATTTCAAGTGATTTATAGGGTCTCCTTTACCATAAAAGAAAGGTAAAATAGACATAACATAATTGGTAGGATAAGGATGTTTAAAAAATCCCATGTGAGGGGTTGATATTCTAAGGTATTATCATTAAGAGGAGCATCATGTAAAATTACTTGTAATTTAAGAATCATCTTTTATTTTTAAATATATTTTGTAGTAGTCATCATAGATACTATATAACTAGGAGTAATTTTTGGAGAGTTTGAAGATATACTAATAGGTTGTAATTTACCATCCATATGAAACATAATAATTATGGCCTCTTTACAATTATAATTACATTCTAATTTAGGATTATGACCTGTTTGAAAAGTATTAGGTAACGAAGCATCCATTTAATGTGATGATTCAAGAGAGTTTATTATATCATTTTGGATGTCACAAAGGTTGATACAACTATCATTTTAAATAGCTTCACTACTTAAATTTTTATTATATGCAAGGGGATACAAGGTGTGCTTTCATTTCTTTCATCTAAAATTGGAACATGATTTTGAGAAGAAAATGTAAAAGAGGGAGAAAGAGGAATATTATCTATTTTTCTTGAAACATCATCATATGAAGAAAAAAATGTAGGTTTCACTTTAGTTTTTGAATTAAAATATGAAGGGATAAAATATGTAATATCAATTTGTAATCTAAATACATTGTGACCATTTGAGAAAGGAACATTAGAATAACTAGAATTTGAATCTTAAGTTACATTATTGCTTCTTGGCTTAGGAAATTATTTCATTAGGAAACCTTTTGAAAAAAATGATTCTTTGTTTATCTTGAATTGGAATAAGGGTATAATAACATGCATCTATACTATTTTGAATACTATTATCATTTTCATCTTTCCAACCTAAAAGTATAGGGAGAAAAGTAGTAAATGCATTTGTATGAACCAAAGAAGGAATAGAATATTCAAATTGAGTAACATTTAAACATTTTTCAACAAAGGTAAACATTAATTATTTGTAACAATCTCATCATTGAATAAAGAATATAAACATTCAACTATTGGTTCATCTTTAGAATGCTCTATGCATGAAAGATTGTTGGTTTCAACATTCAAAATAATATTGTCATGTATGTTCATTTGATAACATTGAATGTTATGAAATGTAATAACTAATGGTACACTTTATGTTTCTTCAAGAAACTCATCATTAAATCTAAAGATACATAATGTAAGATGAATAGGAGATATGGTACCTTCATGATCCTCTTAAAAATACGTGGAATCATAATCACAATCATAAAGAGAATAAGAACCCATGATATTAGTTTCACCATATTCATAAATATTTGAATTTCATTATTAATATTTTCATTATTTTAATTATAATGAGTGGCTAAAAAGTAAGATTGTGTATTGAAATTTTGTTAAATCGTAAGATCCTCATAAGGAATGTATTTATCATTAGGTAGATTATACAAATTATCTAAAGGATGAAACTTCTTAGGGTTTGAAACATGATTTTTTTTTTTTAAAGATTTATAAACCTAAAATCACACAAGAGAAAAAATATAAGGCTTATGGAAATAAATAGAAAAACAATCACTTACACTATCCCCATTCAAGGAAATTAGATCTGAAAAAAATGAAAAATATATTATAGAACTATGAGAAATTTGTAGGAGAGAACCATAAAACATGTTAGGTCTTAGTTCAATTAAACTTAAAGGATGGTTTTACTAAAATATTTTATTATAAATGGGTATTTTACATGAACACATTATAGAAATAAAATGTTTGAATGCATCAATGTAATATTCAATTCTATGTAATAAATGATAATTTATTGGTATTTAACCTATTCAAGCATGTGTAATAAATATAAGAATTATAAAATAAAGGGTTAGAAAGAGTATAGCTTATTTTCCATTCTAAGTTATTAGGATGATTTAGGTTTATCTCAGTGCCACAAGCTAGCTCAGTAATCTATTTTTTCCAACTTTCAACTATTTTTATTGCTCAAACACTTACATTAACTTTGGGAAACTTACATTGATGCATGCATACTGATCTCAATAGAAGTGTTTAGATTTGAATATATATTATAACTGATTGTGTCTTTTCTTAAAAATGCACTTATAATTGTAATCATATTTCATCTCTAGATAAAGATCAGATCATGCATGAAATACAATCAATAATCAAAACCCTATCTTCTTTGTCTTTCACCACCCATGACTCAATAAAAATGGGTTAACACATGAGTTGAGATAACCTTAATAACCTTGATATTGATAAGTGCTACCTACATATACATATACTTTGAGGATGGCCTTAGATTCACATGTAGTTCTCCATCTAAGGGGGGGTTTGTAATGGTGATCATGAAACTATATTCTATTTCTCTTATTGTAACCCTTGGTACAAATAATGCAAGTGAAATTCGACCTTTTGTAATACTTTATACTTCAATAATATGTAATTTAGTATAAGGTTTAACAAATATATTTTAAATGAACAATGTATATGCTAATTGAGAGGATTTATTAGTAATTGAATACTATTCCCTGCTTTCACATAAATAGGGAACCTTTTGAATTCAAATTAAGACCTAGTGGTGCATGAAATCTGACAATAGAAAAAACATGTGGGCCCTCACAAATGGTCACAAGGTGAAAAGTACAAAAATCAAGAAAAGGATAATAAAGGACACTTCCATTTACCCCTAAACACTTGCATCAATGCAAGTGTCTTAAGGTGAATGGTAGTTTATAAGATTTAAAAACCACATAAATGACATAAAAAACTAAGGGATACCTACCATAATATGGATCAAGCATAATACATTGAATAAAGAGTATTAAAACACTAGACAAAGTAGTGAAAGGCCATGGATCCTAAGGGGCCCATGCAAGATAACACCACTAGGTACTCAATATTTTGACAAAAGGGATATATATTCAAAACTAAGCAAAAATACATTATAAAAGAAGCTGGTACCAAAAATGGGTATTTATGATCTTTACCTATTGATGCAGTGTATTTTTGTAACTTAGTATCTAAGATAAGCCACTTTGTATGCCACCTCTTTCAAGGTGATTTATGAAGTGTTAAAAATTACTTAGCTAAATATACAAATTTATTTGAATGATGTTATATAAAATATTTAAATCTAAATATTAATGATAACATTAGAGATCATACCATCATTATAAATAAATTAACTAATACAATAGTGTAAGATGCATGTAAAACCAAGAATACATAGTGTCATGTCAAGTTATATATTAGAAATGAGAAACATAGTGAATAAATATCATATATTGAGTAATTTGAATTAATTAAAATAGATAAAATTGGAGAGCATGCATGATATACATCATGACATTGAAAACTAGGAAGATGCATGATATCCATTATAGCATCAAAAGACTAAGAAAACTAAGCAATTAAGAGTCATGACCATTATGTACACACATGACACACAATAATTACAAGGGACCACATACAATGGACATGTTCAAATGTCACTCACATGCATATAATCATATAATAAAACTTAGATATGCAAACAAAGACATTGTCAAATTACCATAATACAAATAAGGAATACACACAAAACATGAAGTGTAGATGAAAAAAAGGATAAGAATACATGGATAGGTGATATTGATCTACATAAAAATTTAATAACATAAGTATATTCAGTAACTCAGGTATTTAGTAATATATCAAGTGGTAAATAAGTGAGCAATAAAAATAGATTTTGTATAATGTATTGAGCTAAATTATGAACACTAGGGATAGTCAAATAATAATAAAACATATGTAATAGGATTCCCACATTGATCTTGATGAGATATTAAGAATATTTGGAAGGCCTATTACTAGTTTTGATTTTAGAATTAATAGCATGTGTTCACTAGGATAAGTCTGCTAGAATTAGACAAGAGTATAATGTGTTACTATTTAGAACAAAGTAGTTTTATCTTTGTAAGTTTTATAGGTTTGAGATAATATCACCATTTTAAAAATGTTAAGGTGTGGAGCCTAAAAGCTTCACCAAGGAGTGCATTACCAAAGTTGTAGGTTTACACAGTCACGGGCATCGGTCAGGAGCGATCGACGTCGGTCAGGTGCAGTTTAAGAGACGCCGGTGTCGGCAGGTGATCGGCCAATGTCGGTCACAGGCAAGTAGGCAAGATCTAGCGTTGGTTACCTGTGCATCTAGAATGATATTTCCATGGACAGAAGCAAGTGCTTGCATGATGAGTTTAAGTCTTAGTCTTAAGTCCACGTCTCTATTATTAGTAAGACTATTTTTAGAGCCCTTGTTCAAGAGGCTTAACTGTTGGTTGTAAGGTGCATGCTCAAGTATCCTAATTCTATATGTAGAATTAGATCTTCTTAGATTATTGTAGTTCATTGTATGTGAATGTTGAAAGAACAGTACAGAATTGTATAGGTGAATCAATCCAAGTTGTTGGAGTTGATTGTACTTGAGAGAGAGAGCTCTTGAGGGATAGAGATCTAGAGAGAGATCTGTACATCTGTGAGAGGTGTGGAATAAAGAAGTTTCTTCAATTGTATTCCTTCTGTAAAGAGTTTAATACAAGTTTTCAGGGTGGTTTCTTGTATCTCTTGTTCTTTGCTATTTATCATTCTAGTTACTTATCTATCTAATTTAATTCCATGGTTTATTGCTTTCATAAATGTAATCAAATTGTTGGTTGATCCCCAACAAGTGGTATCAAAGCCTTGGTTGTAGGTTTAGAGATTGATATCCAAAAGTGGTATCAGAGCTCAGGTTCACTAACAGGTGGTTTAGATCTGTGTAGTGTGTATTGATTACAGGTTGCTCACGGGGGTTTTTGTAGGGATTTCTATTTGAGTGGGAGAAGCAATGGCAGAAGAAAGTAAACTGAGAATGGAGAAGTTCAATGGCAAAAATTATCAACATTGGAGAATGCAGATAGAGGACTATCTGTATCAAAAAAATCTATACTTACCATTAGGTGGGATTGCAAAGAAGCCCACAGACATGGATGATGAAGAATGGGAAGTTCTTGACAGAAAGGCTCTGGGGTCTATAAGACTGAGTCTAACATCTACTGTGATATCTAGTTTATCACAAGCCAAAACAACGGTAGAGTTGATGACTACTTTAGCAAATTTGTATGAAAAACCCTCAGCTTCTAATAAGGTATATCTTATGAAGCAGTTATTTAATTTGCATATGAATGAAGGTGGATCTGTATCTAATTACCTAAATGATTTCCATGGAATTGTAAATCAATTAAGTTCAGTCAAAATAGTGTTTGATGATGAAATTAAAGCTCTTTTAATATTATGTTCTTTGATTGAAAGCTAGCATAGCTTAGTAATGGTAGTTAGTAATACTGCATCTGCTTCAAATATTTTAAAAGTAGAGGATGTTGTTAGTGTTATCTTGAATGAGGAAATTCACAGGAAAAGCACAGAAGAGACATCTAGGAACGCTTTAAGTTTTGAGAGTAAGGGAAGGCAAAAAGAGAAGACCAATAAAGGGAGATCAAGATCTAAGTCTAAGGTGAGAGGCAGATCCAAATCTAGAAATGGCAGGAAGCCACAATGTTGGAATTGTGGAAAGATGGGGCACATAAGCAGAGATTACTGGTCAAATCCTAAGGAGGACAATCAACACGAAGGAAAAGAAGAAGCAAAGGTTGTAGGTATTACACAAGATGCTTTAATATTCTCTTTGCATAATAATATAGAATCTTGGGTGTTAGATTCTGGTGCATCTTTTCATGCTACCCCTAATAGAGAATATTTTAGTGACTATATCCATGGAGATTTTGGAATAGTGTATCTAGGGGATGATGAGCCTTGTAAAATTATTGGCAAAGGTAAAGTGAAGCTGAAAATGCAGAATGACAACACATGGGTGTTGAGAGATGTTATGCATGTTCCTAGCTTGAAGAGGAATTTAATTTTTATAGGAAAGTTAGGGGATGAGGGTTGTATAGTAACTCTCACAGCAGAATCTTGGAAGGTGACCAAGGGTGCACTTGTTATGGCCAAAGGTAAGAGAGTAGGTACTCTTTATTTATGTAATTGTGTTACTAACAATTCTCCTTCTATATTATCTACTTCAGATGTGGATGCAAAATTGTGGCACTCAAGGCTTGGCCACATGAGTGAGAAGGGTATGTCAATTCTTAAGTCTAAAGGTAAGCTTTCAGATTTGAAAAGCATAGATCTGGATTTTTGTGAGCACTGTGTTTTTGGGAAATAAAAGAGAGTGAGTTTTCTCAAGACTGGGTCAACAAAGAAGAAGCATAAGTTGCAGCTTGTTTACACAGACGTGTGGGGACTGGCTCAGGTAGCTTCTATTGGAGGATCATAGTACTATGTTTCATTCATAGATGATGCTACAAGAAAGGTATGGATCTATTGTATTAAGAAGAAATATGATGTATTTGAGACTTTTAAGATTTTGAAAGCTATGGTTGAGAATGAAACATGTAGAAGATTGAAGTGCCTGAGATCTGACAATGGTGGTGAGTTTTGCAGCTATAAGTTCAATTGGTATTGTTATATGCATGGAATTCGTAGGCAAAGGATGGTTCCAAGGATGACTTAGCAGAATGGTATTACTGAAATGATGACCATAACAATCATGGAGCGTGCAAGATGTATGAGATTGCATGCTAGTTTGCCCTTAGAGTTTTGGGCAGAAGCTGTTAACACTACAGTGTACCTAATTAACAGAGGACCCTCTATAGCTCTGGATGGTGGAATTCTAGAAGAGGCATGGACAGGTAAAAAGGTAGATCTCTCTTTTCTCAAAGTTTTTGGTTGTGAAGCCTTTGTGCACATTGATAAGGAAAATAGAAAGAATCTGGATGCTAAGTCTATGAGGTGCACATTTATTGGCTATGGCTCAGATGATTTCGGTTTTAGATTTTGGAATCTAGGAACTAACAAGATAATTAGGAGCGGTGATGTTATTTTCAATGAAAAAGTGATGTATAGTGATTAGATGAAGAAGCTAAATCAATCTGGGCAGAGCAATGGATAATTGGATGAGGTGACAGTCCAATATGAGCTCATGGGAAAAAGAAATAATCACTTGCAGGAAAACACAGAGATCAACGTCGGTAAGGCAGGAATCGACGTCGGTAGGATAGAAACTGATGTCGATCATACAAAGACTGACATCAGCAAAATAGGCACTGACGTCAGTCAGGTAGAATCGACATTGGCCAGTAATAGGCCTGGAAGTGACTGAGGTCGGTCACTGTCAGAGAATTTGGGTGGATAGCATGTTGTAAATGAGTCTCAGACGTCCATCAGGAGGTTAAAAAGGGTAAGTAAGCCTCTAATTCGATATTCCCCTTCATTATTCTATTTATTGCTAACTGATGGTGGAGAACCAAAGAGTTTTGAAGAAGCATTATAGGTAGAGTCCAAGAGTCAGTGGGAGCATGGCATGGTTGAGGAGATGGAGTCCTTAAGAGAGAACCAAACATGGGATTTGGTTGAGTTGCCAGCTGGTAAGAGAACACTGAAGAATAGATGGACCTATAGGTTGAAAGAAGGTGAGAATGGACAGATGAGATATAAGGCTAGATTGGTAGTGAAAGGATTTACACAAAAGCCAGGTATTGATTTTGGTGAGATTTTTCTCCTATTGTTAAAATGACTTCTATACAGATTGTACTGTCTTTAGTTGCTATTGAGGATTTGCATCTTGAGCAGCTAGATGTTAAGACAATGTTTCTTCATGGAGATTTGGATGAAGAAATATATATGGAATAGCTAAAAGGATTTGAGGTCAAAGGTAAGGAGAAGTTAGTGTGCAGATTGAAGAAAAGCTTGTATGGCCTCAAGCAAGCTCCTAGACAGTGGTATTTAAAATTTGACAGGTTTATGATTGAGCATGGCTACAGTAGGTGTCAATTTGACCATTGTGTGTATTTTAAGAGATTGGATAATAGTAGATATATTATTCTATTGTTGTATGTAGATGATATGCTGGTTGCAGGATCACACATGTAGGATATCTCTGAGCTTAAGGTGAAATTAGCTCAAACTTTTGCCATGAAGGATTTGGGAGCAGCAAAGAAAATCCTTGTCATGAGCATTAAGAGAGATAGGAAAAATCACAGGTTGATTTTGTCTCAAGAGGATTATGTGGACAAGGTGTTGAAACGGTTCAATATGTAGGATGCTAAACTGGTAAGTACACCTTTGGCTGGACATTTTAAGATGAGTAAAGAACAATGTCCTAATTCACATGATGAGGTAGAGTACATGAGTAAGGTTCCATATTCTTCCGTAGTTGGGAGTTTAATGTATGCAATGGTGTGTACTAGACTAGATATTGCCCAAGCAGTGGGAGTTGTAAGTAAGTATATGGCCAATCCAGGAAAGGAACATTGGAAAGTAGTTCAGTGGATCCTTAGATATCTGAGCAGAATCAGCAGTAGGCACTTATGCTATGGAGGTTCAGATACTTCTTTACATGGTTATGTAGATTCAGATATGGCATGTGACTTGGCTGGTAGGAGGAGCACCACAGGATATGTTTTCACTGTAGGTGG
This sequence comes from Torreya grandis, assembly GCA_037957365.1. Classification (NCBI taxonomy): domain Eukaryota; kingdom Viridiplantae; phylum Streptophyta; class Pinopsida; order Cupressales; family Taxaceae; genus Torreya; species Torreya grandis. The sequence goes on along the minus strand of JARHVA010001440.1, from coordinate 64,528 downwards.
AACGGTGGTTAGCTGGATATCAAAGTTGCAGAAGGTTGTTGCCTTGTCAACTATAGAAGCAGAGTATATTGCAGCCACAGAGGCTAGCAAAGAGATGATATGGATGACACGATTCATGAAAGATCTTGGAAAGGAGCAAGAGAGTTGCAGATTATACAATGATAGTTAGAGTGCAATCCATTTGGCTAAGAATTCAGCCTTTCATTCAAGAACAAAGCACATACAACTTAGGTACCACTTCATATGACAGGTATTGGAAGATGGTGAGTTGAAGCTAGAGAAGATCCATATAAATAAGAATCCTGTTGATATGTTAACCAAGAAGGTTACAAAGGAGAAGTTGAATCTTCATTCAACTTCTGTTGGTCTTCATGATTGAGTTAAAGATGGAAGAGTTAGAAGATGTTTTTGGATAGGTACTGGTGCAGCTGTTTATCTCTAAGTGGGAGATTGTTAAGGTGTGGAGCCTAAAAGCTTCACCAAGGAGCACATTACCAAATTTGTAGGTTTACACAGTCACCAGTGTCGATCAGGAGCGACCGACATCAGTCAGGTGTAGTTCAAGAGATGCTGGCATCGGCAGGTGATCGGCCGACATCGGTCATAGGCAAGTAGGTAGGAACCGATGTCGATTACCTGTGCATCCAGAATGCTATTTCTGTGGACAGAACTGAGTGTTTGCATGATGAGTTTAAGTCTTAGTCTTAAGTCTATGTCTCTATTATTAGTAAGACTATTTTTAGAGCCCTTGTTCAAGAGGCTTAACTGTTGGTTGTAAGTGCATGCTCAAGTCTCCTAATTCTATATATAGAATTAGATCTTCTTAGCTTATTGTAGTTCATTGTATGTGAATGTTGAAAGCACAGTACAAAATTGTATAGGTGAATCAATCCAAGTTGTTGGAATTGATTATACTTGAGAGAGAGAGCTCTTGAGGGATAGAGATCTAGAGAGAGATCTGTACATCTGTGAGAGGTGTGGAAGAAAGAAGTTTCTTCAATTGTATTCCTTCTATAAAGAGTTAATACAAGTTTTCAGGGTGGTTTCTTGTATCTCTTGTTCTTTGCTATTTATCATTCTAGTTACTTATCTATTTGATTTATTTCTGCGGTTTATTGCTTTCATAAGTGTAATCAAATTGTTGGTTGATCCCCAACATAAACTACATCTAGAATTTTTTTCTTGTATGTTATACAAATAACTCAAGTACACTTGTGAAGAATATTTGATATAAACCAAATATAAAAAAATACCACATATATTGAGCATAAATTAATTGGTGTAAATGAACTACACATATCATGCATATGTCTTGGATTTGAATTATTTGAGATTTTTTTTTGTATTTTTAATATATATGTGTGTCTATATATATATTTGTGTGTGTGTGTGTGTGTGTGTGTGTGTGTGTGTGTGTGTGCGTGGGTGTGTGTGTGTGTGTGTGTGTGTGTGTGTGTGTGTGTGTGTGTGTGTGTGTGTGTGTGTGTGTGTGTGTGAAAACTAAGAAGGAACATATTAACCAATGACTCCTAAAAGAGTCTCATAATAAATAGGTCTTGTATCTAGCATAGGAAGGATGACCTACTGCAAATGAAAAGTGTCATGCCATTGTGAATGAACTGATCTCAACTCAAAATATAAAAAAATGATTTGATTCTCTACCATGAGTTCTACTATCATGTTGTGTATGTTGTCTAGTAGTATGAACTATAGGACTTTTCAGAACCCATCATGGAGTCCATGAACTCTATGTTAGTTATATTTATGGAATACCTTTAGTGATTTGTAATATCAATTTGGGACATGATAGTGTAGAGAGTGGAACTCTAGATTATATGACAAATTTTTTACTGAGTGTATTTTTAAGGATAGGTCTCCTTGTAAATTTATTCACCTTTTTATGAACTTTATGAGTAGGTTGAAACTTTTGAGGTTGTTGAAGTGAAATCTATCATATAGGAATAAGGATATTTGGTTGGAGGGGGGTATACACATGGAATATCATGAAATATTATGACTTCATAGAGTTAAATAAATAAATATGTTTAACCTAAGGGCATCCTAATAACATATTGAAGATTCCCACACATGGGTACTACTGTGAATGTGGTGGCTATATATGTCAGATCAACCTAGAGTGGTAATGTAATCTCATCAATATAAATATAAATGTGGACATTGAAATTTTGGAAGTAGATATTAAGAGGGGTGTGAATTAGTAGAAAACAATGCGCATTCAATTCCAAAACCATTCCATCATACATCAACTTGATCTAACAACATAATCATGAAAACACATGCATCCAAAGCATGAATAATAATATACATCACATGAACACATCATATATGTGGTAAAACCTCATGGGGGATAAAACCCACTAAAACCTAAAATATTGAATAAAATAATATAATAACAAGATCCAAATTTAGTGAGACACCCATTCCACAAGGAGCTATAAACCCTATCTAGTTGAGCACCCACATAACTAGACTTTTGCAAGCTTCACCTTACAAGGAGGAACCAACCCCTTAGGAAACCAAGCACCCACTCATCTACCTTGAAAATTAGATAAACTTGAACACATTTTTATAATATTCAAATAATTATGAATTCCTTTTTTTTCACTCTTCATCCTTCAATCTCTTTCAAATAACCTCTAGGGCTTACTCGCTCAACTAGCCTCTTCTAGGATTAATAGGTCTAATAACCTATGAATCCTCCTTTACCAACTTGATCATATATTAATGAATAATATTATTTAACATATGATGGTACTATATGAACTATACCTTATATTTCAAATGTTATCTCCTTTTCTTGGCTCCACAAAGACACACCTAACACAAATATACCAATTAGACCTTGTACTTATACCACATTCTTCCTCTAACCCATCTTGGTCAAACAAGATGATTCACACACTTATATTAAAATTTTAATAAGTACACAAACATGTTAAATGGGTTATACACTCCAATCTATAGGTCATCCATAGTCCTTAAGAATCAAATCCTCCATTAAGCGTTAATGAGACCTAAAATAATTAGGCTGTCAAACCCACACATTACACTTACAACCTCTTGGACCATATTAAGATTCTAAAAATTATTAAAAAAAAAAATACCTATAATATACCATTTATCACTCTAAAAAACACACATAACATCTATAACTCTGACTCACACCTTAAACCTAGTAATTAGGTCTCCTTGCTCTTTAGGCCTTGATACATAGAAAATACTATCTCAGACTTCTGAATCAAACACTCAAATATTTCACATATAAATGTGATTAGAGAATATGGGTGGAACCTAAAATACCTATAAAACACCTAAAAATCCATTAGTCATTCCAACATAGGTTCTAAGTACTCAAATCACCTCTCTCAAAATGACTATTTAGACTAGTCACACATAGTCAAAATACAATCAAAGCATTTTGACTCTCCACATATGATAAAAGACAAAATATGAAAAAAATTAATTATTTTGAGAATTTTATACTTATATAACATATACATACTCATTTTTTTATTCAAATCTTTATATAGCACCTTTAACTTACCTATGCATTGCCCACTCAGACTGCCTGTAGCTTCTAAAACTTAGTCAAGAATGTTTATACCAAAAGCACACTTTTGTAAAAAAATTATGAAAAAAACACATTTATAAACACCTCATAACCTCAGGTTCATAAATCTCATTAGGGTATTCAATTCAACCTCTGCAACCATAAAATCTTCTTTGTAAGAATCTCACTCAGAGCTACCAAACATTGTCAATAACCAGTCAAGAAACTTTTACTCTCTACAATATTATGGGAATAATAATGATATATAAATAAATTAAGGTGGTATTAAAAAATACTTATAAAAAATTAAAACATTAATATCATATTCTCCAATGGAAATTTTGACCCAACAAACTATTCTCACTATCCTGGGTTTCATTTGTCTTGTCTCACATAGACTAGTCACTTTGTGAGCACTATTTTACCTGTATATGAGCATCATCACAAATTTACAACAAAATTATTATGAGTAATAGGTATCAATAAATATATAAATTTTTTATATCCATCCCTACTCACATGGAACTCTTCCCTAAATTCATATTCACTCTAATTAGCTTTTTGTCACTATTTCCACTATCTAGCAAATTAGTGATAAGATAAATTTATTGATAAATATGATTGAAATAATAGATAAATACTACCCAAATTAATTCATATATATATTTTACCTCCAATATATTGCATTTTTTGACTCGATCAACCCTACCTATAGTACTAAAATCTTCATAAACAAGTATATTTATGTACCTTCTGCTCACTGCCTTGACACACCACTACCACCTAGAGACATTTAGATGAGTCTTATACATCATAAAATAGTCAAAAATTTTCATCCAATCCATTCTAGGTTCTTTTTAGAAATTTATTTCTGATCACTCCACTTGTTTCTAACTATTTTTGCTATTTAATATTTAGAAGAAATAAGAAACTAAGATTAATGGTTAGGGGTTTGTACGTACCCAGATGAAGCTGCGCACCGTATCCAAGCAATTGAAGGAGATCCTCTTTGGCTATGGAGGATGACACATGTAGGTAAGAAGACTTGAACAAAAAAATGTTAAAGATAGATGTGGTGGACTACCAAGTGATATGCTCGGTCCCAGAAGTGTAAATACTTCCTTAAGGGATGACAATCCACTGTTTATAAGTAAAAGTGTCAAAAATAAAGAAATAACAAATGACTAACAAAGAGGAAATTAGATAATGCGTACCTATTTCCTTGCAGTCGATCTACCATAATCACTGATGTTGGTAGTATTTCCAGTGTCAGTTTGTCAAGCTGCCGACATTGGTTAGGATGCCGACATCGATAGGGGTAGCGGTCGATGTCAGTCAGGGCAATGGCCTTGGATGGGTTTGTGGTCGATTGAGGGGTCTAGGAGGAGTCTGGGTCTATGCAGGGTTACAGGGAGATAAATAAGGTCTGTAAAAGGACAAAGGTAGATGATAGGTTGTCAAAAAAGGTCAAGATAAAAGGAAGGCTTTATAGCCTCTCCAGGAAGAAAACTGGGTCTGGTTGAAGGTCGGGTCTGGTCTGGTAGTATTTAGAGATAGCAAATTGACTAAGTTATTCTAAATTACTGAAATGAAAGGGGGGAAGAAATACTTAGCTCTAATGAAATGAATAACCAAGGTTTTAAATGCTTGTGCCTGTTATGACTGGTGTCTAGGTCCCGTGCAATACTTTAGTCCAGTCTAGAGCAACCAATGTAGAGTCTCTGTGGCCAAGGGAGCATTGGTTGAAGTCTAATGCCTATTGATGTCCTAGTCTATGAGGAAGAGAGAGAGAGAGAGCCTGATCTATGTGAGAAAAATTCTTAGAGTCTAAGAGAGAAGCATCTAAGAGGGAGTTGATTCAAGATTCATGATTAGCTGACTCGTGATTAGCTTGAGCAAGAGGTTAGAAATTGGTTTAAGTAAACTGACATCAGTGAGTCCACTGGCGTCGACCAACATTTGATCGATGTCTATGGGTGGAGAATGAGTAAAAGGGCTAACAAGCCCATTATCCATCTGCCAAGTGCATATTCCATTGGAGAATTGTCAAAGGTCAGGCTAAATACGCATGAGAGTTGGTTAAGCAGTTGGAAAGGAGTAAGAATAGGTCTTGGGTAAGTCACTTAGTCTCAAGGTGAGTCATAGGGTGGGAAATGGTCCAAGGTGAGGTATCTTAGGTGATGTCATAATTTAAAATAATTTGTTTATTTTTAAAATAATAAGATGTGGGTTAGGGCCAAGGGGTGTCGACACAATTTAGGTGTCTACATTTTCCCCTTTTTGTCTTGTTGGTTGTTTTTGACGAATTCCAAGACAAAAATAGGAGTAGATGCCCCAGGTATGGTGATGAGTAGAATGTTTCTAACTATTTTTTCTATTTAATATTTAGAAGAAATAAGAAACTAAGATTAATGGTCAGGGGTTTGTATGTACCTGAATGAAGCTGCACACCGTATCTAAGCAATTGAAGGAGCTCCTCTTTGGCTATGGAGGATGACACCTATAGGTAAGAAGACTTGAATAGAAAAATGTTAAAGACAGATGTGGTGGACTACCAAGTGATATGCTCAGCCCCAGAAGTGCAAAGACTTCCTTAAGGGATGACAGTCCACTGTTTATAAGTAAAAGTGTCAGAAATAAAGAAATGACAAATGACTAACAAAGAGGAAATTAGATAATGCATACCTATTTCCTTGTAGTCAGTCTACCACAGTCACTAACATCAGTAGTATTATCGATGTTAGTTTGTCAAGTTTCCAACATTGATTAGGATGTCGATGTCAATAGGGGTAGTGGTCGATGTCAGTTAGGGCAATGGCCTTGGACGGGTTTGTGGTTGACTGAGGGGTCTGGGAGGAGTCTAGGTCTGTGCAGGGTTATAGGGAAAAAAATAAGGTCCACAAAAGGACAAAGGTAGATGATAGGTTTTCAAAAAAGGTCAAGATAAAAGGAAGGCTTTATAGCCTCTCCAGGAAGAAAATTGGGTCTGGTTGAAGGTCAGGTCTAGTCTGGTAGTATTTAGAGATAACAAATTGACTAATTTATTCTAAATTATTTAAATGAAAGGGGGGAAGAAATACTTATCTCTAATGAAATGAATAACCAAGGTGTTGAATGCTTGTGCCTGTTACGACTAGTGTCCAGGTCCCGTGTAATACTTTAGTCCAATCTGGAGCGACTAGTGTAGAGTCTCTATGGCCAAGGGAGTGTTGGTTGAAGTCTGATGCCTATTGATGTCCCAATCTACAAGGAAGAGAGAGAGAGAGAGAGAGAGAGAGAGAGAGAGAGCTTGATCCATGTGAGAAAAAGTCTCAGATCCAAGAGAGAAGTGTCTAAGAGGGAGTTGATTCAAGATTTGTGATTAGCCGACTCGTGATTAGCCCGAGCGAGAGGTTAGAACTCGGTTTAAGTAAACTGACATTGGAGAGTCCACCGGCATCAACCAACATTTGACCAATGTCAGTGGGTGTAGAATGATTAAAATGGATAACAAGCCCATTCTCCATCCACCAAGTGCATAGTCTATTGGAGAATTGTCAAAGGTCGGGCTAAATACGCACGAGAGTTGGTTAGGCGGTTGGAAAGGAGTAAGAATAGGTCTTGGGTAAGTCACTTAGTCTCAAGGTGAGTCATAGGGTGCGAAATGGTCTAAGGCGAGGTGTCTTAGGTGATGTCATAATTTAAAATAAGTTGTTTATTTTTAAATTAATAAGATGTGGGTTAGGGCTAAGGGGTGTCGACACAATTTAGGTTTCTACACCACTATAAGGTTTTATAGAGGGTTTTGACCAATTTACATTCTTAATGAATGTTCATAAAGAACTATTCCTAAAAACACTATAAAATAATTGAAAAACCTTATTTGGTCAATTTTTCACATCTCCAAAAAGACTAAAGTCACCATGCAAAGTCTACATGTGCCAAAGGGCAACTCAAATTTCTTCTCAGGCTAGGAAATCTTCATTTTACATGCACAAGTGTCCTTCCAATGTAGTTTCTTGCTTTGTATTCCTCCTCATGACCTAAATTTTTTTAAATACATTTGAAACAAACTATCACACCTTATTAAATTATTAAATTATATATATTATCTTAGAAACATAACTTTACCCACCATTTGGTCCTCACTAGTTTTCTATACATAGACTGGGTCTCAACCTTGACCTTGCTACCACATTGAAGCCTCTTCAAATTATCTCTCCACCTTAAGAACATGTAATTCAACTTAGTTAAATTATAAATAACTTCCAAACTTATTCTCTCTATTCTCAACTTTCTCAACACACTAGGATACCAAGCTTATGCCACCATACAAGGCTATGAAGCCTATGCCAACACACTTGTTCATATATATCTATTATCTCCTTGACCTTGATTAGACTTATTTGACCTCAATTACACTAATAATACTATGATGTCATCAAATTTTAATTACCCTTGACATCAATTCACACATGAAATAAATCCTTTGACATCAATGATAATACACTTGCCAATATGAAACCCTTAAATACTAATACTATAGTAATTAGATGCTTATATTTGTATCCAAAATAAAAGATAATTATGTTAGTACACATTAAAACTTAAATAATTTTCAAAAATAACACTCTATATAGCTGATGATCAATGTGAGCTCAACTAAACAAAAAGTATAAGTCAAAATCATCATCAACTATATCATGTTATAAAAATGTCATAAGTTGTCTCAATGGCATTGAAGTATGATATGTACCATTTAGATGATGTTTTAAATATGTATGAGAATGATAAATTTTTTGTGGAGGGTATGCATTATATGTGTAATTCACTCTTAATGTGTTTTTTTATTTATGAAGCTATGTGTTAAGGAAATGGATCACTAAATATATTCATTGTTCGATTCTCACTTGTTTTTATTTTTTTAACATTTTTTAGATATACCACATTGATAATTTTATCATATATTAGATCTTAAATATTATGCCATAAACTTATGCACTTGTTTTTAGTATGCTTGGTGCTATATGAAAATCACATAAGTAATTCCGATCAAATCTTTTTAGAAGAGGCTTACTTGTATTAACATCTTTAATGGGAAGGAGTAATTTGATATTTCATTCTAATCAATTTTATAATACCTTGTATGGAGCTTATGGTAACTTATCTCCTAGGAGGGTCTAATAATAAAATGCATGGATTATGTTATAAAATGACATTAAATTTTTCATTTTGATCATTATTTTATCATTTGGTCTCTCCTTATATGGTGGAATACTTGGTGTTTTGGCATGAGAAGTAGAAACTGGATTGGTTACATACTCTAACTTATTTATTACCAATAGTTTAACCTTTTTATTTTATGGTGTGACATAGATATATGAATGATATAAAGTTATTAAACATTATGGATTCATTCAGTGGTGGAAGAAAACTTTACTTGAAGATGTAAAAAATTACTCATCTTCCAATACACATATGATTTATCATTTTATTTATCAAGGTCTTATATCTTAAAGGATTTAACACATGAATTGACTAGTGTAGTAAATCATAAAACCATCTCAGTGTGTATTATTTTAAACATCTTAGAGATAATTAGGTCAAAATTTTATCATTGGACTCATAGTCTAAATATGATATTTGAAATCTCTCAAATGATTTTTTGGGTCACCTTTTCCATCATTAATGTAAGTTTAGGTGCCAAAAAATTAGATGGTAAAGGATATGTTGAAACATACTGATCTAATGGAGTATGTAATATAGCTTGTGAATCTAGTGATTGATTATGTTTAAAAACACTTTGTTCCATTTGTAACACCTTAGTTTTTAGATCTAGAATAGTCTGAATAAGGGATTGTGCATCAAGAATAGAATGTGTACTAAGGTGGTGTCTCAAATGAATAAATAGGAATTAGCTTATTAATATTTTAAACCCTTGGGTTTCTCTAATAGTATATGTTTGTACATAAGTGGTATATGGTGATATCAAGAAAGGAAAATAACCCATAGGAGTTAACGTATTAAAGGTTTGGCCTTTAGATGTTTCATTTATTTCCTCTCTAACATTTTTTATGAACACACCTTGCATATATTGAATATTTAAAATAAAACTTTGTAATTATATTTTACCTGTGTCATCAAATCTATTTTTTGATTATTCCATTATGTTTTTATTAATTAAAATCTAAAAATATTAAATTTGAGACAACTTAGTATAACACTTTGTTAAGATAAGTAGAAATAAGTTTCTTAAATTGAATGAAATATGAAATAGAAAAATGAAATATTTTTTTTAACAAATAATTTATAAAATCTAAAAACCCCAATATAATAATTAGAAACAAAAATAATAAGGAAATAAACCCTAGTAAAATATATGGTTAGGGCTTGAAATATTCAATCAATAGACGGGTTCACCAATATGTTTATATAAATTAGGATAAGTAGGTATATAATCCTAATTATGAAAAACTATTATGTAAAATTAGAATGTATAAATAAGCATGAATTACAAATTTTTGATTTAGAACTTGATAAATATAGAAATTTGTTAAAAATGGAAATTACTAAAGAGGAATAACTTAGATAGAAATGAAACATGCATGACTATGTCTGTGACTATAGAAAATAATATGTGACTATGTGATATTGATATGAATTAGGATCAAGGCTTCACATCCACTTGGGACAAGGTTATATTATCTGGACTAGGCCACATCACATTGTTGTCTATAGGGTGCACTTGAATTCAATGGGGTTTTTATACCTCCATGTAAAAATGGGTTTACACATATTCACCTATAAATTCTATGTGCATGATTAGATTTGTGTGATTCATTGTGAAATCCACTAAATTCATTCTTATTAACTTAGAACCCTAAATCAATAATTCATGAATATTAAATGAAATTAATGGGAAAATGGAGTTAGTGGTTGAATTTGTGCTTGAACTCAACACCCCTTGTGTTGAGCACTACCAACATACCAATACTTTGAAGAGGGATAAAATTCCATATAGTTATCCCATGTTACAGTGGTGTGTGTGAAATATTGATGTAATGCTAGATGTTGGTATAATCCAAGTGTAATTATCAACTTAAAAAATAACGTGACCTTTAGGTGTATGCAAACTTATCCTAGGGATAATAGAGTTGTGTATACTCAAAATTTGGAATAATAAATGTTTTCCTCTCAATGTTCGATTAGATACTCTAGTATTTTTTCATCACATGAACTCTTAGTGAGTAAAAGGCTAAAAATGTGGATTTATAGTGATATTTTGGGAATTTACTCAAATGACACTTAAAACATGCAAGATAACCCATTAATTAAAATTTAATTTGATCAAATAGTTATTATTTGGTTGGAGGACATGGTTAATAGATTTAGACACTACTGGTGAGTAGTATAATCCTGAAGGAGTGGCCTTGTTTAAGGAGTAGATACAACTAAACTTAAAGTTTAGATCAATCTTATAGTGAGTCCAAGATATTTATAATGGTGAATAAGAATATTTATAATTATAATTTTCTTGGAGATAGGGATCTTATACATAGAAATAAAGTAATAGTGTCTTAGAGATGTGGAATTAGGCATCAGATAAGCATGTAAAAACATTCATCACATGTGAAACACTTTATAAATAAATGTTAATTTTAGTGACTAAACCAACATAATACTTCACTTGGACACAGTTCCCATCATTTTACCTTGTTTGATTGGCATGTTTAAAAGGAGCTTTAATTCTAAAATAAGTAACCCTTCTCTTTTCAATATTTTTGACAAAAAAATGCATACCATTTGACCACATTATAGATTATTAATCACCTTCATTATGTCATATCATTTTTAAAAAGTATTAATATAATTTCAAAATATTTTTCACCTATATAAAAATCAATTTTATAACTTATAAAAATTATATGTAACCTCACTATGTCTAATGCTTCTTGCATGATTGTCCTTGGATTGATGGCATGATGATTATCTATACGTGAACTTATCCATTCAAGAGTAGGTTGGAATAGTGATGGTTTATGTAGCTTAGGTTTGGGTCATTTACATGGATTTCCTCATCTCTAATAAATCATTTAGCTCTTATGGATAATATCCTATTCTTCACATTTTTCAATCCACACAACCATTTATGAAGTATTGAAAAGTATGAATTACTCTATGGCATATTTATCAATAGGACATAATAATTAAACATACAAATTAGTAAATTAATTTTTACAAACACATATTAATAATCATACATTATATATGTTTTTTGTGAATTTGAATACCTACCAAGTTCCAAAATTTTATCTTTTACAAGAACATTGTCCTCTAGTTTTTAAATTTCATGGTCAACATCCCAAACATGTGGAATTTATGGAAATTTATCACCAATATATTATAAAATATTAAAAAAAAATCATGAATAATGTATCCTTCCACCATAGACCCATTTTTAAATGTTAATTTCTTCACAAATACCTTTAAGGTCTTCATGTACCTCTTTGTCTAGAACATCCATCATGTGTTAGCTATACATATCATTTTCATGTACCTCTTTTTCAAGAAAATACATCATGTGCTAACTTCAATTGGAATTTGAAATCATCAGCTAAATACACTAAGAAATGTATTTGAGAGTCCATGAAGGAGGTAGTGAGTTTTATTTCAAATTTGCATACTAGTTATATTTTATTTCTCCCGCTCAATATTTACGATATCTATTTTAAATATATCCACCTATTTTATAAAAAAATGGTAGTTGTGTAAGTTAATCTAATGATTTTAGACAATTATTTGAGTTTTAATTTAAAATAAGAATCAAATTACCTCATTTTTTTGAAATTATATATAATTATTTTAATAGGTTAGGCATAACATTAAAAGATGGCCCCCTTAATGCCAAGGGAAACATATGATGCATAAATAAAAAAACTTAATTATAAAATTTATTACATCTATAATTTATATTCAAGAACACATGAATTACCTTGAAAATTATATGTCAATCATGTATTTTGAGACCTGTGATATGTCCATCAACAATGAATTCATGCTTCATGGAGGATCCATAAACATTTTCTGTGTGAATGTATCACATTTTTTGATTCACCAAATTGACTTTATCTCTATTAAATATCCTTGGAAAACATTATTTTGTTTAATAAACCTCTTTATCCCACCAAATTTTAGATTTCATCTATAACTTGGAGTGTTTTTTTATTTTCTAGATATGTGGTTCCATATAGAATTTGATGCATTGTTAAATATATGCATTATATCCAAAGTATGCCCAAATAATAAATTATCCCAATATGGGATGTGTGTGTGTGTGTGTGTGTGTGTGTGTGTGTGTGTGTGTGTGTGTGTGTGTGTGTGTGTGTGTGTGTGTGTGTGTGTGTGTGTGTGTGTGTGTGTGTGTGTGTGTGTGTGTGTGTGTGTGTGTGTGTGTGCGTGTGTGTGTGCGCGCGTGTGTGCGCGTGTGTGCGCGTGTGTGCGCGTGTGTGCGTGTGTGTGTGTGTGTGTCTTATTTTTCATTCATCATGGCATTTGAACATTTTCACTAATTTCTCAAGCCATAACTAATCTCTCCACCAATATTGAGGAATATAAACATTTGATATTATGCATGTTTATACAGAGTCTCCATACTAATCCCAAAGTGACATAATGCTCATAGGTTTTCTAGCATTGGGTTTAACATAAAAAATAATTACATTTTTAACACGTTATTCATGATCCATTGGAAAAAACCTTTTATGGACTTTATATACATATTTTAAAGATATTTGAAAGACCATCCACATAGTTGATCATTGCACCTAATACATACATACTTTTATTTTTATTAAAAAACTTTTAAGTAGAAATAATTTAAAAACTTAATATATATTTTGAATAAACTCAAATATGTAATAAATTTTTATTTTAGAGTTTTAACATATGAAAAATTCAAAAAAGAATCATCTTGCTAGGAAAATCATGAATAATACAGTAGACACCTTAAAAGGTGAACTGCCTTTGAATAATGGGGTTCTAAAGGTCAAATATTTTAATTCCATCCCATAATTATCATAATTCATCAATTATAGGTTAAGGGTAGACATACATATTTTTTAATTGATGATTACTAAGCACCAATAATGATAAAATTAAATGTTGCTTATAAATTATAAACCATGGATGAATATTGTAATATAAAAACACTATTGGTTAGATATTTTAGCTAGTTAACATACTAGAAAAAGGTTAACACCATAAATTCCCAAATAAAATTGTACACTACATGACTTGTTTCTAAAATTTTTAGGCCACAACTAATCAATATGCTTAATTGTATTTAAATTCATAGACACATGCCATACCCTATAATTGCTTCTAATATTTTAATGTAATAACATTAAATATTCAAGTTTATTAAAACATAAAAGATTCATAAGTACAGTAATAATTTTGAAATGTTGCATTACATTATTTGGAATGGTAACACCTATAATGCCTTATTGATATTGTGGTGCCTCACATTTGGGTCAGCACACATCATTCTCATATTAATTCCTAAAAATAATTCAACAATTAGTTCATGCATCATAATTGGCATAGAGAACCCATAAATTTTATGATATTTCCATTTATATAAAAAGTATGTAAATAAATAATTATATATATATTCAAGATAAATTATATATATATATATATATATATAAAATGTAATATATAATTAAGGAATTTCTAGTTAACCTAAATAAAGAATTTAAAATGATATTTGACATAACAAACCTTTATTTAAATTCCATAAATGACTATATAACACCTAACATTTATGTTTTAGACTATTCTAAAATAAATAAAAGAGTTTGAGAAAAAATAAAAAAAAACTCACTTATTCAATTTCCTTATGATTATCATGCATATTAGGTTGATATTCATGATAAACATCACCAAATTAATCCTCCACACCATCATCATCATAATGGCCATGATCATTTTAAAATAAATGTTCAGCCATATTTTTAATTCCAATGCCCTCTTATACTACTCAAACATCTTCAACATAAGTTCCATGTAAAGGTATTTATTTCTTCCAACAGTCAAAATTTTCTTGAGTAAACTATTTCAAGAATAGTTTTATTACTCCTTGTGATGTTATTAGGATTCATTTCATATTTAGAATGTAATTTAGGGAAGATGTACTTTAGATTTTTGATTAGTTGAGGCCAGAGTCACTATATAAATATTTAATATCAAATACCTGCATGTCAACTTGATATTAATGCACTATAATTATGCATAAACATTATAACGGCTTCATTTGAAACAACATATAAAAAAATCATTTACCTCAAATTTAATATTTTTTGGTGGAATAGGTGTTCTACTAATGTGTCCTCATTATCTTCTAATTCTCCTATTTTGATCCCTACCTTGAAGACAAGGTTGTGAAGATTTTCCTTATACATAAAAGATTTTTTTTATATTTACTACAACCATGAAAAAATAAAAATAACTATTTATAAAATAAATAAAAATTTCTTTGAAATATTAGGATTACATACAAAATCATATGTTTTAAGTATACTTGTTGATGAAGAGATTTGTTCTTATGAAGTAGACCTTGGTATAAAATAAGAACTATGTATAAGGGATTATGTATACCTACTTGATGATGAAACACTATTTATGAGTAAAAATATTATTTTAAAAAAAAAAAATGGTTTACACATAAATTATATCTTTGTATATCTATCCAAATGTTAAAGCTTTGAAAAAAAATTCTTACAAAAATCATGTCACAAAAATTTCCTCACCTTATTATAAAAAAAATAAATCTACTACTTTTCTTTGTGCATTTTTATAATTCTTATTTTCCACCTAAATTGTAAATTTTCATACTAAAGGTAAAATCAATTCATGATGTGACTTAATTTTGTATTATATAAGATAGGGAAATCACTTTTTTGTTAAATTTTTTCTAGTGAAAAAAATGTGGCACTAATATTAGTGCCATCATTTTGCACTAGTTTAGCATCGCACATAAAAGATGTAAAAAATGAGAACGATGAAAAATTGACCCAATTGATGGCACACATTAAAACTCATGTAGTAGTTATGGGAAAAAAACTAATCTACTAGTATTTTTTTATGTAAATATGTCTATTATTCTAGCCACATAATTGAAAGTAAATGCTAAAGGCAAAAGATAATTTATAAAATACAAGCTTACTATTTTAGAAAGGAAATGTAATTTACAAAAAAAAAAAGTGATTTTGGAATCATGCGAGTCAGAAGAAAATGAATTTTGCTTCAAAATTAAATAATGATTAAAAAATGTGCATGTTGATTCAAAATATAAACTTTATGATTATGTAAATAAAATATAACCTAGTATTAAAGTTTACTAACCATAGTAGCATAATAAAACTTATAAAATAGTTTTAACTTGTGAGTAAGGTTTTCTCAAATACATATCTTACTAATGCAAGTAAGATACTAACATGAATTCCAAGCAATTTTTATCAAGAAAGAAATGGCTAAGGATCTATAACCTGAAATAGGTGAATATGTATCTACTTACAGAAATTCATTTCCAATCCACCTAGCATAATGATCCATAGATAATGGTGAAAGTATTAAGAGTTATGATGATATTAGATTGGATTTTATAAATATATGAATTTAAAAATTAAATGTATTGATCCAAAAAATAATAGATTAAAAGTGTAGCAATAGAGTAAACATTTGGTTTGATAGTTATTAAGTGAACAAATGATCAAGAAGCACAAATGTATGATAAAGGGTTATATATAAAGGAAAAAACTAAAAAAAAAGTTGTTATTACAAACCATGTTGACTGAAAATGGTAAAAAACATGCAAGTTGTAGTTGGGCCATAGATTTATAAGGAAATAAGTAGGCAAGTTATCTTAAAAAATATTTGGTATAGTTTTCAAAGGGTAAATTGTAGGTCTAAACATGTGGTGTTATCCATCAAGTGTAATTTTGAGATGTAATTATCATTAAAAAGTCAAGTAAAAGGTATACGGAGATGAAATGTTATCATAGGGAGGAATTTAGTAAAATGAGCATTATATATGCCCCTGAGATATGAGATTTCAATTTTCATGCTAACACAAGGTTGGGAAGTAATAAGAAGCCATATAAAATGAAATAATAATATAATATGTAAACTTACCATGATGAAAAATGACATATGAATTATTAATGAAAAATTCTATTATAGTACCTATAAGGGGACAAAGAATGAGCTCATAGACCAATATGTTCCAAGATCATGTTCATCAAATAATTAGACTCATTATTTTATGATCGATGGATGTAGGTAGTATATAAGTCCTATAAGTTAGAAATCAAATTTTGTGCCACATCAAAGAGAGGAATGAATGAATACTAAGGATGTTATAAACCTCCACTAGATGAGAAATGATGAATAGTTAATCAAATAATAAACACACATATGATGCACCCATCCCATGTGCATATATCAAAAATCTAATGATTGCATGATACTCAATAAAATTTTTAGTTTCATTGGATAAAATTAAACACTTACATAATAATATCATGGCCCAAAGAGTCATCAATAGTCTAAGTAATGATTTTAGGGTGTTATTTTCCTTAACTAATGCCATTAGTATGAATCACTACCAAATGATGAAACATGATGAGAGTAAAGGATGTAGGTGGTATTTAGAAAATTAGTATCTCAATAGTAGGGATAGTGAGGAAGATACAAATAAATAAACTAAAAATAAGGTAAATTTTTAATAAAAGGATGAAAACCACTACCAAATATGCCTTAGTAAAAGGTCATACATGGGGAGTGAGAAATAAAATAAAATAATGTAAGCTAAGAAATGCAAGAACAAGATACCAAGGTCAAAAAACCATTATGTACAAACCTAAAAAATTATTGGTAAAGAATGTATTTTTAAAAGATCATGATGGATAAATATCAATGAAGTAACAATACTAATAATGAAAATAAGTAGGGAAACTACTACTACTCGAGGGTGCCCTTAAGGGGGCATAGGCTAACAAAGGCCAAGTAACTAAGAATAGAGTTTCAGAGAGAAAATATCCTAGATAATATGGTCCTAGAGTCTATAAAAGGATCAAGGTAGCTAAAGGAAACACAAAATCAATGTGGAAGGTATAAGCATAAATTTTGAAAAATCCCAATATAACTTAAAATAGGCAACCTAGGCCATCAAAATGCAAACTGGTGTAGTGATTAGAGCCAAAAAACAACTGTCAATTAAGGTGAAGTATAAAGTTATGAATTTACTAGTGGGGGAGTAATATAACTCTAAAAGAGCACCAAAATCTAGTGTAACTAGGTATACAAAGGGTAACACTAGCCAAAATGGGTGCATGTGGTCCTTAAAATGTGAAATAAACTCCACCATTACATTTGGAATGGGTAAAAACCCATAGTTATGACTTTTAAATATGAGTAATGAAGTTATATTAAACAAGGCCCATCAAAATAAGAAGGGCAAGTCAATGTCTAATAGATTTAAAAGGTAATTTTTCATTTCATTTTAACTGTAAGACTCGCAAGACAAGATCCCATAAAACTAAACCAAGGTTGAGGAGATCTACCAGACACCAATTAAATAAATCATTCCAAGATCAAATACTAAAATAATGAATCATAAGTAAAGAGTATGTAATTAAATTAATGAAATCATATTACATACAATAAATCTATAAAAATTATGATGATCCTAATAAAATCACTAAGATAAGTATGAGAAAATATAAAGAAGTGTATGAAGTTGTGTATAAAAATATACCCACATACTCTATAAATAGAGTGAAGAGTGGAAAATAAATTAAAAAATATCTAATCATTACCTTAGCTAACCTTTGAAGTGTGTGCCTAATGTTCTTATTTCCCACTTAGTGAGGGGAAGTGGGTGAAAAGTGGTAAAGAGTTATATTTGATATGTTACTATAATATTACTCATAATAAGGAATATATATATAATAAGATAAATTACGTAAAGACTATATAAACAATAAATTTTAAAAGATATCATTTACTGATGCTTTCTCTTTTGTAACAACCAATTGAGTTTCAATATCCTTGAGTGCATGCCTTAAAGGGTACACTAGGAAAGGGGTGGGCAAATCGATGGTGTTTCACAATATTATTATTTTTTATCTATCATGCCTATATCCAATATAGTTCCCTCATAATTTATCCCCTAAGTAATCTTCTTTGTTATAACCCCTAACTATACCAAGACCCATATTTTTTTACTATATCGACCCATATTGATGTAGTGTTTATTGATTCCCACCAATTTTAGAATTACATCAGCGCAAGTCAAGGTAGTCTAAAAGTTATGAAAAACACTTCGAAACTAAGTCAACCATGGCTGACCTAGTTTGAGGTTAAACCATCATATTTTTAACTACATCAAGCCCTTCTGATGGCATTGACTAAAAAATTAGTAAGGGTTAGGATCACTAACCACTATAAATACAAGTACCCATCTTAATTTAAGAGATGAACATTAATTTTCACATTGTCATTGGTCACAATTATTATTAAGTATACATTTAGAGAATCTTTTGCTTAGATATTGTCTTGGAGGGAAAAAATTATCTTGTAGATTATTGGATACAATAGGAGTCATTTAAACTAGATCTTGATTCAAACTCTATGATTATTACAACCAAAATAATCTCTTGCAGAGCACCATTGGACAAGGGGAGATTGAGGCTCAATAGGTTTTTTTCAAGGCAAGTATATCCTAACCCTAGCTCTTTCATTTGATAGATATATTTTGCATAATTTTTAACTTGAATCAATGTGTAACTCCGTGTTTGAATCTATTCTAAACTTATACTTAGTGTAGCTATATGGTTTTTAAAACTCTCTATTTCCCACCTTAAATGACCTAGGCCCTCATTTTCCCACCATGGTTCCTTACCCTCTTTAGTTTGATTTTAACCATCACCTTTATTTATGTTTCTAGCTTGGCAATACTATATTAGATTAATTTCAATATTAGAGACCTAGTTAGGGTTATTTCATTATTTGATTGCCTAGAGGATTTGTAAGCCTCTGTATTGATATTATGTTATAATTTATCCTCTTTTTAGGTTTATTAGGTCCATTTGGTCATATATCGATATATTAAGTATCAATGGGATCTATTTTATTTGCCTTCTTTGAGTCTAGAGCTCTTAGATAGGATAAGTTGTAAGTCAATCCTATCTCATTGCATATATTATAATGAAATCAATGTGAACTAACCATCAACTTGTATATTTTAGAAAATAATATCATCATGGGTCAATAAAATTTTATTCCTCTATATTTTAAAGTAGATTACATCGATACAGGTTGATCTAGTCTAATTTATATGTTTTCAAAAAACTACATCGATGTAGATTGATACAATTTTAACTATGTTTCTCTAGTAGGCTACATAGACACAGGTTGATATAATTTTAACTCTATATTTTTACAAAAAGATACATCAATTCATGATAATACAATATTACCCTCATGTCTACATTATTTTATAGTTATCCAACTATCCCAGTTGAGTTTGATCTAGTTTTATTTACCAAGTTATTTTATACCCAACTGTATTGACCTTGTAATATAGTTTTGTTTAATCATTTTTCTAGTCAAAGTTATTAAGAAACTAAATTTAGTTATGTATCTAAATTTTTATTTCTTTCAAATTTTATTTTACTCAAACAATTATATCAACCCTATTTGATTTATTTATACATTCATTTTATGTCTTTATCAAACTATATTGACTTTGGCCAATATAGTTTTATGTTCACATCTTTGTGACAAAATTTATCAACCCTATCTCATTTAGTTTATTATTCTTATTTTTATATATATTTACATAGGATTTATGTCATGTCCCCTTTTGAGTTGACATGTTCAGAGTTGAGGATTAGCCTATTATGTGACCTTCGTAGGCTGATGGGATGGATAGAGGGTCTTGATGGAGCTGGGCTTGCCTTTTTGTTTGGGTTTTTTGGATATGAATTAAGGGAGATATTAATATTTGATTGATTTAATCAAATATTAATTATTTGGTCTAATTAATAATTAATTATTAATTATTAATTAGTTGGTCTAATTTTAAGACCCTAATTCTAATTTAAGAATTGGTCTAATTTTAAGACCCAAGTTCTAATTTGAGGAATTCTAATTTAAGAAACCCAAGTTCTAATTTGAGGAAATCTAATTTTAGCAAGCACACCTTTGGAGGGTATAAGGGTTTCTCATGGGAGAGAGTTTGAATTATGCATTGATTATTGATTATTGATTTTGAATAATTCTTCTATGAAGACTAAGCCAAGGGTTCTAGGATTCCATCTGCATTGGAGAACGTCAACTCTTCAGTGTGTGTGATTCAGAGGCTATGAAATATCAGCTGATCTATTGCCAAATTGAGAGATAACTTCATACAAAAGTTATCATAGAGGTTTACAAATTTGAGAGATAACTTCACACAAAAGTTATCACAGTATTTTAGGTATTTCTTATTTAGTTTTGATTCAATAAATTATACAGATAGAGATCTTCTGTATTAGAGCCACATATTTTCAGATCAAGTGTTGAAAATAGATAGGTTGTGCTTAATTGGTGACCGTACAAAGTCCATAGAGGTCCATATAGATCCATGCAGATACCGACCTCGACAGACAGAGATCTCCAGTGACCGACATCGGCCAACTGAAGACCGACATCGGTAGAGAAGGACCGACAGTGACTGACGTCGGTAGTATATTGACTGACGCCAGTGACTGTGTGTTCGACATAGCAGGCTGAGACTTTCAGATTCAAGCTTAAATTCTAGATTTGTAGAAGATCAGGGTTTTTAGATCATATTTTAATATCCTTTAATTATATGAGAAAGACTATAATTGTAATTATCTAAACAAGTGATAAGATATTTGATTGGCAGATAAGAGATTTACTGTGGTTTATTGTTTATATGAATTTATTCTACAATATTGTATCTTTGTTTAGAGCTTTTGAAAGAAAAAAGGAGCCCCTAAGTAAGGGACATCACAGTGGTATCAGAGCTAAATCTTGCCATCCTGACGGGTTTGACAATCTTATGCAGCCACAAGAGTTGGGACCACACAAGTATAACACATGTAGCAGAGCCTTGCTTGAAGGTACCCAGGTGTTAGATTAGCCACCGATCATCATGAGTGACAAACATGAGGGTAGCCCACCCCGGGGCCACATGTATGATGTTGATCAGGACACCAGAGAATTCCACTATGCTATGATGTCAAGCCAACAACAGATGAATCAGACACTACAGGCACTTAGTACTATGATAAAGGGGATGAACACACCTAATAGATAGAATGGGGAACAAGGAGATAATAGGAGTGCTACTGTTAATTAGAGACCATAGTTGACCCATTTCAGGACAGTGGGTAGACCTACACGTCCTACATTTGTTCAAGAGGAACTAGAAGTTCCAGTAGAGGAGGAGGCATGAGATTCCTCATTTGCAAATGTTTACCTAGATGTAGATGATGAGTGGAACTTATTACCTACTCATGTTCGAGAGAGGACATCCTTTGATCATTTTGTTAATCTGAGGAGAGAGCACTATAGATTGGTTAGATAGGATAGGAGACCTAGACACCAAAACAATGATCTTAAGCATGCTACAAGTAGGCTCACACTCACGATGTTTGACGATAGTGGTAAGGTCATAGCACAGGCCTGGATTAGTAAGCTAGACACCTTTCTCACATTGTGACCGATGGCTGAGGAAGATGCTATCAAATATGTGACACTACATCTTGAGGGAGTAGCTCATGATGGGTGGCACCACAGGATGGTGACACTCCATCATGATCAGATCACATCTTATCAGGAGTTTGTGGATAGGCTGGTAGAGCATTTTGATAGGAGGGACCCAGAGTCCTATTTTTGAGAGTTGGCATAGTTACACCAAAGTGGCAGTCTAGAGTCTTACATTGGTGACTTTCAAAAGTTATCAGTTATGGTTCCTGACATTTCAGAGAGGTGACTTGTAGTACTCTTCATGGAGGGATTGACAGAACCATTGAGAGGTTGGATCAAAGGCTTTGATCCTCCTTCATTACAGGTAGCTATGAAGAAGGCATGTAGTATGGAGATGGCAGCCCCATCTAATAAATCTAACTCCAGAGGTACTTCTTCATCTAGAGACCATAAGTGCTCCAACAGAGATACAGAGAGACTGGATTTCAGCATAGATAAATCAGGTGTAAAGAATGATTCAAAGGCCAATCCAACAGCACCACCTTTGGATCATGAGGCACTTAACGATCTACGCAGGAAGAAGCTTTACTTCTACTACAAAGGTCCATATGATATCCATCATGATTAACCTTTGAGGCCTAAGGGCAAAGTGAATCATGTGATGTGGGCATATTATGAGGATTCAGATTCAAAGGATTCCGAACAGTAGAATAGTTCTGAGGAGGCAGTGGTAGAGTTAGAGCTTCACATATAGGAGATATGCCTATCTAGCATTCAGTCGAATGAGTCATTCAGACTCTGTGGAGTTTTAGTAGAGTAGAAGGTCATCACCCTTCTTGATACAAGAGCCACACATAATTTCATAGATGCTAGATTTGTGGACAAGCGTGGACTCACTACTAAAGATTTTGAGGGCATTAGAGTTAAGGTAGCTGATGGTCACACTCTTAGGTGTGAGCGTATGATTAGAGACCTCCCATTGCGCTTGAACAACTACGAGTTCAAGGCTAATTATTATGTGGTGAACATGGGGGATATAAACTTAGTCTTGGGTATGAAGTGGCTTCATTCATTTGAGGAAGTTACTCTTCGTCTCAAGGACATGGAGGTTCACTTTGATGTTGATGGGAAGACACATATTCTTAAGGCAATATGGGGCAGTAGCTTTAGATATATGTTTTTTCATCAGATGGAGATGCTCATACGACATGACATGATATAGTGCGATGATGAGTGCACATTGGCACCAACACAGGAGAGATATGAGATGAGCTTGGTCTTGAGGTGAGTGCAGTTTAGGAGTTATCACATGTGGTAGAGACTCAGCTTTTTGTTACAATCGGGTCACAGGTTGATGATGATATGACTATTTCTAGCCTTCACAATCTAGATTTAGATATTATTTAGGTAAGGAGTTTGCTTGAGTTGCTTGCTGATTTTCATTTATGGATTTGATGTTGGGGTGCTTATCTTAGTACTAGGGATGGACATGGCATGGAGTTTACATTGATTGACAACAGGGAAGATCATGACTACATTTGGGATCCAGGTGGATTGATGGGTGTATCATTTAGCGATTGCTTGAGGGCAAGCAATTTTAAGAGGGGCAGATTGTCATGTCCCCTTTTGAGTTGACATGTTCAGAGTTGAGGATTAGCCTATTATGTGACCTTCGTAGGCTGATGGGATGGATAGAGGGTCTTGATGGAGCTAGGCTTGCCTTTTTGTTCAGGTTTTTTGGATATGAATTAAGGGAGATATTAATATTTGATTGATTTAATCAAATATTAATTATTTGGTCTAATTAATAATTAATAATTAATTATTAATTAGTTGGTCTAATTTTAAGACCCTAATTCTAATTTAAGAATTGGTCTAATTTTAAGACCCAAGCTCTAATTTGAGGAATTCTAATTTAAGAAACCCAAGTTCTAATTTGAGGAAATCTAATTTCAGCAATCACACCTTTGGAGGGTATAAGGGTTTCTCATGGGAGAGAGTTTGGATTATGCATTGATTATTGATTATTGATTTTGAAGAATTCTTATGTGAAGACTAAGTCAAGGGTTCCAAGATTCCATCTGCATTGGAGAACGTCAACTCTTCAGTGTGTGCGATTCAAAGGCTGTGAAATATCAGCTGATCTATTGCCAAATTGAGAGATAGCTTCATACAAAAGTTATCATAGAGGTTTACAGATTTGAGAGATAACTTCACACGTAAGTTATCACAGTATTTTAGGTATTTCTTATTTAGTTTTTATTCAATAAATTATACAGAAAGAGATCTTCTGTATTATAGCCACATATTTTTAGATCAGGGGTTGAAAATAGACAGGTTGTGCTTAATTAGTGGCCATACAAAGTCCATACAGGTATGTACAGATCCATGCAGATACCAACCTCGGCAGACAGAGATCCTTAGTGACCGACATCGGCCGACTGAAGACCGACGTCGGCAGAGAAGGACTGACAGTGACCGACGTCGGTAGTATATCGACCGACGTCGGTGACTGTGTGTTTAACACAGTAGGCCGAGACTTCCAGATTCAAGCTTAACTTCTAGATTTGTAGAAGATCAGGGTTTCTAGATCATATTTTAATATTCTTTATATGTATGAGCAAAGACTGTAATTGTAATTATCTGAGCAAGTGATAAGATATTTGATTGGCAAATAAGAGATTTACTGTGGTTTATTGTTTATCTAAATTTATTCTGCAAGATTGTATCTTTGTTTAGAGCTTTTGAAAGAAAAAAGGAGCCCCTAAGTAAGGGACATCACAATTTATTGACCAACATTGACATAGTTATATATTTTGTGAACAAATACATCAACCTATGTTAATCTAGTTCTACGTGTTTTCATTTTTTTAACATAAGCAAGATAAATAAACCTTCCATTTCAACAATTAATCAAACATTTCCTTTCAAGTTGACTGTTTGTTTGTTTGAATTCACTAAATTTTGTAAATTGATTTTTGACATTGATTTTTAAATTTTATTTTCTTCTTGTTTAGATATACCTAGAAACCATGTTATGATAATTTTAAATCTACTTAGCTATTATTGTGAAAAGCTATGTGGTGTTTTGTTTATAGTCTTACTCTATTGTTTACAAACATCGTGGTGTGAGGGGATTTCCCTAATACTCATAGATATAATACAAATATAAACATGGAATTTAGTTTCTATATGCCTTATGGTATATTATAAACATATATAATACCATTTAGATTGAACCTTAGGAATCCACCCACCCATCTAATTTTATAGTGCATCAATTAGTGGTTAGCACTAAGAATTTACTCTTATCTTAGACTTAAACCTAGGTTAGTGGGTTATGGTAATGGTACTTAATCCATATTTAGTTCTATAAAATATTATGTTGACACTATCTAATGCATAAGAAAGTATATTTGAGATCCTAAACATAAGTCACATCATTCTAGTACATCTACATGATCTTCATTTTAGATAAATAGTTAGAAAAAATAATTTAAATTTAAATTTTATACTGTCTATTATATTATGTATTGTAGACTTTATCAACCAACATCGATACTATTTTGTGCTATGTTCCAACTACAATGACAAATGCTAATATAGTTTTCTATGTGTGAGAAGACTACATTGACCAAGTTCAATATAGTCTATTGAGTTTCTTTTCCTTTACTTTTATTTATTAGATTGTATCACTCAGGATTGATACAAGTTATTCATAGTACTATTCAATTTTATATAAATCTAACTACATTGACAAAACATGATTTAATTTCATGTCTACCTTTCATTTTATGTCACTACATCAACCATGGTTGATATAATATATTTTTTGATCACTATTTATTCTTATCCTTTATCGATTTCATTGACTAGGCTTACTAAATTCTATGTTTTACATCATTATCTATGTCACTACATCGATCATAATTGATATAGCATATTTTCATATCCCTATTCCTTCTTACCTCAATTATTAACTCCATTGACCCAATTTGATATAGTTATTCTCTCTATGGAAGCTTTTTTCTTAGCCTTAAGTACATCAACCTTGGTTAATCTAGTATGTTTAGGTCAATATAGTTTATTAACATTTATTGTCCAAAATACTATATTGTGTCTAGGTGATATCATTTATTTTCTATAATTAATCACGTATTCTATCAATTCTTTAATACAATTAATATAATAAAATCACCTATTAGAATATTTTTTGATAGTCTTAACCTATTTAGATTTTACATGGGTTGTTATTTCATACCTACTTTTTCCACCAATGAAGACCACACTTCATGGTATAACTAATCCCAAAATTTATCTAGATATATCAGCTATAACATGGTTCAAATCACTCAAAATGATGATCTAGATGATTCCCATATATTCAAAAACCTTTATGATAATATGATTTATACCCTTAACATGAATGGTAATTTATCCAAAATTCCCAACTTCACCATCGAAATAATCGATACTAACCTTGTAAACCCCCCTATAGGGAATTCTCCTATCATTAATCTTGAGAAATATCCTCCTACCAATACTAGATCTCCACCCCTACTAGTAATCAAAATCCACACATTGATACATCTTATATTCTAGCACAAATGATTCAAAAAAATAATTTTATTCAAAAAACTAACAGTTCCCTAATGCTACAAATGTAAAATCATATACTACAAATGGAAAATCAACCTCCCATCATCATGTCTCATCGTAATAAAAATTTTACTCCCCCTTGACTTTGAGATTCCAATGTGAATATTATTCCTCAACCTCTCATGCATAAAAAAATGCTTCAACATCTTCAAAATAAACCTTTAGCTCCATTTATTATATGTATAGATATTGGAAACATTTCTCCAAATATTACATATGATGGTACTAAGGACCTAACTATTTTCCTTAAATATTTTAGTAATCTCCACAAGGAGTGGGTCTAAAATAATACTTTTATAATATTAAACTTCTTGTCAAGACATTTATGGGAGATGATTTAGAATGGTAAAATCAACTCCCTCAACATTCCATTTTACAACTTGAAGATTTAGTCAATGCACTAGGTAAGTAAATTCAACACATTAATATTCCTAAAAATAGCCTTAGCCATTTCATCAATTCTAAGCAATTACTTAATGAATCTACTCATACCTTTAATCAAATGATGAAAATTTTTAGCTCATAAATCATATCATAACATGAGTGATGATAATATTTTCAAACTATTTATCACTTCACTTAAACCTTATCTTTAATACAATGTTCATATTTTCTCTCCCAAAACTTTAGAAGATGTTTTTGATCAAGCCAAAAGACAATATTTTCTCATGAATAGATTCAAAATTTATCATAGTCTTATCAAGGATTATTTTCAAACTTAAACTAATGTAATAACCATTACCAACTCTAACTCTATTCCTCCTCAAACTAAAATATGAGGAAACAAATATGATATTCAAATTTCCTACCACCCACCTTTTAATGTGTCATAAATTAGGAAGTTATTATCTCCATATAAATCTTTCATTCACACTACAACCCCTCCTCCATCATGGTATGATCTTAATAAATTTTATTGGTTCCATACCGGTACTGGTCACTCTCATGTACTTCCAAAAAATTGGTTTCATCAATATTAGTATATGATTTCGATCATGATGATATGATCAAGACTAATCATATTAATTATCTTAAATATTCTAAAAAGATAAAATTTTCAAAATATACAAAATCTCTAAAATATTCTTGTGATCCCAATACAAAACATCCAAATGAGAATGTTTATGTTATTGGTTCTAATTACGATCGATATTATACTAATTATAAATATGTGAATGTAGATAAAGTCAATTATCATCATAAACCTACCCACATAGATCTCATTTCCAAACCTAAGATATTTAGAAATCCCATATTTACATGCCCTAATAAATTCATAAGTCATATGTTATCAAGTTAATATTGATTGCCAATACAAAAGTGAAAACATCATTTTATATCATTAACTTGCTTCCAATTTTGCCAAATAATTCACATAATTTACTATTTAAAAAATTCCATGAGAATAAAATATTATAACTGATTCTATTGATTCATCAGTTTCTTTCTTTACCCTAATCAAACACATAATGATTCATAATTTCTCATTCACATGAGTAAGTCAACCTCTAATTTATAATCCAATAATGATTCTCTTATTTACCACATCAAGGCTATCACTACTCAACAAATCTCTTGGTATAAAAAAACCATATGATTCATTGAACATCATACTTATCCTCTAGAGGTTAATTCTCATGAAAATACTTGAATTCACAATCAAGCATTCAAATACATTTGTCTATATGATATCTTTTATTATATCAATGCCAAAGGTGCCTTACTCTATTTTACTACTCAAGATGAAGTTCCTACCCTTATTGATTAAGTAATGAGGGAATTTGGTGTGATCATTATAGAAAACATGTTACAACCT
This sequence comes from Torreya grandis, assembly GCA_037957365.1. NCBI lineage: Eukaryota > Viridiplantae > Streptophyta > Pinopsida > Cupressales > Taxaceae > Torreya > Torreya grandis. The sequence goes on along the minus strand of JARHVA010001440.1, from coordinate 35,723 downwards.
AAAAATGCTTATGCATGGGATATTTATATCTTACTCTTGAAAAATATGCCATTATATATGCTAAAATTGTAATCATTTCCAAATTCATAATGATCCCATTCATTATCATATGAATGAACTTTAAACCTTTGAGTATCCTTAGCCATTTTATAAGTGGTGATTATATATCATTAATAAATTACTTAGATCATATGATGTCCATGTTTTCATCATTATTACCACTGAATATTTTACCAAGTGTGTTGGAATTATTCCCATTATAAATTTTATTGGCATTACTAATTAAAAAATCATTTTGAATCAAATAGGATTTCATTTTATAATTCCTAAAACCATCATTTTTGATAATGGTGAGAATTTCAAAAACAAAGACATGAAACAACTATGTGCAAAATAAAAAATCACACAAATTTTCCACACCATATCATCCTCAATGTAATGGTCAAAATGAAGTCACTAACAAAATCCTTGACATGATCTTGCAAAATAATCTTATAGATTCTTTCTCTACCTGACATCTAAATCTTTATCCTTCACTTTGGGCTTATTGTACTAACATTTGTATTACCACTAGGGCAACTCCATTCTCAATAGTATATGGTTCCCAAGGTATTTTACTACTAGAAGTTGAGTTACCCTCCATGAAAATTTATATTCATGGAATCATTCTTGATGAATAGATTCATGAAGCTCATATTCATGCATTATACTTCATTTACAAGAAACATATAGGTGCATTATAACATAATCACCGATACAAATCTCACATCACTAAATAACATAAAAAAGTTAAAGTCCATATTTTCAATGTTGGAGACTTAATGCTTAAGTCAGATTAATCCCATGATAAATAAGGAAAGTATGTCCAAAATTGATGGGGGCCTTACCTAGTCAAAGACATTATTGGACCTAGTATATATAGATCACAAAATAATGAAGGACACATCTTTAAAGAACTGACCATTGCTCAATTTTTGAAGAAATAATTTTCTTAATTATATGTCATTTTGTATTTCTCTCTTATTATGATTTACTTTTATTTTTTTTACTTAATCTTATGTATATACTCTAGAGGTAACATTTATTACAGGTCTTACTTAGACTTTCTATTATTCCACATAACATCAACTTCACTTATTTACACACCTTAAAGTTTCTATTTTTCTAGATTAGACTTATTTCCTAACTTTATCCCTTTGGTATATTTATATTTTTAACACAAATTGGTTTTTAGTTTGTGAGTTTGCATCATAATACCATGATTAGGACCTGATTGTTCCTCATAAGAACCTATTTTATTTTTTAATCAACCTTAGAGTATGTCATGTTTTTGGTTCCTTTATTATCACTTTACATACCTTTTTGGAAAAATTTATGCCTCTCAATTTTCTAATTTTTGAATTGTATTGTAAGACCTTGGATAAGACCAAACTTTCCTCACAAATGCTCATAAATTCACTTTATAAATTGATTTTGTTCTCAACCTTGGCTAGATGTCTTGATTGAAAGATAAGACAATGATTGAGAGCCCTGTTTTCCTACACTCATAGTCAGTCATATTATTTTGTTAAAATATAACATTATATTATCATGTCTCCATTCACATATACCATTTCTCAAGAGGATGATTCATAAATTCCTATCATTTTACCATCTTCATCAAAACATTTTTTGTGATTTCTGGCAACATAATAATTCTATGGTCATTTACATTATTCCCTTTTTTCACACCACATTGGTCATACCAAGGTTAATCTCAAGATTACACTTTCTTATAATGTACAAGTCTATGAATCTTATACATTATATTCCTTTGGTACTCTCCTGTATCCACCAAGTGTATGTTATCTTATGATAGTCATTTTTAGCACCCATGTTTAGTTTTATGAATCCATATGGAGGAGGAATATGAAAATCTAAAGGATTTAAAATCCATATTATATAAATAAATATAATGATTAAAATTCAAATATAATATTAAAGTTAGATCATACTAAAAGACATGTTATTTATTTGGAATATTTCCTATCATAGTCAAATCTCAAACCCCACAATTGGACTCATAATAGATTTGAGGTCCATTATGGTGTAATAAGCTAGTAGACTAGGATAGGTGTTCTCATTATCATATATTCATAGTGTAACTTATTTCTCACAAACGTAACCAATCTTCATAGTAGACTAACAACTTTGTAAGGGGTCCTGAGGAATGTTGAACATGTTGTAGGAAGTTAGGTATATTTTAATTTCATGTATACCAATATTCATGAGATGATACTTATATTTCACTAGTTAGCCAAAACTTACATGGTTTAATTCAAGTTTTCTAAAGGTCATTAATGTCAAAAGTTTCCTAGTTGAACCAACTTGATGTGAGTGTCTTATTTCTGGTAAATACTATGTTTTCATCTTGGCACCACCCTCTCTCCCCCACCAACCATTTCATTTATCCCTTTACCGATAGGTTTATTTATAAATATTTTCCCAAAATTATACACTTTGTATTCTCCATTTTTTTGACATGATATGAAAATTATTAGCCTTTCTATCACTAGAATATAAGTTTCATCTTTGATTTTTAGTGAGAGGCCCTTTTGGTTATTGCTTTATATTTCCCAGATATATTTCAGTTATGTTTGGAACATTGAATTTATATTTACCATTTTATAGGCCATTTTAGTCTTGTTTCTTTCTCCTATTTTCATCATTTTTCCATCTTTGACTGAGTATGGATCTTTAGTACTCTTTCATTGATGTTTTTTACATTTAATCATTTCCTTGTCTTTTTTCATCAATGATTGAGTATGGATTTTTAATTCTCTTCCATTGATGTTGATTATATTATTTTGATTCATAAATCCTTAAGTTTGATTTTCATTTTTACTTTTATTACTTTGGATACATTTTTGGGTCTTTTGATCATTAATAGTCTTGGTTTTTTAGTTACATAATTTTACCTCTTTTATGTCATTTAACATTGTATTTTGGTCCTAACTTAGCCTTTTTCATCCTAGCTTACCAATTTTCTAAGTACTTAAATTTTTCATGAAAGTTTTTCTTTGCTTTGATTTTCTTATGATTGTTTGTTTTGATCTCTAGCCTTATATCCCTAGATTCTCCAATGTAGTTATTTCACCCTCCATGATCAAGACTATAAATAAAACATGTGACCATTCAGTGATAAAGATAAGCCAAAGTATGTATATGTTACTTTAAATTATTTCACTTCTAACATTCATTTTAGTATTTCATTTTGAGCTAGCTTAGTTATTATATAGTTATGTTTTATTTCTTGAATCACCAACCCATGTTACACTAAGGTGACATGTGATGAGATTTGAGTGGGGAATATGTATACACATAATATTTTTAAGTTTTATCATTTACTAATGCTTTCTATCTTTCAACAATTTTTAAGTTTTAATGATCCTGAGTGCATGCCTTAAAGGGTACACTACAAAAGGGGTGGGAAGGATGATGGTGCTTTGTGAGATACATTTTTTTAATCTATCATGAATATATCCACTATAGTTCTCTCATACTTGATCTTCCAATAAATATTCCTCCTTATAACCCATAATTATACCAAGACCCATATTTTTTGAATATATTAGCCTAAATCAATGTAGTATTTATTTATTTTGACTAGTTTTAAAACTAATTTAGACTAGGTTAATGCATTTATAAAGTTATGACAGGGGTTTCACAACTAAGTTAGACCTAGCTGACCTAGTTCAATGTTAAATCATCATATTTTTAACTACATCGAGGCTGGTTGATGGCATCAATTAATTTTTATTAAAGTTTTAGAGTCAATCACCACTATAAATACAAGTCCCCATCTCAATTCAAAGGATAAGAACATTCATTTTCACATTGTCATTACTCAAATTCTACTTAAGTACACATTTGGAGAAGCCATTACCTAGATCTTGTATTATGGATTTTTTAATGCAATAAGAGGAGTAATTTTAGCCTAGATATTGATTTAACCTTTGTGATCCTTAAAACCACAAAAAAATATTTAAAATAACCATGGGCAAGGGGATATTGAGACCCCATAGGTTTTGGTCAAGGTAAATATATTATAACCCTAGCTCTTTCATTTAATAAATAGATTTTTCATAATTAATAGCTTGAATGAATGCATAAATCCTTATTTAAATATCCTTTATACTTATACTTAGTGTGGATATATGGGTTTTTAACTTGACATTTACCACCTTAGGTGACCTAGTCCCTAATTTTGCCAACCATAGTTCCTTACCATTTTTGGTTTATTTTTAATCACCCCCCCTGATTTATGTTGCTAGCTAGGTAATAATAAATTAGATTAGTTACAATATTAAATACCTAGTTAGGGTTATTGCATTATATTTATTGCCTTGGTCATATTATAATATATTAAGTATAAATGGGATTTATTTTGATTTACCTTCTCTGAGTTTGAATCTATTAGATACGATAAGTTACAAGTCAATCTTTGTTCATTGCTTAAAAATAATACATAACACTTCATATAATATGTATCATGTGAATTTAAAATTCACATAATAATATCCAACACTTCCCCTTAAGATTTATTTTGGCATTAAAAAAGATGATAAGACCTTAATATAGATAAAGGAGGTGACATTACATAATAGTCCTCCCTTATGACAACTTTCTTCAGGAGGAATAATTACAAAATTAGAATACTTTGAGGGCAAATAGAAGAACATAAATGCCTTCAATTTTATTAAAAGTTTTAAGGTGAAATCAACATCAATATCTCAAGAATATTATTTAGAAAAAACAACAATCCTTTTTTGAATAATGATCAACAAAAGGAAGATGACAAAAAAAATCCTCTCTAACCTAAAAAATACAAAATCTTATATCAATCTTGGGTTAATTAAAAAAAATAAAAAAATACCATAAAATATGATCTAAATTTATTTAATGTAATAAAATTAGATATAATAAAATACATAAAGAGAAAAGAGATAACTTACATAACAAATTGATAATTTCATTTTAGACAGTGTACATATAAAAATACATTACTCAAAATAAATAAATATTACATGCATGTGTACCTTCAAAGGATTTAAGAATAACTCCTATGGGTAGAAGGTGATATAATATTATGTAAAAGCTTATTCTTCAGTGAATTAATTGTAAACTAATATTTTTACTTGACAAATTGCAATAAAATAAGTAAGCATAAAAACAAGTAAAACATAAAGATTAAAAGTTATAGACACATTGAAAACTCCAAATAATTAACAATTGAGGATAAAGAGATCAACAAGCTTTAAAAAATATATTTCAAAAAGGATTAGATTTTCTAAAAGAATAAAAAAATCCAAAGTAAATTATTAATCATGTGCATAATAACATTAGAAGTTTACAAAACATCACACACACACACACAAAGGTTAGCTAGGAAAAAAATGTAAATAAAAATATAAATGCTAACTATGGAAATAAAATAAAAAATATGTTTGGTCTTTCAGAAAAGATATCTTACATGATTCAATTGAATACTTATTTAAATTGGCACACCATTGTCCATTGAAGATGTCGACACTTGAACACTCCAATTTTGTTTAACCTTAGGTTGAGTGGATTGATCATTTTCCAACAATGAGAAGAGTCTCAATTTATTTTTCCACAAGTTTTACAAGGATGTAATTTCTAATATTTAGTAACATTACACCTATCTCTACCACAATGCTCACACATTTTGATATTTTAAATCAAAATATGAGTAAAATAAGCCTTGAAATTATTTTTATATTCAAAATCATTATGGTTTAATGTATTATGATAATTAGATTAATATGACATCATATTGAATTTAGAGTAATTAAAATCAAGGCCTTCGAATTTTGAATTAGTTTTAAAATAATTAGGCTCAACAATACCATTTTCACTTTTACCAAGTCTAACTCCATTATAACCCATCAATTTCATAATTTTTAAATTATGGTTAGAAAAATGATTTTACAAAGTAATGCATTCACTATTTGAAAGAGAATAATAACATCAACATTAAAGAATTGATGTTTTTTGAAAGATGCATTTTAGTATTAAAAGAATCAACTAAATGAAACATATTCATCAATTTCTCATCATATAAGTTTTGTAATACATTAATATTCATTTCATGATGTGTAATTTGAAATTAAGATCATAAATTTCATTATATTTGGAAAAAAATTGTTATGTGACATTTTTAAAATAAAGAACAATGCTAATTTAAAAGCTATAAAATTAAAATAATGGTAATAAATCAATTAATAAATATACAAACCAAATCTAAAATGTAGTTCAAATGAATTTCAATAAAAATGAACTATTTAAAAACATATAAAAAATAACTTTAGATAAAAGCATGAGGCTTAATCATATATTTAAAAAAAATGTTCTATAATCAAAATAAGAATATGTATTAAAAAAAATTGAATATTAAAAAACAAATTTAAAAAAGTTCCATTTAAATGTGCATTTGTTACGAGCTTTGTTCTTTAAAAAATATTTATAAAGTTAAAAATGGCCATTTAAATAAGCCATGTATCTAAACAAAAATTTGGAATAATAAAGGAGAAAGAACAAGAATTAAAAAATCTCAATGAAAAAAGTGATTCCAAATTTTTCAAAAAAATATAAAATAATAAAAGGTTTACAATAAGTTTTTCTTTAAAAAATAGTGTAGAAAATAAAGTATATGACATTAATGATAAACTATTAATAGTTTAATCAAATATAATTTAAATTTAAATTATTATTATGTTTTGGAAATCTAACATAGATTAGAATAAAACCCATATATTTTTAAAAGAGAATGTTTGAATTTAAAGATAATTTTGACACTCAAATGATCATCATTTTGGTCACTTTTTGGCCTATAGAGAAATTCACAAGACCATCAAATTTAATGTAATAAATGTATTTATATAATCTCATAACCCTTATTCCTATTAAGATTAATGGCACTTTTGTCGTTCAGAGTGTCTGGAATCTTGGGAAAGTCTCGAACCTCATCTCATTTGGGTAGGAGAGGGATTTAATAACAACCTATCTATTAATATTCACTCTCTTTAGTGGTCTTCAATGTTGAATTTTCATAATGTTCCCTTTGCACTGGTCCCATGGATCAATGGGTTGAGTTTTTTAAAATATGGTATTAAAACTATTGTATATTTTTTCTACAAAGTTCATCACATTTGGATTCCTTAGAATATGGTTCAAAATAGATTTAACCTTAATAAGGAGGATGCTAGGTCTATTCAAGAAACTCAGAGTTCCATACGTAAAGAGTACCTTCATAAGCTTAGAGTTACTTCCCTTACTCCATAGTGGAAAGATTAACATTGGCCTACTTCTATGACCTTTCATTATTATTCCCCCTATTTGGGGTATGATATTTTGAATCCCCATCACATTCAAGATAACATTCTCAACCATCAATGGAATTTTCATTCTAGATAGGCAGTCTAGGCTAGATGATTTTCCACTATATGGGATGAATTTATTGAACCCAAAAAGACTCACTTTATCTAGTGTCACTTTTAGAATGGATTGATTATGGGTGACCATATTAAGCATATGGGGGTCTCACATCCCATTTTCCCAACTTGTCACCAGCTAGAAATTATCAAGCATATTTTTACATTTTGTACTCATGCCCATTTGGCTTGGTATTGGATTCACACCCTTTTATAGCCTTTTGGACTAGAATTTTTTACGTATAAAATGGTTATGTCAGGGAATATACCTTGTTACCTAAAAGATATAATATATTTTGGCAATTTTTTCATGCTGATATTCTTTTTCAAATTTAGAAAGCTAGAAAGTATGATTTTTTAATCATGAAGATATGGAAAGAATTTTTTCTATAAATAAAAAAGTTGTTTTGATATTTAATGTCATCCTATATATTTAGAGTCAAATATACAAGGTTCTTATGGAGTTTAATCATCTTAAATTATTTTTAGATCACTAGGGAATGTCCCATGTGTGGTTAGCTAATAGCCCCTAGATTTCCCATGTACAACTTCTCCTTCTCATGAATAAAGATGTGGTTTTCATAGGTAGTGTTCTTAGAGACATCATAGAATCCCATATCCTCACTCTCACTAGTCATCCCTATTGAGGTCAACATACCCCCATTCCTAAAAATGGGGATCCTTATTTCAAATTATGCAAATTTCCACTTTAAATTGAAAATTCATTTGATTAGAGTACCATTAGAGTGTTTTGCACATTATCTTTATTTGAAGATCATAAAAACAATGGTTGGATTGGAATATTTACACATGATTATGGTTTTATCTTGTCTAAATTTGCTAACATTGGATCTTCATGTTTCAAGTTACAAGATTAATGAAGTCCATCTAAAATGAATAATCTTTGGGTTTCATGACTTAATGTTGATTTGATATTTTACTAGCCTATGGTCTATTAAAAAATAAGTTGAATCAATGTTTGGTAATTTAAAACCATTATTATAATTACCCTAGCCTAGGATCTTTTGAATCAAATTCAAATTTGAGTGGGATCAATTTTACATGGGAAGCACTTTATATTTCAAGTGTAGTTTAAGTTTTAGCCTAAGTTCTAGTCATATTTATTAAATACCACTAAGGCATTAATCTAAAACTTTATCTTAAGTCCTGATGGAAGTAGCTACAGAGAGTGGGGTTGAATCAGTAGTTAACAATGCACATTCAATTCCATAAACTCATTCATCATACAACAACATGAAAATGAAAACATATACATCCAAAGCATGAACAAGAGAAAACATAATATGAACACATCATTTATGTGGGAAACCCTCTAGGGGATAAAATCCACTCTCAATCCTACAAAACAATGGAATAAAGTCATATAAGGATAATACAAACATGAGACTTTAGACCATCTCTAACTGATCAAGGAGCATCCACCCCTTAGTTTAGTATAGCTCCAACTAGACCTTTAACTAGCTCCAACTAGCAAGGAGGCTATAATCACCTAGGTGATTAAGCACCCACTCAACCACCTCTAATATAATTTTCACCATTAATATAATGTCTTCTACACCTGATGATGATCTTCTCTTGTTCTAACACCTTCAAAACTTCTTCTCTTCTCAAGGTAGGCACACCTACCTTATTTGCTCAACCAAGTCACCCTTTAGACTGTTAGGTCTAATGACTTGTTAGATTATGAACATGATAAATAAAAAATGATTGATCCTATTCACACTATGATGGTGCTAAATGAATCATATCTACTCTTTGACTGAGCTCCTTCCTTCACTTTTATCCACACACTCTCTCACATCTCAAATAGGCTAAATAGACTTGTATATATGCCACTCATTCATCTAACCCATATTGGTCAGCCAAGATGATTTCCATACTTTTATTACCCTTATAAAATATCATAATACATGTTTCATGAATGATACAATCTCTGCATAGGTTGTTCATTGCCCTTAAGAGCAAAAAATCAATTAGGCCTAATAAAAACCTAAGGAATTAGGCCTACAAACCAATATGATACTACTTGGAATCTTTGGTCCACCTTCAACCTCTACCAATAGATTAAAAACATCATAAATACTTCTAATAGATAATTTATCACTCCCACATGGGTCTACAAAATGAGTAACTCCAAACCACTACTCTATCTAAGACATTCTCTCTCTCACTCCAAGTCTTACAAACACCCAAAAAATATTGCCAAGAATAAATGAGGCATACTATTGATTGTATCAAAAAAACACCTAAATAAATCTCATGAATAGGTCATAAATGACATAAAAAATCCTTTAAATCCACTTTTCACCTTCACATGGCTCAAATAGGTCCAAACCAACTCAAACAAATTGATTACTCAAATTGGTCATGCACACCAAAAACTCAGTCAAAGATATTTGACTGATCCATACAAAATATAAAAAAAGTATAAATAAAAAATACATGTTATAAATATATGACACTAATATAATATCACAAAGATCTCACTCACCTCAAACTCTACTTAGAATAGCTCAAACTAGTCTCTCCAAATAGGCCACTCTAGACTGCCTACAAGCTTCAAAAAATAGTCATGGAAACATGAATTTATCTCACCTCAAATTTATTTACTAAGATATTTAAACTCATGAAAAATATCCTAAAAGGACCCTAGAATATTTTCCTATAATTTTATCATCATCTCGAATAGTAAAAACTCTTTGAAAATCCATTTTCACTATACTAGCTCATACAGACTCAAAAAGACCAAGAAGGTCAACTTTGAGTCAATTCCACAATCATACCTCAAGGAGACAAATTAAAATGTATGGATATAGTTAATAAAACCCTTTCATTACCATAAATCTCTCAAATTTATCTTTAAACACTTGATCACCTTCCTAATTCATCTCCTCACTCCAACTGATCTTTCTCACTATTTTCACTGTCTGGTAGAATAGTGATAGATAAAATTTATTAACTTAGATAATTAAAAAAAAGCATATAAATTTCTAAAATAAATCCATATACCTCAAGAATAAGTCATGACCTTCAAGCTTTAACAACTCTCATGCGTTGACTCAGTCAACCTTGCTTGTAGCACTAAAATCTTTATAAATAAGCATATTTTTATACCTTTTGCTCACTTCCCTGACACAAAACTACCACCTATATATGATAGCAGAGTCTTATATACATTAAAATAGTCAAACTTGGTCATCTAATCCATTCTAGGTCCTTTCTAGCAAGTTATTTCCAGTCACTCCATTATGATGGTTTATAGAGGGTTTTGACCAGTTTGGATTCTTAACAAATGTTTTTAAAGCTCTATCCCTAAATCCACTAATACATAATTGTAAATTATTCTTAGGTCCATGTGTCACATCTCCAAAAAGGCTCAGATACCCATGCAAAGTCTACATGTGCCAATGAGTATCACAAACTTCTTAGGCTAGGAAACCTCTATTTTGCATGCAAAAAATACATCCCAATATACTAACTAGTTTTCTCTTCCTCCTCAAGGCATGAAAATTGGTAAACACCTTTGAAAAACTAGTCACACAAAAAACCATGATTACATGATCTCTAATAACTGAAATCTCTTCATGACTGCTCACAAAGACCTCATTAACCCACCTTGCTTAATAGGCCTAGAACCACCAGACCAACTTGCCTCTTGAAGATACTTGGAAAATTATCCACTAAGATCATATCACCTTAGATATATTCAATCCAATCATGTAAAATACTAAAACCAACAACCAAAAATACATAATGCATATACCTCTTACCTTATCAGGCAACCTGGCAAAGTCAAGTACACAAAGTATAGGATGACTTGCACTCCACATGAAGACCATATTAGAAGACTTATCCTACTAGAATAATACCAATAAAATGGAAAATGATCTATCTCCAAGCTCCATGATATCCACTCATGCCTCCATATAACCAACTACTCCAACTACTCCCACTAGCAACCAAGAGTGAACTGAGCACTAAGATCATGCATGTTAAACCAAGAGCACTCTCATGCCACTTTGTCATCACCAATGCCACTTGACATTAATGACAACACATCATTTCTACCAATATCCCAATAATTCATTTATGTCTTATGGTTCATTGGGGCTCTTTTATTATATTTTAAGCTTAGCTTAAAATTTATACTAAGTTTTAAATTATATTTGTTAATACAATGAAACTTTTAGATAAGGCTTTATATATTTCCCAAGTATTAACTAATATTTTATGCCCATATAAATGGAAAAAAGGGTGATGCATGGTGATATATCAGGGCTTTAAAATAGATCAATAAACTATGATAAAGATTTAAAGTCAAAAAATATAAAAGAAAGATTGATATTGCACATTTATTCATGCATCAAAGATATAACAATGTGAGGCATAGTTCATAAATCAATAGACCTGTGGAGCAACCCAAGAGTGACAAGTGGAAAAATTATGGAAAATTTAAAGATAGTTATAATAGTGTGATGGTAGAGCCTAGTACATGGATATCTATGAACAATATTGATTTGTGTAATCAGGATCAATGGTATGAGACCAACAAAGACTTTTCAAAGGTCTCAAAACAAGTGATAAGCCACAATGTGGCATAAAGGGGTTCAAGCTATGATGTCTAATTGTAAAGTAATTAGATAGCCCATGGAGCTACCAAGTGGCACACTCACATTCTATCATGAAGATGAAGATTTGATAGTGTAAGTCTTAGGTAGACTTTTCAAATATCTAGACCCAATGACATGTTGACACATGTCCTAGGGGTAAAAGTTAAATTTTATGATTAATAAATAGAATGACATGACATTTCCATATAAATAAAACATGTATATATTTTGACACTTGAGTTATAATTATCATCAACCATTGAGTCTCACAATTAAGTTAGATAAGGAATATTCTTTTAGTAACTAATCTTGTATAACATTTTGAGAAGGAATTTTCTTTCATAAAGGCATGTGCAACTGATAAAGAACATGGCCTATTAGTCATAATTAAAGAAGGTCATTAGTCCTAAAGCATTTTTAATAGGTATACTTGTCTATGACACTTATCCAATTGTATGTTGAGAAGGAATGACCAATATATATCATGAATTGTCTATATAAAGAAGATATTGCCAATTGTAAAGTGGGGGGATTTCTCAGAGCCAAAATTATTTTGTAAACTTGGAGTAGGCAGTAAAATCAAGGAATTCTACAAAGTTTGTCTAATATTTATCTATGTGTTTGCTATCATGGTTGCTTCCTTAGTTATCTAGTTTGATATTCAAATTTAAATTATTTTTTATGGATCCTAGATATACACATGTTGATGCAGAGTTATCAATTTGTGCTTATTCTAGGTTGATTGAAAGATCTTAGGTTCATTTTGTCATCTTTTGCCTTTCTTGAAGATGTACAGAAGATATTTTCCTATGGAAGTAAACCTTTATAACAAACCTAATTTCTTATTTGCATTACCTTTCCTTAGACATTTCCCTAATATAGAGTAGGATCTATGCTTGTGTAATTTCATTATATATATATTGGTCTAGTGAATGTTTTGATGAACTTTAAGCTCTATCATAATGTCTAGATTGAATATTAGAAACACCTTCTTTATTCCCTACCCTCCCTTTTACTCCTTTTTTATTAGATCACTGTAATTTAGCTTTTCATTATAAATATTCATGCTAGATTAGGGTTAAAATTTAGGTTTTGGAAATCATTCATTAGACTTAATTTATATCACTTTCATCTTCACAAAGTTTTAGGACCACAGTTGCTTCCAACAACCATTTACATGTTCATTTTGAGAAATAGACATTTAGATTGGATGCTACTCCACCATATATCTTGGGAAGATCATAACCAACAACTCATGCAATGGATTCTTTGAATCCATAAATGAGAAGTATTTCTTAAACACTATATGAACCTACTGATACATTTAGGTACATCAACAAGGGAAAAATTGATGCTAGAAGGAGGTCTTAAGATAAAGCTTTGTAAATTTGAAATGTTTTTGTTAATTTTAGTAAATTTTATTCAAATATTAGTTGATTCTTTACATATTTGTGTTATTCTTAGCTCAATTGTGTAAATATCATTGATATTCATGGTTTTAAACTAGTCTTTGGGCTTCCTTTAGCCAAAGATTGATATTATTTGAAGATTCATGGGTAAGTGTTGAAAAGGTAGCTTAAACTTTGTAAATCTACCATGTTTAAGGTTAATGATAGCAATTTTTCTTAAAGATTGATTGATTCTTTACATGTTTAGGTTTATTTAAACTTAGAAGTGTAAAAATCCCTCTAATTCATCATTTTAGACATATCTTTGAGATTATTTAGTTAAAGATAATTGTGCTTTACATGCATTTGTGAAAAATTAGCTTAACATACCAATATAATCATTAAACTTTGAAAAGATAAGGTTGATACATCATATTTTAATTAGGTTGAATATTTTATAAGATGTAACTACCATAAGTATATCAAGGTAGGGCATGGTTAGGTGGATCTTCTATCAATGTGTCTTGTCAAGTACATGACTTACCAAGAAATCCTAAAATGTATTTGCCTTTTACAACCTAATAATGTTGTCATAGTTGAAGAATATGTTAAAATATTTAAGGATAATTTGAGAATTATGAATGTCATTTATAAATATGTAGCATGTAAATTGCTTCCATTTACTTTCAAATATGTTTCATATGAATGATTCCTTAACCCACCTAAGAACTACATTATGAGTTAGAATAACTTTAATGATTACTTCATTGACTAATTTAGAAAAATCATTAGTTCTTATTTCTTGTACCAATAGTTCACCATAGTTAAAAGAGATCCCAATGAGCCCACAAGAGCCTTTACTACTAAATTCTAGACAATGTTTAGTATAACCATAGTTCCTTACAGACCTAATGAGAATTTAGCCTTAGAGATTTACAAGGATGATTTGGATCCCATGACTTCTATCTTGCTTAAAAGGTATATTGGAGTCATAATCACCTTGGCCTTGACCTATGTTAAAGTTTTAATAATCAATGATCGAATGCAACCTTAAGCTCAACTTGCATATGTTATCCCAAATATTAATACTATTCATAATGTGTCTACCTTAAATTAGATAATATTATTGAACTAATTTCCCTTAAACCATGCCCATCCTAGCCAAAATTTGGGGTTCTTGAACAATTATACAAATGGATCTCATCCACAATAATAGAGAGATTTAATGTCAACCACTAGTAATAAATATCAAGTCCATAATTTAGAAGCACCAAATAATGAGAATGAATCCATACATAAGATGGTTCAAAAGCTAAGCACTAATTTTCTTCAATTGTAAAAGCAAGTGGGCAATACCAGGGAAAAATCCAATATAAACTATGCTTCTCAAAGGTTCAATAGGCCTACAAATAGGTTTCATGATAATATAAATAATAGGTCATTTGAGAATGTACATGAAATGATTCTTTTTGATATATGTCTAGTTGACCATTATAATGTCTTTGAAGCATTTCAAAATTAAAAGGATACATATGAACCTATGTTTAATCAAGATAATGTTACAGGGACATCTAAATCCTTCATGGTACAAGCTTTTGATTTTCCATTCAAAGAAGAAAATGAACCTAAATATTATATAGAAGAAGGAACAACCATTAAATATAAGCAACCATATGAGCAAGATCAGATGCAAGCTAACCTCTCTTCAAAATATAGTTGTGAGGATAATTCACATGAGGTCATTGCCAAAATAGAGAGTACTCCTAAGAGAGATTATCATCGGTAGAAATTATACAAGGATTTATTGAAAGAAATTGAGGTATTTCAAGATAACAATGTTATTTTAGAGATCCCAAATCAAGATGATTTGGGACTCTATTAGGTAGAAGAGATGCCATTCTTCACAAAGTATGAAGATGAAACAAGTGTAGCATATCAGGGATTACCATATAACCCCATAAAAAGGTTGGAAGTATGTGATCAACCTGATTTAAATGGTAAGGTTACATGTGAATTTCATGCCCTTTTAGTTGATCATGATGAGTTAGCCTTTAGGGATGACTTGGAAAGTTTTGGTGCAAATATTGGTAGTCCATCTCTACCTCAAGCCAAACTTCATGAATACATCCATATAAGAATGCTAGCTAAGCTACCATCATTAAATTAGGATGATATAAGTCACTATCTATCTATGAATGAAGGATAATTAACACTCTTGATGCAATACAAAAGGATTTAAGAAGAAGATGATTAGGGTTTAGATCCATATCTTTAATCTAGGTACTAGAGAATGGAGATGAGGAATCAAGATACATCACACAGAAGACATGAACACACAAGTTCTCCTATCCACAAGAAGAGGCCATTGAATGGAAGCAATCATGATTCAAGGTTATTTATTAATTTAAATAACTTTCCATTTGATCCTGGAGGTAAGTTCTTTGTGGAGTTAGTCTAGGTAGGTTTTAGATTAGTTTCTTTTCCTATCCCTTATTTTTAAGTAGTGCTTGTAAATATTTATTTGCTTCTTGTTTTTTTGCTTTATGCTTGGTGTGTTTAATTTCTTTGGTTTATTCCTTGATTCTAAGTAAGTCCTTTTAAACATCCCTCAGCTCAAAGTTCACTTAATTTTTCAAGAACTTCATAAATCAAGAATGCAGGTATGACTTTTAAACATTGGTTGATCATAGATTCAAAAAATTGAACTTGATGTCATAATTTGGAGAAATTGGTAAATATTGATATCTAGGTTAACTATTCCTTAAAATCTTAAACCTTGTTTTGATTTAAATTTGATTTTAATAAGGATTGCACATGTTGGGTGAAATTTTGAATTATTGAAACATAGTCATGTTTACACTTAATAAACATTATTGCTTTGGAAAATTTTTGCAACCAAGGATGATTGTTTGAAGATCAGACACTTGACCAAATCTCAAAACCTTGATAACCTGGTTCCCAACCTTTACTATAAAGTCAAAATGACTTGAAAAATATAAAAAATTAGAACCTTATTACAAAATTTAAGATCTTTCTAAGCAAAGGTGATTCTAGTAAACTCCACCAGGGCTATGGATGCATGGATGGTAGTGGAAAAAGGCATTAAGTGGAGCCAAAGACATATTTATTGGGGTTATAGATGCCTGTATGGAAGTAGAGAAATTCCTAAGCCTTCCCTGAGCTAAAGCATGATCCTTAATGCACATCCAAATATGCTATAAGTCAGTGTTAATGGTTGAATTCATCAAAACTAGAAGTTGTTCCCTAAATCCCATGGATGACATTAAGTGGAATAAAATCACACACATATCAAGGTTAAGTTTTGATGTTTGGGCCTAATTATACATATGTAAGACTTATTTTAATTATGAGTTGATCTTAATAATGGAACTTGATATTATGGGATGATTTGTCTAGTTTTTAGTTTAAACCAAGAGTATCTAAATTTTGACATATTGCTATGTTTCTTCTATAAGTCACCATTTGTTGATGTCAACATACCCCCATTCTTGAAAATAGGGACTCTTATTTCAAATTGTACAAATTTGTGCTTTAAATTGAAAATTCATCTGATTAGAGTGTTTTACACATTATCTTTATTTGAATATCATCCACACCATGGTTGTATTGGCATATTTACACATGATTTTGGTTTGATCTTGTCTAAATTTGTTAACATTGGGTCTATATGTTTCATATTATAAGATTAATGGAGTCCGTCTGAAATGGAAAATGTCTAGATTTCATGATTTGATGTTGATTTCATCTTTTACTAGCCTCTAGTCTATTGAAAAACAAGTTAAATTAATGTTTGATCATCTTAAAACCCTCATTTTGATTACCCTAGCTTAGGTTCTTTTCAATCAAATTCAAATTTCAGCAGGATCAATTTTATGCAGGAATCAATTTATATTTTAAGATTAGTTTAAGTTTTAGCATATGTCCTAGTCGTATTTATTAAATACCACTAAGACTTTAATATAAAACTTTATGTTAAATCCTTTATGTATTATATTTTAAGTGGGACATTTTATTACATTCTAATCTTAGCTTAAAATTTGAACTAAGTTTTAAATTTTATTTATTAATACAACAAAACTTTAGGCTAAGGCTTTATATATTTCCCAAGTATTAACTAAGATTTTATGCCTATAGAAATAGACAAAAGGGTGATGGGTGGAAAGATATTGTGGCTTCAAAATATATCAATGACCCATGATAAAGGTCTAAAGTTAATTTTTTTAAGGAAAATCAATGGTGCACATTTGTTCATGCACCAGATATCTAAAAGCATAAGGCATAGTTCATAAATAAATATACCCATGGAGTGACCCAAGAGTGCCAAGTGACAAAATAATGGGAAAATTTAAATAGAGATTCAATGGTGTAAAGTCAAATCCTAGTACATGGAGATCTATGAACCATGTTGATCCATATAATCAATATTAATGGTGCGAGATCAATGGAGACTTTTCAAAGGTCCCAAAATAAGCAAGGAGATACCATACGACATAAAGACATTCAAGCTATAATGTTTGATTTTAAGGTACTTAGAGAGCCTACAGAGATTCCAAGTGTCATGCTCACATTCCATCATGTAGATAGGATCTAATGGTATGAGTCCTAGGTAGACTTTTCAAAGATCTAGACCCAATGACATGTTGACATGTGTCCTAGGGGAAATGGTCACATTTTAGGATTAATAAATAGAATGACATGGCATTTCCACATAGATAGAACATGTAGATATTTTGACACTTGAATTATAATTATCATCAACCATTGGGTATCACATTTAAGTTAGATAAAGAATATTCCTTTGGTAACTAAGCTTGTATAACATTTTGAGAAGCAATATTCTTTTATAAAGGTATGTGTAGCTTATAAAGCATGTGGCCTATTAGTCATAATTAAAGAAGGTAATTGGTCTTAAAGCATTTGTAAAAGGGATAATTGTCTATAACACTTGTCCAGTTACAAGTTGAGAAGGAATGACTGACATATCTCATGAATTATCTATATAAAGGAGGTATTGCCAATTGTAAATGAGGTGGAAGGAGTTCTTAGAGCCAAAATTACTTTGTAAACTTGGAGCAATCAATACAAGTAAGGAATTCTACAAAGTTTGTCTAATATTTGTTTGTGTGTTTATTATCATGGTTACTTCCTTAGTTATCTAGTTTGATATTTAAATTTGAATTATTTTTATGGATCATAGATGTGCACATGTTAATGTAGAGTTTTAAATTTGTGATTATGCTAGGTTGATTGAAATATCTTAGGTTAATTTTGTTCTCTTTTGCTTTTTCTAAATATATGTAGAAGATATTTTCCTATGGAAGTAAACCTTTAAAGTGAACCTGATTTCTTATTTGCATTACCTTTCCTTAGACATTTTCTTGATATATAGTAGGATATGTGAATATGTAATTTAATTCTATATATTGGTTTAGTGCATGTTTTGATGAAATTTAAGCTTTGTCATAATGTTTATATTGAAGATTAGAAACACCTTCTTTCTGCCCTACCCTCCTTTTTGCTCCTTTTTTATCAAATAAATATAGTTTAAATTTTCATTGAAAATATTCATGCTAGATTAGGGTTAGACTTTAGGTTTTGGATATCATACATTGGACTTAGTTTAGATCAATTTCATCTTCAAAAAGTTTTAGGACCATAGTTTCTCCCAACAACCATTTACATGTTCATTTTGTGAAACAATCATTTAGCTTGACCACTACTCTACCACAGATCTTGGGAAGATCACAACAAACAACACATGTAATGGATTATTTGAATTCAAAAATGAGAAGTGTTTCTTAAACACTATATGAACCTGATAATACATTTAGGTGCATCAACAAGGGGAATAATTGGTGCTAGAAGGAGGGATTAAGCTAAAGCTTTTTAAATTTGAAATATATTTGTTAATTTTAGTAAATTTTATTCAAAGATCAATTGATTCTTTGCATATTTGTGTTATTATTATCTCAATAGTGTAAATATCACTGATATTCATGGTTTCATACTAGTCTTGGGGATTATTTTAGCCAAATATTGATATTCTTTGAAGATTCATGGGTAAGTGTTGCAAAGGTAGCTCCAACTTATTAAATCTACCCAATTTAAGGTTAGTGATAGTATTTTTGCTCAAAGATTTATTTATTATTTACATATTTAGGTTTATTTGAACTTAGAAGTGTAAATATCCCTCACATTCATCATTTTAGATGTATCTTTGAGATTATTAGTTAAAGATAATTGTGATTTACATGTATTTTTTTGAAATTGGCTTAATGTACCAATATAATCATTGATATTTACAAATATAAGGTTGATACATCATATTTTTTAATGTTAAAGATTTAACAAGATGAAACTACCACAAGTAAGGTCCCCATCAAGGTATGGCATGATTGGGTGGAACTTCTATCAATGTGCCTAGCTAGGTACATGACTTACCAAGAAATCCTGAAAGGTATTTACCTTCATTTAGTCTTAATAATGTTTTCATAGATGAAGAACATGTTAAAAGCTTTAAGGCCACTTTGAGACTTATGAATGTAGTTCATGAAGATGTAGCATGTAGATTGTTTCCATTTACTTTCAAAGATGTTGCATATGAATGGTTCCTTAGCCTACCTGAGAACTACATTGTGAGTTAGAATAACTTTAATGATTACTTCATTGAATAATTTGGAAAAATCATCAATCCTTGTGTCTTATACCAACAATTTACCATAATTAAAAGATATCCCAATGAGCCCATAAGAGCCTTCAATTCCAAATTCTAGAATATGTTCAATATAACTTATTTGTTTCTTGAAATGTCTATTAGAGTCATAATCACCTTGACCTTGCCTATGTTAAATCTATAATAATCAATGATCAAATGTATCCTTAAGGTTAGCTTGCATATTCTATCCCAATTTCCCTGCAATAAATGTCATTCCTAATGCCAATCAGAATGTGCTTGCCTTAAATTAGACACTAGTCTTGAACCAATTTCCCATAAACCATGCCCATTTTGGCCACAATTTGGAGTTTTTAAATAGTGATACAAATGGATTTCATCCATAGGAACAAAGATATTTAATACCAATCACTAGTAATAACAATCAAGTTCATAACTTAGAATCACCAAAGAATGAGAATGAATCCATACTTAAGATTGTTCAAAAGTTGAGCTTTAATTTTCTTCAATTGTAAAATTAAGTGGGCATTATTGGGTAAAACTTCAATAGAAACTATGCTTCTCAAAGGTTCAATAGGCCTAAAAATAGGTTTCATGATAATAGCAATAATAGGTAATATGAGAACATACATGAAATGAATCTTTTTGATATAAGTCTACCTGATCATTGTAATGTCTTTGAAACATATCAAAATGAAAAGGATGCATCTAAACTTATGTTTAATCAAGAAAATATTATAAGGACATTTGGCTTTGTAATGACATCCAAATCCTTCATGGGTTAGGCTTTTTATTTTTCATTCAAAGAAGAAAATGAACCTGAAGATGCTTTAAAAGAAGGAATAGATATTCAATATGAGCAACCCCATGAACAAGGTTAGATACAAGGTGACTCTCTTCAAAAGATAGATGTGAGGATAATTCATATGAGGTCATTACTAAAATAGAGAGTACTCTTGAAGAAGATGATCATTGGAAGCAATTTCACCAAGATTTCTTGAAAAACATTGAGGTATTCCAAGATAACAATGTTATTTTGGAGATCCTAAAGTAAGATGATTTTGGACTCGATTGGGTAAAAGAGATGCCATTATTTATAGAGGATGAAGATGAAACAAGTGTATCATATCAAGGATTTCCATATAACCCCATCAAAAGGTTGTAAGTATGTGATCAACATGATTCAAATGGTAAGGTTGTAAATGAATTTCATTCCCTTTTAGTTGATCATGATTAAGTAGCCTTTCAGGATGACTTAAAAGGTTTTAGTGCAAATATTGGTAATCCATCTCCACCTCAAGCTGAACTTAATAAATAAATTAGTCTAAGAATGTTAGATAAGCTACCATCATTTAATGAGGATGATATAAGTCATTATCAGTTTATGAATGAAGGACAAATAACACTCATGATGTAAGACAAAAAGATTTGGAAAGAATATGATTAGGTCTTAGATCCATATCTTCAATCTAGGTACTATAGAATAGAGGTGAAGAATCAAGATACATCACATAAAAGACATGAACACACAAGTGCTCCTATCCACAAGAAGAGGCCATTGAATGGAAGAAATCATGTTTCATGGTTTTGTAATAGTTTAAATAACTTTCCATTTGATCGTAGAGGAAAGTTATTTGTGGAGTTACTTTAGGTACATTTTAGATTAGATTCTTCTCATGTCCCTTATTTGTAAGTAGTGCTTATAAATATTTGTTTAATTTCTATTTTTTTGCTTTGTGTTTTGTGTGTTTGATTTCTTTGCTTCTAAATAAGTCCTTTTAGATATCCCTCAACTCAAAGTTCACCTAATTTCTCAAGAACTTCACAAATCAAGAAAACAGGTATGACTTTTAAACATTGGTTGATCATAAATTCCAAAAATTTGAACTTGATGTTATAATTTAGATAAATTGGTAAATATTGATATCTAGGTTAATTGTTCCTTAAAATATTAAACCTTATTAAGATCAAAATTTGATTTTAATAAGGATTTCACATGTTGGTTAAAATTTTGAATTATTTAAACACAGTCATATTTGCACTTAATAAACATTATTGTCTGGGATAAAGTTTGCAACCAAGGATTTTTTTTGAAGATTAAACACTTGACCAAATCCCAAAACCTAGCTAACCAAGTTCCCAACCTTTGCTATAAATTTAAAGAGACTTGAAAAATATAAAAAATAATAACCTTATTACAAAATTCAAGATCTTTTTAAGCAAAGGTGATTCTAGTAAACTCCACTAGGGCTATGGATGCATGGATGATAGTGGATCAAGGCCTTGAGTAGAGATAAAGGCATCTCTATTGGGGATATAGAAACTTAGATGGTAGTAGAGAAATTCTCAAGCCTTCCCTGAGCTAAATCATGATCCTTAATGCACATCCAAATATGCTATAAGTCAGTGTTAATGGTTGAAGTCATGAAAACTAGAAGTTGTTCCCTAAATCCCATGGCACACAATAAATAGAATCAAAGCACACACAAACCATATCCGAGTTTTGATATTTGGGCCTAATTTTTCATATGTAAGACTTGTTTTAATTATGAGTTGATCTTTATAATAGTACTTGATCACATGGGATGATTTGTCTAGATATTAGTTTAAACCAAGAGTATCTAAATTCTAACATATTTCTATGTTTCCCTTAGAATTCATCATTTTTTGAGTTTAACATACCCCCATTCTTGAAAATTGTGACCCTTGTCTCAAATTATGTAAATTTGTTCTTTATATTTAAAATTGATCTAATTAGGGTACCATTAGAGTGTTTTGCACATTATCTTTATTTTAAGATCATCCAAACTATGGTTGGATTGGCATATTTACACATGATTCTTGTTTGATATTCTCTAAATTTTATAACATTGGATCTCTATGTTTCAGGTTATAAGATTAATGGAGTCCATCTGAAATGGATAATGCTTGGGTTTCATGATTTAATGTTATTTGATATTTTAATAACCTATGGTCTATTAAAAAATAAGTTGAATCAATGTTTGGTCATCTTAAAACCCTCATTCTGATTACCCTAGCTCAGGGTCTTTTGAATCAAATTCAAATTTGAGAAGGATTAATTTTATGCATGAAGTATTTTATATTTTAAGATTAGTCTAAGTTTTAGCCTAGGTCCTAGTCATATTTATTAAATACCACTATGACCTTTGATGTAGGAGTAGAAAATGAATGCATTATGAGGTTTAAAGGGATAAAAGTATTTTGAATAGTTTGTAAGCCTTCCTAAGGGCATAGGTTTATAATAAGTACCTTTATAAGGACAAAGGAGGTTGATAAAAGGTATATTCATCTTTATAAATGACATTAGCATTGTAAAAAAAAAGTAAAATCTATCTTAAGTCATAGTTTTTATGTAAGAGTAATAGTAGGTATATATTTGAGGAAATATTGGTATTTTAAATAAACCAATCTAAAAATAAATAAGAGATAATTCTCTCAACCACATATATAGGGTCTAAATAAAGATGATAAGCTTGTTTTAAGTTTGAGTCTAGATGGAGAGAGAAGAGAGGGTGGACGATCTGCTAAAATAGAGCAAAAGTTGTGTAATAAAAAGGAGTCATTTTTCTTATAAATAAAGGTGTCATTATTGTTTAATTAGTTGTTTTCATATAGTGTTCACAATCTATTTATATTGATGAATGCACAATTTGGGAAATGGATTAGAATTACGTAGTTTTGGTAATAAGAGAATTGTAAAATGTTTTTGAGAGTCTACGGAAGCTTTAATAGTCAATCTATATTATTGATTTGTCAAAATATTCAACCTTAAAGATATTTTTTGTACATAGACTTGATGAAGTCTATTCTATCAATTAGGTCTTGGGAGTTAGAACATAATTCTACCAATAATCTAGTTCTTGTCAAATTCAAAATCATATTATATGCAAGACTAAAACATATGTGGGCATTTATAGTATTAACTCAATTTATCAAAATTGATTAAATCTATATGTTAAGTTTGCATGGGTTGGTTTCATGTTCAAGGTTACTATTTAGTCTCACGTGCTCTACATATAAATGAAGTATGACTAATATGGTGTTTGATTTTTTTGGTATTTTACATTAGTTTCTAAGCATAGATGCCTTCTCTAATATTTTACATGCATAATTATTTCCATGGGATGGAATCGATAAGGTCTACATGAAGGCTTAAATTAGATTTTTTAATTTAGTTTGAGATACATATACAACTGAGGGTGTGTGTGCTTAGAATAGGTAAAGAGATATTTGGTAAAGGGTCATGAGTCATCACTATTTATCTTTATAAGGAAAATTGAATATATTTTGGAGAAATTTGGTAGAATTACACATTTAGAATTTGTTAACAGTGGTTCTAAGCAAAAAAGGCATCTAAAAATGGAATATCTACTCTCTACATGCTAACAAATTGGTAAATAGATTAGACAAAACCTTGTTTTTATCCTTTTGTGGAAAGGATCAATATATATTAATGATCTTAAGGATAGACAAATAATGGTGGAAATGGTCCATCCTATTCAATAGTCTATAACAAGATAGTAAGTTGAGAATACATAAAGAAGGTATGGTTGATATTTGATTTGGTAAAAGTTCATTTGATATCTCTCTTTTGATTATTAAAGAAGATATTTTTGAAGTTAAGGATATTATTTGAAATACATATTTGTGTGGAGAAGATTTTGATAGAGATAATTAAATGTTTTCATTGGTCTTATCAAGACCAATACTAGATGAATATTTTGAAATAGTAATAGGGTAAGGGATAAATGAGTAAACAGAATTAAAAGGATATATTTGAAAGAGAAAAGATAAGATTGACCATTAGAATCAGATGGGGGTTTTATTGAAAATGAATTTGAGAACATTTTTTTTATAATTCATGGGTATTAAATTGAACTAACATGAGTATTTTTGAAATGGTGAATGTAAGAAAGAATATTCTAGTATAGTGCAGTTAATTAAGGAAATTATCATAAATTTTTATATTAGAGGAAGGATTTTCTCTTATGAGAAAGAAACAAAAATACAACTAATTTGAAAATTAGTGCAAGAAGGAAGCTTGTAAAATGGAAATGGAAAAATAATTAATCAATCTCAAATTAGACTTAAAGAGGTTGGAGATTTTTGTGAGTTAGTGGTCAGAAGGAGGAAGCTAAGTACGTAGCTAAAATTTGAATATAAGAATGAAGTGGCTTATAAAATCACTTATCAGGAAAAGAAGGCAAGAGATGATTGTCATGAAATAAGTGGAAAAAAGCCATAGAACCTTGAAGATTGGAGAGTTTCCAAGTGAGTAATAGAAGATAGAAGTAAAGAAGTTTCTCATTGAAGAGAAAATAAGAGAGATAAAAGTATAGAGAGAAGAATTTGAGAAAATCAAGAGGAGAGTGCCGGTAAAGGAGGCACTCAAAGGGACATTTTGGTCTCTAATTTTATTATTCAATTTTATGTTTAAGTTTATGTGTGTAGGTATGGAGAACCTCAAGAATAAGGTCAAAGATAAGGCCTTATAATTTTCAATAAATGAGACAAGCAAAGCACCCATGAAGTCATTTGAATTTGATAGTGAAATTGACAAAGAAAGAGAGCAGGGTGTAGAAGTCTCCAAGGAGATATAATTCCTTCATCATATCAGTGAAGATAGAGAAGAAAGAATAGAGTTTCATGATGCACTAGAAAACATCTTAGTAGAAGAAAGAAAATAGATATAGTATAAAAAGGTGATTTATAGAAATGAAAGTATAATAGAAAATAAGACATTGCAACAGGCCATGGAGTAGGTAATTGAAAATTTGAATTTTGATACTAACCTTACATATAAAAATAATATTGATAAGGTACAAATGAATAAAAATGAAAGCAATATTCAAACGTCAACTATAGTAAATCATGGGTATATTGTGCCAAAATGGATAAAGAAACTAGTGGTTGAAATGAAGAATGTAGGACTCAAGGAAAAGGTTACAGAAGCTAGGAATTCAAATGAAAGACCAATACAGATCAAGGAAAAAAGAGCAAATTTCATGATGCTAAAATATGGACCAACTCAGGAGTCTAGAAGAAAAGATAGAAGGAAGTCTCCACCAGTCAACATAAAGGAGGAAGAGTCTAAAAGGATAGAGGTAATCCCAAGGGAAACTTGGTAAAAGAAGAATACAAGTGAAATTAAAATTAAACAAATTATTTTAAATAATGATGTATTAAATAAATATATGGAAATTACTGATGAATTAGGGGATGAAATGATTATGAGAACTAATCTATAGAAAGAAGGGTCAAATTTAACACCTAGAGAGAAATAGTTACTAGAGTAGGTCTTAAAATAGTATGAGGAACATAAATTGACCAATTTTATGTATTTGTTAAATACTAATGATTTAGGTAATGATGAGAGCCAAGTGGATGGATAGAGTTTGGAAAATGATGTTTTTGATGAGGAGTTAAAATTAGTTTCTACAAATGATGAAATGCAGGTGAGAGGTAAGATAGAAGAAGATAGAGACCAAGTAGTCCCTAAATTTGATGAAGAAAATGGAGAAATAGATGAGATCTCATTGAAAGAAGAAATGAGAATGTTGGAGGAATTATTTAACCCTCCTAAAAGGTTAATTATTGTAGAAAAATAGATGGATATTAAAAAAAAATTGATAAGCTCATTGAGGATCTTGAAAATAAATAATTCTTGAGACAAGAAGAAATTAAGAATATACAATAAAGTGATGGAAACATTCAAGAAGAAAACAATGTAAGGAGATGGAATAAGAACACATTGGAAGGATTTTTATCTAACATGTTTGTTGGTTTTTTAGGTTTAGCAAGATAAGAGTTCAGAGGTGAACTCATGAACACTTTAGAGAAGCAAGAGTCCTTATGTCAAGGATAAGAAGGTGAAATAATTACTGATGTAGAGCTTATTAGTATAGACATAAAGGAATATTAAGAATGTTTCCAAGCTAAAAAATATATTTACAAAGATTTATATGACACTAAACTTGTATATTTACAAAGCTTTATATGACACTAAACTTGTAAATAAAGAGTAGATTAATCAAATTAAATAGGTTTTTGATATTGAACAAGTCACTGTAGTTGGTATAGTTAATAGAAACAGTTAGAGATTGAAGAAATAACTTCATATGGAAGTGAGATAGAAAGTTGGATGATTGTAGCTGAGAAGGAAATGAGAATAAAGAGATACAAAAATAAAAAGAGAAATATAATTATGAAGAGTAAGAAATATAAAGATACTAAGGTTAAACATGAATAAGATTTTCAACAACATAGCTCACTAAGTAACTGGAAGAAAAAAGAAAAAGTCTAGGTGTGGATCAAAAGAATAGATTCATCTCTATGAGAAGTTGATGGTAGAAGATATAATAAAGGGAAATGATGATAACAAGGGAAAATTCAAAGGCTTGATGAGTAGGATCCCATGAATATTTTTTTAAGTCTCGAAGATTGATGTAGGAACATCAAATGAATATATTAGGAGTTTTAAAGGGATAAAAGTCTTTTGAATAGTTTGTAAGACCCTCTTAAGGGAATAAGATTAAAATAAGGACCTTTATAAGGACAAATGAGGTTGATAAAAGGTATATTCATCTTTGTAAATGATGTTACAATTGTAAAAAAAGAGAGAGTAACATCTATCTTAAGCCATAGTTTCTACATAGGAGTATTATTACGTATCTAGTTGAGGAAATATTGGTCTTTGACATAGACAAATCTAAAAATAAATAAGAGATAATTCTCTTAACCATATATATAAGGTATAAATAAAGATGATGAGCTTGTTTTATGTTTGAGTCTAGATGGAGAGAGAAGAGAGGGTGGATGATCTTCTAAAATAGAGCATAAGTTGTGTAATAAAAAGGAGTCATTTTTATTTTAAATAAAGGTGTGATTATTGTTTAAGTAGTTGTTTTCATATAGTGTTCACAATATATTTATATTGATGAATGCACAGTCTGGGAAATGGATTATAATTACATATTTTGGTAATAAGAAAAATGTAGAATGTTTTTGAGAGTCTAAATAAGCTTTAATAGTTAGTCTATATTATTGATTTGTCAAAATATTCAACCTTAAAGATATTTTTTATACATAGACTTGAGGAAGTATATTATATTGATTAGGTCATGGGAGTTGGAACATAATTTGACCAGGAATCTGGTTCTTATCAAATTTGAAATCATCTTGTATGCAAGACCAAAACATATGTGAGAGTTTATAGTATTGACTCAATCTATCAAAAATGATTAAATCTATATGTTAAGTCTACATGGGTTGGTTGCATGTTTGGGTTTATTATTTAGTCTCATGTGCTCTATGTATAAATGAAGTATGACTAATGTGGTGTTCAATTTGTTTGGAAGTTTACATTAGTTTCTAAGCATAGATTCCTTCTATAATATTCTCCATGCACATTTATTTCCATGAATGGAATTGATAAGGTTTGCATGAAGGCTTAAATCAGATTTTTTTTATTCAATCCAAGATACATCTATAGTTGAGTGCATGTGCTTAGAATAGGCAAAAAGGCTTTTGGAAAAGGGTCATGAGTTATCAATGTCTATCTTTATAAGGCAAATTGAATATATTTTGGAGAATGTTGGTATAATTACATATTTATAATGTGTTAACAGTGGTTCTAAGTAGAAAAAGGCATCCAAGAATGGAATATGTACTCTCTACATGCTAATAAATTGGTAAATAGATTAGATAAAACCTTGTTTTCATCCTTTTGTGGAAATTATCAATATAGATGAATGATCTTAAGGATATACAAATAATGGTAGAAAGGGTCCATGTTATTCAATATTATGTAACAAGATAGTAATCCCAGGATACATAAATAAGGTATGGTTGATATTTGATTTGATAGAAGTTCATTTGATATCTCTCTTTTGATTATTAAAGAAGGCATTTTTAAAGTTAAGGATATTATTGGAAATACTCATTTGTGTGGAGAATATTTTGATAGAGATAATTAAATTTTTTATTTGGTCTTATCAAGACCAATACTAGATGAAAATTTTGAAATAGTAATAGGGTAAGGGAGAAATGAGTAAGCAAACTTAAAACGATATACTTGAAAGAGAAAAGATAAGATTGGACACTAGAATCAGATGGGGGTTTGATTGAAAACAAGTTTGAGAACATTTTTTTTATATTTCATGGGTATTAAATTGAACTAACATAAGTGTTTTTGAAATGGTGAATGCAAGAAAGAGAGTTCTAGTATAGTATAGTTAATTAAGGAGATTATCTCAACCTTAATCTAAAACTTTAAGTCCTTTATGTATTATGGTTCATTAGGGCTCTTTTATTATATTCTAAGCTTAACTTAATATTTATACTAAGTTTTAAATTATATTTGTTAATATAACAAAACTTTAGGCTAAGTGTTTTTATATTTCCCAAGTATTAAATAAATTTTTATGCCCATAGAAATGGAAAAAAGGGTGATGGGTGGCAAGATCTTGGGGATTCAAAACAAATCAATGACCTGATGCAAAGGTCTAAAGTCAAAAAAGTTTAAAGGAAAATCAATAGTGCACATTTATTCATGCACCAAAGATCTAATGGTGTGGGGCATAGTTAATAAATCAATAGACCCATAGAGAGACCCAAGAGTGCCAAGTGGAAACATTTCAAGAACATTTAAACAAAGATCTAATGGTGTGAAGGTAGATCTCAATACATGGAGATCTACGAACCATGTTGATCCATGCAATTAGGATCAATGTTGTGAGATAAATGAAGACTTTTAAAGGTATTAGAAATAGTGAGGAGCTACCACATGGAATAAAGGCATTAGAGATATGATAAACAATTGTAAGGTATTTAGAAAGCTCGTAGAGCTACCAAGTCACACACTCACATTCCAACATGTAAATGAGGATCTGATGATGCAAGTACTAGGTGGACTTTTCAAAGATCTAGACCCAATGATATGTTGACACGTCTTAGGGCCAATGGTCACATTTAAATATTAATGAATATAATGACATGGTATTACCACATAGACAAAACATGTAGATATTTTGACACTTGAGTTATACTTATCATTAACTATTGGGTCTCATAGTTAAGTTAGATAAGGAATATTCCTTTATTAACTAAGCTTGTATAAAATTTTGAGAAGGAATATTATTTTGTAAAGGCATATGAAAATTATAAATCACATGGAATATTACTCATAGTTAAATAAGGTCATTGGTCTTAAAGCATTTGTAAAAGGGATACTTGTCTATGACACTTGTCTAGTTGCTGCATGTTGAGAAGGAATGACTGTCATATCACATGAATTGTCTATATAAAAGAGGTATTACCAATTATAAAAAGTGGGATTTATTAGATAAAAAATTACTTTGTAAACTTGGATCAATTAGTACAAGCAATGAATTCTAAAAAGTTTGTCCAATATTTGTCTATGTGTTTGCTATCATGGTTGCTTCCTTTGTTATCTATTTTGATATTTAGATTTGAATTGTTTTTATGGATACTAGATGTGCACATGTTAATGTAGAGTTGTCAATTTGTGTTTATGCTTGGTTGATTGAAATATCTTAGGTTTATTTCATTATCTTTTTCTTTTCTTAAAGATGTGTAGAAGTTATTTTCCTATGGAAGTAAATCTTTAAAGTGAATCTTTCCTTAGACATTTGCTTGATATATAGTAAGATATATGCCTATGAAATTTCATGGTATATATTGGTTTAGTACATGTTTTGGTGAAATTTAAGTCCTATCATAATTTTTGGATTAAAGATCAGAAACAACTTTCTACCCTACCCTCCCTTTTGCTCCTTTTTATTAGATCACTATAGTTTAGATTTTCATTGTAAATGTTCATGCTAGATTAGGGTTAGACTTTAGGTTTTATACATCATTAATTATATTTAGTTTATATCAATTTAATCTTCAAAAAGTTTTAGGACCATGGTTTCTCAACCATTTACATGTTCATTTTGTGAAACAATCATTTAACTTGGTTGCTACTCCACCATAGATCTCAGAAAGATCACAACTAGTAACTCATGCAATGATTCATTTGAATCTAGAAATTATAAGTGTTTCTTAAACACTATATGAACCTAATAATACCTTTAGGTTCATCAATAATCCCATTTCCATGACATATCTAGTGGTTTTAATAGAGGAGGTAGTGGAGGGGGGCTAGGGATCCTCTACAGAGGATAAGTTCTTACACGTGGTCCTTGCTATTTCACCCTCCTATTAGGATGATGAAAATTAAAACCAATAGTATAATTATGGATGGAAACCTTTACCTATGGTTGATGACCCCCTACTTAGGGGAGCTAAGGTGGAAATATGTAAGATCCTCCTTCTCTGTCACCCCCTCTAGCCAACATGTTTATTGTTGCTACACTAATGACTTATTGGTTCTTGTGTTTTTTATGTTCTCCTTTTTTGGTTGTTATGAACTTATGTCAGTATGAATTGATGTGATATTTTTTCTTATGTGATCATTATTTACCCTTTATTAAACTTGCTCAATTCTCAAGGATTTCACAACTTGATTTGATTTTACTTCTAGGGTGTGACTCTTTCCATCCATTTGTTAAATTACTATCATTTTACTATATAATTTTTATTAATTTAAGTTTGATTTTTAATAAAAAAAGATAAAATTAAATAAAATATACAATGAATCCTTTGTTTTTTAAAAATTATATCTTTGCAATACTTTTATTTTTAAAAATGAAATGCAATGAAGGTAAACAAATGCATTCAAATTAAAAAAAGTTAGTCAAATATGATATAAAAAAATGTAAAAGATTGTTTTAAAATAAATATTACACTCTTTAAAAGGAAAAAAATATTATTCCCTAAAACCTACAAAAAAATATTATGTAATAAAGATATAATATTGAAAAATATAAAAAATAAATTTAGTAAAACATCTCAAAAATATAATTTTTTTTGAAAGAGTTTTAAATCTTATAGAAAAATGGTATAAAGTAGTGGATACAAAGGAAATATTTCTCTTGATCCTCCACCAAAACACCTACACACGTAGATACAAGATTTGGTAGTGTATATTTTATACCATAAAATAAATAATTACAAGATAAATAAATAAAATAATGATTCATAAATAAATAGTATGCAATAAAATTAATTAAATCATAAAATATATCACAAATATTTTAAATAAGCTTTGTCAAGTGGGAAAATTGGTACACCAGAAGAAAAACTCATGTGTTATCAAAACATGGTCCAAATATATTAAATGATAGCACATAGTTCATAAATAATTCTTAGAAGAGAAGATAAAATAATTAATAAAAGTGAGAAAAAATATCTAAATAAGTGTATGAAATTATATAGAAGAAGAGACCCACAAAATCTATAAATATAGTGAATAGTAGAATAAGAGTTATTGAATAACTCTAATCATTGCCTTAGCCAACATTACAAGTGTATTCCTAGTGTCCCTATTTCCCATGTACTAAGGGGGAAGTGGGTGAAAATTAGAAAGGGTGTTACATTTTAAATGTAGTTTGAGTTTACTCATAATAACGAACATATATAATAATACAAATGAGGTGAAGGCTACATACCACCTACTGTAATTTGGATTATGAGAAAATAAAATCTACATAAGAATGATAATACTAACTTAGAATATTTAAAATACCCAAATAGATATCAAATTTCAACAAAAAATGAGTACAAAGAAACTATGATGGTTCGATAACTCTCAAGAACCTAAAACTTATAAGTTTTAAGTTTTTCATAGCTAGGGGGCTAAAAATAGATATTTTGGTTGTTTTCATCTAAATATCTAGATAGAATTGGATGAAATTAGCATCAAACCATTCATTTCAATGAATTTCTCATTTTATCATGAATAATTATAAAGACACAGTATGAAGAAGCCAAAAACCAATGCCTCAGGGAATTTTTTGGTGAGGTTCAATGGCACCATGAGTTATAAAAAAATGGCCTAATTGAAGGTAGGATATGGGTTTTAATATTAATTGATGGCTTGTCCATAATAAATTAGTAACACTAGAAAAAAAACTCAAAAGAATAAAATGCTACTTTTTCTATTCCTAGTCTTCTTCTAGAGCTAAAAAAAAAGTCTTGGTGTTATTTTGACATATATAATAGGAAAAGAGGTCAAAGAGTAGGTGAGGAAAAAAAAAACATATCCCACACCTAGTACATAAATAGATCTATCTAAATTATATGAGCTATGGAACCATGAAAGTATTCTCACATGGCTTGTCGATGAGTCAAACATGCTATCACTGGTAGACTAGGTCACACTTATAATGGTCAACCTATAAAAACTAGCTCATGTATTATTTATACATTGAAACAGAGACCTATTAAATGAAATATTCTTGTCAAACGTTTCAACTAGGCACACATTTTGATTAGGACTTGATCTTAAGGTCATCCTTAACATAAAGGACATATATAGGCTATACAAAGTGGTGTTGATTGGGAGGGTAGTGGAAATGTAGGGAGTCTAGGGCATTCTAGCCACCTACATGTACATAAGAGGACTAGATGTGAGGACCACAACAAGGGTTTTACATTGAGAGAGGTGCCATATTGGTACCATAGTTGACATTAGTGATAATAGGTTTTTATCTTGGGTGGAGTCTATTGTAGGCATAACATAGTGACTTTCTTGCTATACTAGACTAAGTGGGGATAGATCAATGTATGGGTGAAATATATCCTTGAAGGTGCATAATAACAATTAAATCATGTCCACCAATATGTAAATGGAAGGATCACATGTACTACACTCATCCTACATTAGACCAATGACATGTTACTTTTGATGTGTCTGATATCACTTTCAAGAGTAGGGGACTATCCAAACCTACCTGCAGATGCTACTTGGGCATCAAGATTTTATGGGAAAGGATAGACCCATATACATTACTCTAGTGATGATGTACAATGGTAATAATGTATGAACCTATACATCAGGTAGTATGGGTGGATGACATGGTCATGTAGTCATGAATAAAGAAAAATGTTATATGGTCTCAATAGTCCATACCTAAAACCAAGGCAATATGCTCTAGCATAGAGAGTTGGTCAACACCAATTTTCTAGAGGGAAAACACTAGTAGTACCAATACCAATAGCCATATTATAATAGGATAGGATAGGATACTTGAGTATTCATGAGGCTTTCCAATTAGTGTGATGATAGTTGATATTATAGAGACATAATACATCACTATCCATAGGGGAACTAAATATAATGGTCCTAGCACTTAAAATAGGTTATAAATGCTAAAAATTGTTAGTATTATATCTTTGTATTATAGATGTAACAAATTCATATGTTAGGCTAACATATTTCTCTATTTGTGTGTGTTTTTATACATCATTTTGTGTTAGATTGGACATTAGGTGGAGTAGATGTGTAAGAGTTTTTATGAGTTTCATCATAACCTAGGGAGTAGTTCCCAAACATATCAATATTCATGTACCCATATACTTTATAATATTTGATAGGCATGATTGAAGAGGGAGAAATAAAGTGGCTATAGCTAAGGGTATTATTGTTGGAGGAGGAGGCCTAAATATCATAGAAGAGACATGGGGATATCTAGTGATACAAAATGACCTAATAACTATGAAGAAGAGGATAGATGACCTAGAGCAAAGGTAGTAGCCAAAAATATAGAGGGAAAGATCAAGGCCAATGCCTCATAGAGGCTCCTAATTCTACAGAGATGATTAGATAAATTACCAAGTCATATGCTGACTTAGTTTTTGTGTATGCATTCATATGTGTTGCATAGTTTTAGGGCCTACATGCCTAGGCTCAAATAAATCCATATGATGTACCTAGATAAATATATTTTCCATCGACCTAATATGCATATACTTTATCATTATTAGTACATGTGTATATATTTTTTTTGTTCATGATGTTCATTTCATGATCTATGGCTTCTAGTATATGTGACTAATATAAAAAATGCTAATAATAAACACACATACACATGTATCACATAGGTTATTGGTGAGAGAGGTATGAGATGTATACCACACCAACATATGTGCAACTCCTATAATGGTCCCAAGAAAGGGACATTATATTCAAAACATCTTAAGGAACCTGTTCAATTAGTGGTAGAGGGCATCACCCTTGAAGCTGGAAAGATAATATATGTCATTTTATAGGCTCTTTGTGATTAAAAATGACCAAATGACTTGTAATCAAGTTTTAATTTATTTCATTAATATTTTTTAAAAACAATAACCATATCACTAAATAAAGGATAAGGTTATACCAACATCTAAATTTTTTGGCACTATAATCTCTCATAAGCATAATTGTGCTCAAGATAATATATACGACATTTGTCTAATTAATTTAACTTTAAAAAGTGAGAAGCATGTTTTTATTATTTAAAGAGAGATCTAAACACTTATCCTAAGAATAATGGATTAATACCTTAATTAAAATAATGGCTTGAGAGATATATAATAATGGGCATGGGTT